>OY757922.1:69243523-69313523 GCA_963585895.1 Sepioteuthis lessoniana
CGATACAGTAACCAAATAATTGAGAAAGGGACGAGAAGAATTGGAAATTAGAACACGAGAGATGGCCATCCAAATAACAGCACAATTATAATCGGCTAGAATACTGAGAAGAGTCCTGGAAACTTGAGACATGCTGTCCCTCAAACTCAAGTTAAAGGCCACCAGCTGATACTGGTGTGAAAACCTCTCCATGGAGTAGAATAATAAGAATATTTCCTACCCAGGCGTGCCTTGTCTTCTACTGGGTAGGAAAGGGGATCCATCCAGAATTGTGCAAGGGAATTAAATGTGACCCGACCTTCAAACGGTACACGCACAAACCTGAATCCGTTCCACAGAATGAGGCTTAAAAAATCCTCTGGAATTTTGAAATACAAACGGATCATCTTATCCCGTCCAGAAAACCAGACTTAATGTAATTAACAAGAAAAAAATTGCTATCTTGTGGGTTTTCTGCGAATCACAAACAGAAAATAATGAAAAGCTAAAAGAAAATAAAAACTTGGACGTTGCCGGAAAACTACTGCAATAAAACATGCGAATGATGTAGCTAGTATGCCTGGAAAGACCCGGAAGGACTGGAAATTAATGAAAGAATCGGGACCGTCCAGACCTTAACATTTTCAAGATCACTTCGAATACTATGAAGAGTCCTGTAGACTTTGAGGAGTTTTGGTCATTAATACTCCAGTGAAAGACCACCCGCTAAAGCTGGAGCGAAAATTCACAAACAATGAAATATATGCAAGAGATTTAACACAAAATTTCTTATAACAAATATGAGGCTTATTATGTGAAGGAAGTCATGGTTCATGTAATGTGAATGTAACTTGATCTTAAGAGTATTGTCATGAATGGAGATCTGTTGAGAATTGGCAAAAACGATGCAAAAACACTACTTTTACAATGAATAACGGTTGGCTCTAAATAATTAATGGAATTTCTAATTAGGATAGACGTTTTTTCAATATTTCTTCACGAACTAGAAAATTCTTGTCAAGACAGATTTCAAAAACTGAGTCTATTAAACAATAAGATTTTTTTTTTCTGATTGAGTTTCATATTTTTAGATCCGATTGCCAAATTTGATTAAAAACAGTAATAACGTAAAAAGATATTAAGATTAAATGGTATTATTTAAGAAATAATGGTTGGTTGGTTGTTGTGTTTTACGGTATATCAATACTTGTATGTAGAAAAATATTTGTGTGTGGTGCGATTCAGAAACGGAATTTATATCATTCTGGACTCATACAGCACAAAGCTTCGGAGGGTAACAAGCTTGTTTCAACGACTGAAAGAATCAGAAGACAAACACTCAGACACACAGACACACACAGACACACACAAAACACACATACACACACACACACACACACACACACATATATATATATATATATATATATATATATATGATACCCGGTTGTGTTTTAGATTTAGGCCTATAAATCCTTGTAAATTATTCAATCCTAAATTTGGTTATACATCATATTAAATATGAATGGTAGTAGAACATTTGGATAGATTTTAGTTTAAGAAAAAGTTCATATATATATATATATATATATGTGTGTGTGTGTGTGTGTGTGTGTGTGTGTTATATAGTGCTCTGTCTTAAAAGAAAAAAATTATTAGCAATTTTTTTTTCTTTTGCGCTTTTGTATCGAAATGGAATCCCTTTGTAATTTGACTCCCCATTGAGCCGAGATGGGATCGTTGTAATGTATCATAGTCAAATCATGTTGGCGCTGATTTTATCGGTTAAATGAACAGACCACGTGACAAGTAAGCATGAGGTTACACACGCAAAAGAGAACAAAGAAACAGGAAATGAACTCGCACTTCCTGTTTCTTGAATGCTATGGAATTTTCTAGAAGATTTTAAAGATTTCAACAAGTCAAGCGATGGACATAAAAGCCAGCCCCGTCTTAGAGAGCGAAGAGAGTATATTCCGGTCGTCAGAGTAAAGCAAATCCTTGACCAAGGGACGTTGTCGGGATTTTCCCCAATGAAATCGAAAAGAGACCACTGGAAGTGCGGAAGAATACCACAGACATTTCATCGGCCCACCCTTCCCATTTCCCGGCACTCCCACTGATTGCAATAACGTCACACACACACACACACGCACACGCACACACACACACACACACACACACATATATATATATATATATATAGGCGACATTTCCACACTAGACGGAACCTCTCGGAAACTGGTAGACATATTCACCTACCATGGAAGCAATGTCTCATCAACCGAAAAAGACATCGACACGCGGCTAACGAAGGCATGGACAGCTACCGATAAACTATCGATCATATGGGAATCAGACCTGACTGATAAAATTAAATGCACTTTCTTCCAGGCTACGGTTGTGTCGATATTGCTGTATGGATGCACCACATGGACGCTAACAATACGGCTGGAGAAGAAGCGAGACGGCAATTACACAAGAATTTTGCGAGCAATATCGAACAAGTTCTGGAGGCAACACCCTACAAGGCACCAACTATACGGCCATCTGCCTCCCATCACAAAAAACTATCCAAGTTAGACGAACCAGACATGCAGGACACTGCTGGAGAAGCAGGGACGAGCTCATAAGGAATGTACTCCTATGGACCCCCACATATGGCCGAGCAAAGCAGGTCGACCATCTCCAACATACATACAGCAGGGAAGATCTCTGACGTAATGGCTAAATTGCTTGTCAAATACCCACAGTAAAGATATAAACGTACTTACCCACTCCCAACAAAGAGTTAAATAGTATCACTGCTCTTCTCCTACTAGGATAAATTTGGTATTTTAAAAAACCAACGATAGTTGATATGCCATTAAATAAAAAAATGGAAATTTAAACTTAACAGGTACAAAAACTCCGGCCAGAGTGGTCTTCGGAGTAATGACATACGTTCGTAAATTCTCTATAACGTAAGACTCACTATCAAATAGAATTTAGTGTCATGAACACCCTTTATTTGGGAGATGTCCTACGTCTTTGTAGGTAATATAGACAGCTTTGCATTATCCATAATAAAATGAACGGTATTTTTGTGACCAGGTGTCTGACTTTACTTTCCGCTTGTAATTTCGTTGTCATATCTTCATCCCATCTTTGTCTCCGCCGACTTTCTCTTAAACGCCGAAACGTCAAGTTATGTAAAACATTTGAGTGGAATTTCGGTTAAGCATTGTTCATTTTCACGCTGACATTGCTAAGGTCTAAAAGAAGAATAAACTTTAAATCACATACCTTAATGAAAATCTAGATATTATTATTTCCTACGAAAAAGTTTGCATCTTCTAAAACCCGGAATGTATGTATCCACACACAACCCTTGTCCGAGGACATAACCCCTAGTGAGTATCATACTCTTTACACAAAAGAATAGCTTGTTAACCACAACGCCACAATGAGGTGCCTAACATAGAATGCTATACGCCATATGCGAGAATCCAAGATTGTTCGACTCTCACGTGAAAAATAAATTTAAAACTGAATTTAAAGACGAATATATATATATATATATATATATATATATATATATATATATATATATAATTCATCCACCGAATACAAACTTAAACCAGGACTCGTATCAGGAAACTTGAAAGGATCTTCAAAAAATTATATAGACAAAATGTGTCTTTATCATTTAATCAAACATGCTTAAATGAAAGACTACTGTACACCCCCTCACACACACACACACACACACACACATATATATATATATATATACATATATTAATTCGAAGAAAGTTTAAACCTGGTTAGATTGTCATCATAAATTTATTTAGGTGAATATGCGAATAATCCACTCCCATTGTCTTCGGATACCGATTGGAGATATATATATATATATATATATATATATATATATATATATATATATAATATATATATTATATATATATAAGTGTGTGTCTGTGTGTGTGTACTATAAGTCTGTTGATTAATTTCATGTTTTATGTGTTTTAAACAATTTTCTGCCAGCAGTGTGAAAAAAAGAGACCTGTCAAGTGTCTATATTGCATGTGTTATCATGTCGAACGAAATAGCATCTTATCACCACACAAAACTTCTCGCTTCTTCGTGGTCAGCTTGCTTTAAGTTATTTCGAATATTTTGTTTTTGTTTTGACTGTTTTGTTTTGTTTTCGTTGTGTTTTTTTTTTTGTTTTTGTTTCTTATCTTTTGAATCTTTTGTTAGTCATTGATTTTTTCTTCTCTTTGTAATTTTTGGTTTCATATGCTCTTTAATATTATTCATTAACCCTCATCTGTCCGTTGGCAAATCTTTTCAAACATGCCAATTGATTAAATTTAAATACACTATTCTTCAACATAACTTTTTTTCTTCTTTTTTTTTTCTTTTTGGCCGGAAACCGAATTAACTGCGGTATGAAATACAGGAAAAAAAGTTTCCTTTCACCGGCCTTTATTCACTACCTCCGCTATCCACATTTCTTTTGTTTGTTTTCTGGTGAAATGTCAATCCTTAGAAAATTCTTATTCACCGATCACTTTCTTGATTCAATTTTCTGTTCGTCTTTTCCTTTCACCAAAATTCAAATTAATAGAAAAAACAAAATTGCACTCGCAAATATTTTGTATTTAGCGTTAATATTCATGGAGAAATCGCTTTGTTTAGTCCCCACACCGCAAATCTATGATGCCTTATTTTGTTCGAAGTTGAATATGAATGAATTCTTTCCAATCTAATGAAGAGATTGGATTTATTTCTCACAGAATTTCCGAAGAAATTTAAGAAATTCTTTCAGTATTTTGCTGGAATTGTAGAGTTATTTGAGAGGTTTTAGATTTCTTAAAGAGAAGAAATTGATTGTCCCACAAACTTTTGAGATTGCTATGGAAAATAAAAGGAAGAAATGTTGAATATAGGAATATAGATGAAAAATACTAACATCTCAAATAAATAAATTATATCTATCTATCAATTTATTTGTGTGTGTGTGTGTGTGTGTATAATAAATGTATAAATTGTCTTAAATTGTCTGGATTTATTTTCCAGTGTTTCTGAAGAATGTAATAATATTCTTTTAGAATTATTTGGAAATATAAGTGATATTTTGATTTGTTGAATATTCTATGGATACTTCATCATCATCATGTCGTGCTGGTAGCACGGATATCCTTGGCCCTCTTTCGCCACTTCTCCCTATCTTTCATCGCCCTAGGCAGGTCCTCAGGACAACATCCCGTATCCTCAGATAGTTGCTGAATGTATGTTCGTGCAGGTCGTCCTGCTTTTGCACGGCCATGTGTGGGGGTCCATAAGAGTACATCACTTATGAGTTCGTCCTTGCTTCTCCAGCAGTGTCCTGCATGTCTGGTTTGTCTAACTTGAATAGTTTTCGTGATAGGAGGCAGGTGGCCGTATAGTTGGTGTCTTGTGGGGTGTTGCCGCCAGGACTTGTTCAAGATTGCTCGCAGCATTCTTGTGTAATTGCCGTCTAGCTTCTCCAGCCGTTTTGTTAGAGTCCATGTAGTGCAGCCATATAGCAGTATCGATGTGACCGCTGCCTGGAAGAAACTGCGTTTCATTTTATCGGTTAGGTCTGATTTCCATATAATCGATTGCCTATTGATAGCTGTCCATGCTTTCGTTAAACTCATGTCGATAAAAGTAAATCGCGACAAATAGTGAGTTTATCATTATAACGAAAAGAGATTTTTTTTAAATATTCTGAAAGGTGGTATTACTTTCAATTATTACTTTATCAAAACTGGTAAGTAATGAATAACAGAGAAAACGTACGTTTGTCTTCTTTCTACAATTAGGAACATCGTTCTCCGTTCATGCAAATCTTTATCTACTCGTAGCCCCGTCACCGGAAAAGAAAAAAAAGGTTGATAGACTCACGTTATCCGTGATCATATTTTGGAATCCAAAGAACGCTCCCTCCTGCTCTTGCCTCGGGTAGAAGACTTCGTGAGGCCCCATTCACCAGTTAATGGCCATCGCTAGTAACCCGATTTGAGTTGCGAGATCAAACATATTGACCAAACCACTCCACTCAAGTAGGATACGACAAGCGGAGTTTAACAGATTTGAATTAAGTGTTTTATTCTCTTACAGTGGTTGCTATACAAGGGTTTAAAAGCCTAGTCCATCCTACAATTTACACATAGGTGGAGGAAGAATAATTGGATTAATATCTTTCCAAAGTATACTACGGCTATGTGAAATAAAAATAACCTCTTCCAGGTTTTGATTGGTTTTGTTGTTTGGGTTTTATCGCCTATCAACTTTTGTAAATTATTTAATGCCAAATCCATTTTTATAAAAATAATCAGTTCTATTTCAAACAATTCAGTTTAGCATGAATACAAAGTTTAATTGTAAAAACATTTCTATTTCAAGTTATTCAGCTTATTCAAACAGTTCGAATACAAATAATTTACTTTAATATCAGTATAGATTTTGTTTACACAAAGTTAAATGTCAAAACAGTTCTATATTAAGTAATCCAGTTTAACGTAAATACAGTTTCAATATCAAAAACAGTTCTTTTTCAAACAATTCACTTTAGCATAAGGACGCAGTTTCAATTTAAGTACATAGTTTAATTGTCAATAACATTTCTATTTGAAGCTATTCAGTTTAGTCAAACTGTTCAAATTCAGACAATTCAGTTTAGCATAAGTATGGCTCTGTTTTATCCTTAGATTGAGCCCTATCAGTGCTACTACTCTTAGCCTGAGTGGATCTGGAAGCGATGGCAACGAAGGTGTGCTTCTCATCCCCAAGAGCTCCAGCATCACGGTAACCACACCATCAGATTGTTTCCCACTTTTGGCCCCATATCCAGGTAGGCTCATAGGCTCACATTGCTCTAAGACGATGACCAGCATGGTCAAGCAGGGCTCGAGCCTCGGCTTTGAACCAACCTTCCCCTCCCTAAAACCCCACTATAATCTGACCTTCGGGTCATTTGACCTTTGTCAAGTCCTTTCTGGCGGGAGGCAGAGACAAATAACTATCCGCGTCTCGCGGATGAGGCAGACGACATTAATTTGGTTTTGGCTTTGCCTCTAGCCGCCTTTTTAGCCAGACTATCTGGCATTCGTATCGGACTAGCATTGTCCATCAAAGACAAACTGGAGGCCGAAAGGCTCCCAGTTTCGGTTGGGCTACCTTTGAGTGGGAGAGCTGAATTATTGATACCTTTGAAGAGCACTAATCCCTGTTGTCCTGTTTTAGCTATAATCTATTATCCGTGACTGGACACGTTTGGGTCTATGTCAAGCTAGGCTCATCGGCACACGTAGAACCAAGTGAGTCGATGACCAGCATATGACTGCATTAATTTGCTGTTGACTTTGACCCAAGCCAGCTTTTAGCTAGGTCGTCTGGCATTCGTGCCGGATGGTGCGTTGTCCATCTAAGACAGATTTGAGTCAAGAAGGACCTCGGCATTGGCTTGGGGGGGGTTCGGTGGGCGAGTTGAATTATTGACACCTTGGACACCTTTTATTTAGCACAGGACCTCGTACGAGGATCATTAAATAAGTTTCCAAACTTTTTTCGTATGGGCACTTTTATTTATAGTACACACATGAAACTCTAGTCCCCTTTGAAGTAATCTCCTCCGGCTGAAATGCACTTGTTCTACCGTTCCAACAACTTCTGCAACGCCCCATGGAAGTCCTCTTGCGTGATGTGTCAATGACCTTTGTCACAGCCTCTTTCATCTCCTCGTTTGTCTGATGACGACAGCATCTGAGCTTAAGGAATAAGTAAAAGTCACAGGGAGCAAGGTCTGGGCTATAGGGAGGCTGAGGAGCCGTCTTGATGCCCATCTTGGTCAAATAGTCTGTGACAAGGATGGAGTTTTGGCCTGGTGCATTGTCCAGGAGGAAATGCCACTGACACGATTTGGAAAGTGCTAGCCTCTTCTGACGGAATCTCTTCCTGAACTCCCTTAAAACCTCAACATAGTAGCCCTAACCCTAAGCCTTTGGCCAAACAACTCTGATGTATTGACTTCCTTACTCCTCCCACACATCACATTATCCCTCACAGACTGCCTGCCTTCCTTGAATCTTGCTCGATTCATGCAAGATGGTCGAAAAGCAGTCTGACGCATTCTATATTTTTCTGCGGCATTTTTCCAAATTTAAAACAGAATTTTATTGTATATCCTTCTTCTAATGTATCGTCACGTCCAGAATACATTTTTGAAATTCATCATCTGTGACAATCGGACTTTAGTAGGGTGTATTCCAATTGCTGATGTAGTTGTTTATTTGAACCTGAAATAATAAAAATTGGTCAGTCATGTCATAAGATGTACAGCAATAACATACTGAATTGTCAAGGGTCTACGACAATTCTAAATGCCTGTACAAAAAAAAGTCTGGAAACTTATTGAAAGCTTAACGTAGTCCATTTTAAGCTATAATCTGGCATCAGTTACTGGACCCATCCTTTGGTCCATTTCCACCTAAGCTCATCGGCTAACATTGCCCTGAGTGAGCCGATGACGAGCATAGTCAAGCAGAGCTCGAGCCTTGGCTCGGTTCCGACCTTCCCTTCCCCTAACTCCCACTATAATCTGACCTCCAGGTCATTTGACCTTGTTTCAACTCCTGTTAGGTGGAATAAGAGACAAAATTTATTCTTGCTTCGGGGATAAATAGCGTGCCTCAAAATTCCCTGTCTGTTTTATTATATCTCTCTTGCAATAAAACCCTTTCTTTATAATACGAACTTGTTGACTGTTCCTTTCCACGCAAATACAACTTTGTCTGATTGTATCCCTTTTAAGGGTACAACAGGTTTTTTGGCATATCAACCATGATAAGCTATTTAATGCTAAATCCTGTTTATACACACACACACACACACACATACACACACACACACACACACACACACACATATATATATATATATATATAATTTGGCTGGGTTTGGTTTAGTAGTATATCAACTATGGTAGGTTATTTAAGGCTAAATCTGGTTTATACTTATATATTAAATATATATGAGTTTATGGCATATCACCTAGTGTAGGTTATTTAATTTTAAATCCTGTTTATACATACATATTAAATACATATATAATTTGGTTTTGTTTAGTTTTACGTCATATCAACCAAGGTAAATTATTTTATGCTAAATTCTGTTTATACACATATATTAAATAAGTATGATTTGCTTTGGTTTGGTTTTATTGCATATCAATCATTGTAGGTTATTTAAGGTCAAATCCTGTTCATACATATATATTGATTATATTATTTGTAAACGAATAGCTTTTTTAAAAAAAAACATTTCTAAATAAACCAAAGCTTTTTTTCATACCTGTTGCCTGGTACTTCGGAAAACGATGGGCAGAACCAAATGATTTAAATTGCCTTAAGAGATACCATGCAAAGAAATAAAATCTATTTTCTATTACCAATGAGTATCTCTTCTAAAAACATTTTTAGTGTCGCATAAGAAAGTAAAGATGAACTCAGGAGCCGAGTGGAAGAAATGTCAATATTGGTCAGTATGTCTTTAATTCCAATTTAAAATGCTGAATTTTACAAAATGTTATGCTGTATTTTGTTTGAGAAATAATGCTTAAACTATGCGTTTTAAATGTAAAGGCACGCTTACTCTACTATAAAGCCAATTTGATATTAAGCCTATCCACATGTCAGCGAACAAGGCAGAATGTTTTTGAATATCTTCTATCGAATAATTTAAAAATTCGTAAAGAAAGCCCTAACAGTAGTTTAGAAGAAAAGCCTAGAATGCTACCACAGCCCCCCCCCTCAGAAAGGGAAAAAGGAAAAAAAAGAAAAAAAAACCCAACAAAAACGAATTCTCCCCTCCACCCCAGTAGACCGCCACCCCCAAAGCTACCTAAAATATCAGTAGTAAATAAAAGTCCAAACGAAGAAGAGCTTTTGAACTCAGGAGCCGAGTGGAAGAAATGTCAATATTGGTCAGTATGTCTTTAATTCCAATTTAAAATGCTGAATTTTACAAAATGTTATGCTGTATTTTGTTTGTGAAATAATGCTTAAACTATGCGTTTTAAATGTAAAGGCACGCTTACTCTACTATAAAGCCAATTTGATATTAAGCCTATCCACATGTCAGCGAACAAGGACACAAGCCACAATCAGTCAGACTTGCTCGTTCACTTGAAGTCAAATTTTTGTTATTACCTACGTTACTCGGATTGTTAAATTGGTTATCTCGGTAAGACTTTGTTTTTTTCTGTTTGAATTTTTTTATTTTTTTTTTTTTTAAGTCTTACCGAGAATTCTTTATTTGTGACACTTGTTAAATCTCTTGTTTTTGTTATCCGACTTGTGTTTTTGTCGTCGGACTTTATTATTTTTGTGTCTTTATTCTTTGTTTGTTTTGTCGTTTCTTATTTTTTCAGGGGTTCTACGTGTTTTTGTGGCTTTTTTTTTCACTGTTTTTGTGTTTAATTATTTTTTCGTCTTTTGTTTAAACAGTAGAACCCCCCTCCATACTTGCAACAGGTGGAGGCTTTAGTTCCTTTACCCTCCTTGGCTGCTAATTCTACCTCAGCCATGGAGGGTGAAACGGCAACCCCTACAAAGACCACAGCAAGCCTAATAGGATCAAATTGGCCTTCGCTGCCGATCCCCGACGATACCCAAGTCTCACAAGACAGTCCGATTCAGCCGGCCCAACAAAGCCCCACAGCCTGGAAAGGCCAGCAGAGAGGACCAGATGAATATGAAAAGGACCGGGTGGGCAGATTTGCCAAGTATTTCAAAGGCAACGAAATACTGCCCATCCCGGAAATTGCAGACAAAATCACGCCTAGAGTCCTCTCGCTGGTCGTTTCCGACCTCAAAACAAAAAGGCTAGTGGGGCTAACAAAAGAAGTTTTTGAGGAGCTGCTGAGGAAGGCAGGCATCCCATGCCAATACTTTTGCCGTAAAAGTTTCGCGACATGGGATGTCCTCCTTCCTACAGAAAAACAAGCGGCAAAAACAGCTGAATCGGACATCATTACGAAACACTTCAGGCTACAGCCGGAGTATAAAGGCACCCGTAGGCTTCGCGTCACGGTATGTAATGTCCCGGCCATCATCACTGGGGAGGTCCTCGCGGCGTATCTAAGTGCCTTTGGCCACGTCGAGGAATTTAACCTCCTCAGATCCCCGGCCGGGACAGCCTACGGGGATTATGCCTTCCGGCTGTGCCTGTCAAGGGATGGCTTCAAAGCCATCCCCGAAACACTGATATGCGGGGATCGGCAGATGATGGTGATGGTGGAAGGGAGACGCCCCAGGTGCTGGGGGTGCAAACAAATCGGACACATCGCTAAGTTTTGCCCCCAGCGACCTGATAACAAGGCGTCAACAACAACAACAACAACAACAGACGTAGCGGCCACCACCATCACCATCACCAAAGAAGCGGAGGCCAAGGGCCCGGGTCAGGTCCAGCCCAAAAACAACCAGGAGGGCTGGACTGAAGTGACCAAAAAGAGGAGGGGATCCCCTAAACAAGGGGAAAAAAGTCCAAATTCATCCCCTCCTCAAAAACAAACCAGGGCCCCAGCAGCAGCAGCAGCAAAAACAACACCGGAACCATCGGCAGCAGCAGCAGCAAAATCTCCGACAGCAGCAGCAGCAAGAACAACAACAACAACAACAACAGAACCACCGGCAGCAGCAGCAGCAAAAACACCAACAAAACCACGGGCAACAGCAGCAGCAATCACAACAACATCAACAGAATCACCGGCAGCACCAGCAACAATGACACCAAAGAAACCAGCAACAACAACAGCACCATCACCAAAAAAAACCAAAAAGAAAATTAAACAAATCATCGAAGATATGGAAACATCGACCAATCTGAAGAGGAGAAGGGACAGTGGGGAAGGGGCAGCAAAAAAAATGTGCCCCGAAAAAAACCAACCGGAGGCAGGCCCCTCCTCTCAACCACAAATACCTCTCCCATCTCCACCAGTACCTTCACCGCCACCTACACTACCTCCACCGCCGTTTCCACCTCCAAAAATCACCTTACAGCCTCCTCCCCAACAAATGGACTCTCTCTCACCCCAACATGAACTTTTTAAAAAATATCACCGCCCCTACAAAATCCCACTCCCCAGATCTCAGTCTGCTGAAAGGGCACAACCCTCGGGCCTAGCCCGAACCCCATCCCTTCCCTCACTCAGCCCAGCAGACTTTTCATCTCAGGAACTTTTCCCAGCAATCATTTCACCAAAAAGAAAAACTGACCCCCGAAAGAAAACAAACCACAATGAACTATCCATCGGACAGATACAGCGGGCAGCGGCTTTGTGCTCTGCGGAGCTGGAGGCAGTTGGGGACTTCCAGCTCCGGAAGGCACTAAAGCCGTTGCTCAGCTTGGAAAAAGTAAAAAATTTAAACGTATCAAATCCCGCAAATTTCAGGAGTGCAGCCATGGTGACCACTTTTGTCCGGTCAGCTGGCGACCGTACCAAGGGCGTATGGAAGTTCTTGAGTACGGTCTGTCAGACTGATACGGGCATAAAGCTGGCGGAGTTGGAGCACTCCTCCCTCAAAAAATGTCTTACATATTGTTCGGGTAGGGTCCCGATTTTGGTTCACCCGTCTCTTTATAGGGCCCTAAAGCTGAAGTTCCCCATAGATGTCGGCGGAATCACCAGGGACAACCGAGTGACGACTGAACTCGGTACCGGTTCCCTGCGTCAGGCTGTCGGCATCCTCACACCCAAGGATTTCCGGCCCGTAGTCGACGATGAGTAAGGTAAGTCGGATTGATGGCTTTAAACGTTGCCAGTTTGAATGTGAGGGGACTGAGGGATTCAAGCAAGTGTGCGCGCTTGCTTGGTGAACTCAAGAACCTCTGCGTAGATGTTGCTGCAGTGCAGGAGACCCACTTCACTTGCGACGCTGACTGTCGGGTGCTGGAAAACGACTTTAACGTTTTCTCAGCATACGGCAGCCACGTCAGCGCTGGGGTCTCCTTGCTAGTTGGACGCAGCCTTGATGCTGATGTTGACGTTGTTTTTGCAGGTGACGGGGGCCGGCTGGTTGTGGCCGATGTTGCCGTGAAAAGTTTCAAGTTTCGTCTGGTTGCGGTTTATGCGCCCAATATCGTTGTGGAGAGGGTTTCCTTTTTTCGTCGGTTGGCGCCGTTCCTGGACGATACGAAGCGGCTAGTCTTAATGGGTGATTGGAATGCGATCCTTGATCCCAAGATAGATAAGGTCGGTCGGGGAGCTAGTAGTGCGGGAAGGTGTGAGAGCAGCCTTGTCGGCCTCGTGACTCGTCACGGTCTCGTCGACAGGTTTCGTCTTGATCACCAAGGGCGGGAGATGTGGACGTGGCTAGATAGTTCGCCCTCTGCCAAAGTAGGTTCCTACTTGGACAGAGTGTTAGTAAGACGAGCTGACATTGACTTTGTTAGTTGTCCCACGTTCCACTTGATAGCGTGGACTGACCATAAACTTGTTAGAGTCAGTCTACGGTTAGCAAATAGGCCTAGTCTGGCCGGTTACTGGAAGTTCAATACCTCCTTACTGGAGATACGGGACTTCCGGGACCGGCTGGAATCCCTAATTCAGCGGGCGTTAGTGGGGGCGGTTACCGGGAATAGGTGGTGGGCTTCTCTCAAATATAGGATTAGAGACTTCGCCACCAAATACGGTCAACAGCTCAAACTAGATAAGGCCAAGGAGGCGAAGTCTATAGACGATAGACTTTCCCGGGCGGTGGCTGGGGGGGACTCCCTAGGTGTAGAGCTAGCTAGGAGGGACCTTGAGCGTGAGAATAGCGAGCGCTACAAGGGATACGTAGTTAGATCTAGGTTAAATAGAGTTCTCTACGAAGCTGTGAAATCGAACGCGACTGCGCGTGAGGAAGAAGTGCGAAGGTTCCCCGATCGGTACGTCGCGTCTGTCAAGACCGCGGACGGGCGACTGCTGCATTCGAGTCGTGAGATACGTGATGCCTTTCGGGCGCACTTTCGGGATCGCTTTGCCCGCTGCCCTGATCTCCCGATCCGGGAGTTTCGTAGCTATCTTGCCGACTTCCCCCGCCTCCGGGTGGCTGAAGCGGCTAGCTGCGAGGGTGTGGTTACTGAATGCGAAGTCCGTGATGCGTTGAAGCAGGTCGGCCTGAACAAGTCGCCGGGACTAGATGGTTTGCCCTACGAAGTGTACTTGAGGATGTCGCACATGTTTGTGCCTATTCTGACGGATATGTTCAACCATTGGTTCGCCCAGGGAGCCATCCCTGGTAGCGTTACCAAGGGCGTGATCACATTGCTGAAGAAAGGTGGCAGGCATGTTTGGGAGGGTTTAGATGACTACAGGCCCATAACTCTGCTTAACACAGAGTTAAAGATTTTGGCCCGGGTCTTGTCGAATCGTTTACAGCGTGTCATCAGTGATCTGATCGGCCCTGAACAGACCTTTGCTGTGAAGGGAAGATCGATCCAGGACAATCTGCACTTGATTCGCGAGGTCCTAGAGGGGATAGAAGACGACACAGAAGCCGCGCTGATCAGTTTAGATCAGTCCAAGGCCTTCGATAGGGTTGACCATCGGTTTTTGGCGTCTGTTTTGGAGACTGCCGGATTCAAACCGGAGTTCCGCAGATGGATTAGCATGATGTACCACAACCCTCAGGCAGTGGTGCAGGTGAACGGAAGGCGTTCGAGGGTATTCGCGATCGAGCGTTCGGTGCGGCAGGGCTGCCCGTTGTCTCCTCTTCTCTATGTCCTCGCGTTGGAGCCCCTCCTGCGCAGGCTTAGGGATGGGGGGACAAGTCCGTCCCTGCGCGGTATACCTTTTGTTAGCAGCCTTGCGGCAAGGGTTTCCGCGTTCGCTGATGACATCACAGTCTTTGTATCCCGCCGTCTGGATATAAAGGCTGTGAAAGAGGCGGTTGTCGAGTACGAGCGGATCGCAGGAGCCAAGGTCAATTTTGACAAAAGCGAAGGTTTGCGGCTTGGTGCTTGGAGGGGTAGCAATACTCTTCCAGGGCCCTTCCGCTGGAGTGACGGACCCATCCGCATCCTCGGGGTGTGGTTCGGGCCCGACCTCCAACTGGAGCGAAATTGGTCGGAAGTACAAACCAAGGTGAATGCTCAGGTGGGAATCTGGCTTTCAAGGAGGTTGTCCTTAAAGGGCAGGGCGGAGGCGTGCGCCACGTACGTCTTCCCTCTGATCCTTTACCGATTGGCTGTACTTCCTCTGCCTAAGGCACGTCGGTTGGCACTGCAACAATCCCTCTCCAGATTGCTCTGGGGAGGTGCAAGGCCGATGGTCCGTAGGCAGGTCTGTATCCAACGTACACGCAACGGGGGTCTGGGTATGCCTGATCTGGAGAGCCACTGGCTTGCTGAAAGACTTGCATACCTCGGCCGGTCCTTGACAGGGGACTCAGTGTGGAGACGAAAGGCGAGTCGGACTTTTCCTCGCCTCAAGTCAGACCCAAAGGCTGAAGGTCGACGTAGGCCTATGGGCGAAGCACTGTTTTTTAGCGAATGCCGAAAGGCCCTTCGTAACCTTCTTGGGTCCAGTGACCTTTCACGGCCTCGGAAAGAGCTATATCGGGAGTTAGTGGTGGGTTCCGCTTCTGATCCTCTTAGCGAGCGGCGAGGCTGGACGGCGGAGGAGATCCGCTCTCACTGGAATTGGGCGCCAGGATCGAGCTTCTTGAACAACTCCGAGTTCTCGCTCACCTGGCGACTTGCACGTAATGCGTTACCCCTTCTCGGCTTGAACTACAAGGCGGGCCTAGCAGACATGCCTGATTGTCCTCGCTGCAGCAGTGGATTAGAAGAAACGGCTGAGCACGCCTTCTACTACTGCGGGCGAGTCCGCCCGTTTTGGGATCACGTCGGGGAGTGGACGGCTCGCATCGAACCCAAGCAGCTCGTGCTGCTCGACGTTGGTTACGTCGTGGACAACGTTCTTCCTCCGTTTCAGGGTGAGAAGCGTGTGGTGTTTCTCGCGATCCTGGCTGTAGCTCGAATGGTGATTTGGATCACGCGAAAGAAGGGATTGTATGACGATGCAAACTTTTCTCATCGCGATCTGGTTTTGTATTTTCGGCATCAGCTGAGGGTCAAAATCAGATGCGATAGAAAACGCTTGGATCGCATAACATTCAACAGAAGGTGGGTGAATGCAGCGAGCCTGGTCGTACGAAAGGGGGCAACGTTGGAGTCAACCTTCCCTCCTCTGCCCGCCCATGGCGTCTACGGTACGGGTCCTTCGGGACCCCACCCCCGGTAAGTAGGCAAAGCTTTCCCCTTGTAACCTAGTTAGCAGTATGTTGTCAGTCATTGTCCCCGTCATCTAGTCATTAGTATTCAAGATCTTCCCCATCCCCATTATTTTTCGACCTCAACCCATATCCCAGTCCGCTTTTACTGAAGATCTTGAACATTCATATGTATAAAAACCATATTACCAACTTGTATCGACCCACACCGCCCCCGACCCTTTATTTTCTTTTTCCCCCTATAGATTAGGATCCCAGTCCCACCTAGGGCAGGTCCGACTTGTTTCCGGTTCTTTCGGCCCGGAAAACAGTCGGCCTCCAATTTTATAGACGGGGGGATGGGAGGGCAACCAAACGGGGGATTTTTCCTTTGTTTCTTTGTTTTTGTATATATTTCGGGGTTTTTCTCCCATCCCCATCATATGAATTCATTTGTAAAAAATCACAATTTGTAAATAAAATCATGCACCACTTCCGGGGTTTTAAGTAGGTCTTTCTTCATAGAGCAAATGTGGTATTTTGGTGGTAGTAGCGCGCATGGTGACGGATGAATGACTATATATTGTATTGTTGAATGGGTCGGCGAATGTGGCTAGCTAGGTCCCCTTAGTTAAAACGTAGTTAATGCAAGACCGCACCCTTCCCCTTCCCCCCAAAACTTAAGGCCTCGTGCCTTCCTGTAAGTAATTAACAGGAAATAAACACATGTCAGCGAACAAGGACACAAGCCACAAGCAGTCAGACTTGCTCGTTCACTTGAAGTCAAATTTTTGTTATTTCCTACGTTACTCGGATTGTTAAATTGGTTATCTCGGTAAGACTTTGTTTTTTTCTGTTTGAATTTTTTTATTTTTTTTTTTTTTAAGTCTTACCGAGAATTCTTTATTTGTGACACTTGTTAAATCTCTTGTTTTTGTTATCCGACTTGTGTTTTTGTCGTCGGACTTTATTATTTTTGTGTCTTTATTCTTTGTTTGTTTTGTCGTTTCTTATTTTTTCAGGGGTTCTACGTGTTTTTGTGGCTTTTTTTTTCACTGTTTTTGTGTTTAATTATTTTTTCGTCTTTTGTTTAAACAGTAGAACCCCCCTCCATACTTGCAACAGGTGGAGGCTTTAGTTCCTTTACCCTCCTTGGCTGCTAATTCTACCTCAGCCATGGAGGGTGAAACGGCAACCCCTACAAAGACCACAGCAAGCCTAATAGGATCAAATTGGCCTTCGCTGCCGATCCCCGACGATACCCAAGTCTCACAAGACAGTCCGATTCAGCCGGCCCAACAAAGCCCCACAGCCTGGAAAGGCCAGCAGAGAGGACCAGATGAATACGAGAAGGACCGGGTGGGCAGATTTGCCAAGTATTTCAAAGGCAATGAAATACTGCCCATCCCGGAAATCGCAGACAAGATCACGCCTAGAGTCCTCTCGCTGGTCGTTTCCGACCTCAAAACAAAAAGGCTAGTGGGGCTAACAAAAGAAGTTTTTGAGGAGCTGCTGAGGAAGGCAGGCATCCCATGCCAATACTTTTGCCGTAAAAGTTTCGCGACATGGGATGTCCTCCTTCCTACAGAAAAACAAGCGGCAAAAACAGCTGAATCGGACATAATTACAAAACACTTCAGGCTACAGCCGGAGTATAAAGGCACCCGTAGGCTTCGCGTCACGATATGTAATGTCCCGGCCATCATCACTGGGGAGGTCCTCGCGGCGTATCTAAGTGCCTTTGGCCACGTCGAGGAATTTAACCTCCTCAGATCCCCGGCCGGGACAGCCTACGGGGATTATGCCTTCCGGCTGTGCCTGTCAAGGGATGGCTTCAAAGCCATCCCCGAAACACTGATATGCGGGGATCGGCAGATGATGGTGATGGTGGAAGGGAGACGCCCCAGGTGCTGGGGGTGCAAACAAATCGGACACATCGCTAAGTTTTGCCCCCAGCGACCTGATAACAAGGCGTCAACAACAACAACAACAACAACAGACGTAGCGGCCACCACCATCACCAAAGAAGCGGAGGCCAAGGGCCCGGGTCAGGTCCAGCCCAAAAACAACCAGGAGGGCTGGACTGAAGTGACCAAAAAGAGGAGGGGATCCCCTAAACAAGGGGAAAAAAGTCCAAATTCATCCCCTCCTCAAAAACAAACCAGGGCCCCAGCAGCAGCAGCAGCAGCAAAAACAACACCGGAACCATCGGCAGCAGCAGCAGCAAAATATCCGACAGCAACAACAGCAGCAGCAGTAAGAAGAACAACAACAACAACAACAACAGAACCACCGGCATCAGCAGCAGCAAAAACACCAACAAAACCACGGGCAACAGCAGCAGCAATTACAACAACAACAACAACAGAATCATCAGCAGCACCAGCGACAATGACACCCAAGAAACCAACAACAACAGCACTATCACCAAAAAAGACGAAAAAGAAAAACAAACAAATCATCGAAGAAATGGAAACGTCGACCAATCTGAAGAGGAGAAGGGACAGTGGGGAAGGGGCAGCCAAAAAAATGTGCCCCGAAAAAAACCAATCTGAGGCAGGCCCCTCCTCTCAACCACAAATACCCCTCCCATCTCCACCAGTACCTTCACCGCCACCTACACTACCTCCACCACTGTTTCCACCTCCAAAAATAACTCTACAGTCTCCTCCCCAACAAATGGACTCTCTTTCACCCCAACATGAACTGCTTTTCAAAAAATATCACCGCCCATACAAAATCCCACTCCCCAGATCTCAGTCTGCTGAAAGGGCACAACCCTCGGGCCTAGCTCGAACCCCATCCCTTCCCTCACTCAGCCCAGCAGACTTATCATCTCAAGAACTTTTCCCAGCAATAATTCCCCCAAAAAGAAAAACTGACCCTCCTAAGAAAACAAACTACAAGGAACTATCCATCGGACAGATACAGCGGGCAGCGGCTTTGTGCTCTGCGGAGCTGGAGGCAGTTGGGGACTTCCAGCTCCGGAAGGCACTAAAGCCGTTGTTCAGCTTAGAAAAAGTTAAAAACATGAATGTATCCAATCCCGCGAATTTCAGGAGTGCAGCCATGGTGACCACTTTTGTCCGGTCAGCTGGCGACCGTACCAAGGGCGTATGGAAGTTCTTGAGTACGGTCTGTCAGACTGATACGGGCATAAAGCTGGCGGAGTTGGAGCACTCCTCCCTCAAAAAATGTCTTACATATTGTTCGGGTAGGGTCCCGATTTTGGTTCACCCGTCTCTTTATAGGGCCCTAAAGCTGAAGTTCCCCATAGATGTCGGCGGAATCACCAGGGACAACCGAGTGACGACTGAACTCGGTACCGGTTCCCTGCGTCAGGCTGTCGGCATCCTCACACCCAAGGATTTCCGGCCCGTAGTCGACGATGAGTAAGGTAAGTCGGATTGATGGCTTTAAACGTTGCCAGTTTGAATGTGAGGGGACTGAGGGATTCAAGCAAGTGTGCGCGCTTGCTTGGTGAACTCAAGAACCTCTGCGTAGATGTTGCTGCAGTGCAGGAGACCCACTTCACTTGCGACGCTGACTGTCGGGTGCTGGAAAACGACTTTAACGTTTTCTCAGCATACGGCAGCCACGTCAGCGCTGGGGTCTCCTTGCTAGTTGGACGCAGCCTTGATGCTGATGTTGACGTTGTTTTTGCAGGTGACGGGGGCCGGCTGGTTGTGGCCGATGTTGCCGTGAAAAGTTTCAAGTTTCGTCTGGTTGCGGTTTATGCGCCCAATATCGTTGTGGAGAGGGTTTCCTTTTTTCGTCGGTTGGCGCCGTTCCTGGACGATACGAAGCGGCTAGTCTTAATGGGTGATTGGAATGCGATCCTTGATCCCAAGATAGATAAGGTCGGTCGGGGAGCTAGTAGTGCGGGAAGGTGTGAGAGCAGCCTTGTCGGCTTCGTGACTCGTCACGGTCTCGTCGACAGGTTTCGTCTTGATCACCAAGGGCGGGAGATGTGGACGTGGCTAGATAGTTCGCCCTCTGCCAAAGTAGGTTCCTACTTGGACAGAGTGTTAGTGAGACGAGCTGACATTGACTTTGTTAGTTGTCCCACGTTCCACTTGATAGCGTGGACTGACCATAAACTTGTTAGAGTCAGTCTACGGTTAGCCAATAGGCCTAGTCTGGCCGGCTACTGGAAGTTCAATACCTCCTTACTGGAGATACGGGACTTCCGGGACCGGCTAGAATCCCTAATTCAGCGGGCGTTAGTGGGGGCGGTTACCGGGAATAGGTGGTGGGCTTCTCTCAAATATAGGATTAGAGACTTCGCCACCAAATACGGTCAACAGCTCAAACTAGATAAGGCCAAGGAGGCGAAGTCTATAGACGATAGACTTTCCCGGGCGGTGGCTGGGGGGGACTCCCTAGGTGTAGAACTAGCTAGGAGGGACCTTGAGCGTGAGAATAGCGAGCGCTACAAGGGATACGTAGTTAGATCTAGGTTAAATAGAGTTCTCTACGAAGCTGTGAAATCGAACGCGACTGCGCGTGAGGAAGAAGTGCGAAGGTTCCCCGATCGGTACGTCGCGTCTGTCAAGACCGCGGACGGGCGACTGCTGCATTCGAGTCGTGAGATACGTGATGCCTTTCGGGCGCACTTTCCGGGATCGCTTTGCCCGCTGCCCTGATCTCCCGATCCGGGAGTTTCGTAGCTATCTTGCCGACTTCCCCCGCCTCCGGGTGGCTGAAGTGGCTAGCTGCGAGGGTGTGGTTACTGAATGCGAAGTCCGTGATGCGTTGAAGCAGGTCGGCCTGAACAAGTCGCCGGGACTAGATGGTTTGCCCTACGAAGTGTACTTGAGGATGTCGCACATGTTTGTGCCTATTCTGACGGATATGTTCAACCATTGGTTCGCCCAGGGAGCCATCCCTGGTAGCGTTACCAAGGGCGTGATCACATTGCTGAAGAAAGGTGGCAGGCATGTTTGGGAGGGTTTAGATGACTACAGGCCCATAACTCTGCTTAACACAGAGTTAAAGATTTTGGCCCGGGTCTTGGCGAATCGTTTACAGCGTGTCATCAGTGATCTGATCGGCCCTGAACAGACCTTTGCTGTGAAGGGAAGATCGATCCAGGACAATCTGCACTTGATTCGCGAGGTCCTAGAGGGGATAGAAGACGACACAGAAGCCGCGCTGATCAGTTTAGATCAGTCCAAGGCCTTCGATAGGGTTGACCATCGGTTTTTGGCGTCTGTTTTGGAGACTGCCGGATTCAAACCGGAGTTCCGCAGATGGATTAGCATGATGTACCACAACCCTCAGGCAGTGGTGCAGGTGAACGGAAGGCGTTCGAGGGTATTCGCGATCGAGCGTTCGGTGCGGCAGGGCTGCCCGTTGTCTCCTCTTCTCTATGTCCTCGCGTTGGAGCCCCTCCTGCGCAGGCTTAGGGATGGGGGGACAAGTCCGTCCCTGCGCGGTATACCTTTTGTTAGCAGCCTTGCGGCAAGGGTTTCCGCGTTCGCTGATGACATCACAGTCTTTGTATCCCGCCGTCTGGATATAAAGGCTGTGAAAGAGGCGGTTGTCGAGTACGAGCGGATCGCAGGAGCCAAGGTCAATTTTGACAAAAGCGAAGGTTTGCGGCTTGGTGCTTGGAGGGGTAGCAATACTCTTCCAGGGCCCTTCCGCTGGAGTGACGGACCCATCCGCATCCTCGGGGTGTGGTTCGGGCCCGACCTCCAACTGGAGCGAAATTGGTCGGAAGTACAAACCAAGGTGAATGCTCAGGTGGGAATCTGGCTTTCAAGGAGGTTGTCCTTAAAGGGCAGGGCGGAGGCGTGCGCCACGTACGTCTTCCCTCTGATCCTTTACCGATTGGCTGTACTTCCTCTGCCTAAGGCACGTCGGTTGGCACTGCAACAATCCCTCTCCAGATTGCTCTGGGGAGGTGCAAGGCCGATGGTCCGTAGGCAGGTCTGTATCCAACGTACACGCAACGGGGGTCTGGGTATGCCTGATCTGGAGAGCCACTGGCTTGCTGAAAGACTTGCATACCTCGGCCGGTCCTTGACAGGGGACTCAGTGTGGAGACGAAAGGCGAGTCGGACTTTTCCTCGCCTCAAGTCAGACCCAAAGGCTGAAGGTCGACGTAGGCCTATGGGCGAAGCACTGTTTTTTAGCGAATGCCGAAAGGCCCTTCGTAACCTTCTTGGGTCCAGTGACCTTTCACGGCCTCGGAAAGAGCTATATCGGGAGTTAGTGGTGGGTTCCGCTTCTGATCCTCTTAGCGAGCGGCGAGGCTGGACGGCGGAGGAGATCCGCTCTCACTGGAATTGGGCGCCAGGATCGAGCTTCTTGAACAACTCCGAGTTCTCGCTCACCTGGCGACTTGCACGTAATGCGTTACCCCTTCTCGGCTTGAACTACAAGGCGGGCCTAGCAGACATGCCTGATTGTCCTCGCTGCAGCAGTGGATTAGAAGAAACGGCTGAGCACGCCTTCTACTACTGCGAGCGAGTCCGCCCGTTTTGGGATCACGTCGGGGAGTGGACGGCTCGCATCGAACCCAAGCAGCTCGTGCTGCTCGACGTTGGTTACGTCGTGGACAACGTTCTTCCTCCGTTTCAGGGTGAGAAGCGTGTGGTGTTTCTCGCGATCCTGGCTGTAGCTCGAATGGTGATTTGGATCACGCGAAAGAAGGGATTGTATGACGATGCAAACTTTTCTCATCGCGATCTGGTTTTGTATTTTCGGCATCAGCTGAGGGTCAAAATCAGATGCGATAGAAAACGCTTGGATCGCATAACATTCAACAGAAGGTGGGTGAATGCAGCGAGCCTGGTCGTACGAAAGGGGGCAACGTTGGAGTCAACCTTCCCTCCTCTGCCCGCCCATGGCGTCTACGGTACGGGTCCTTCGGGACCCCACCCCCGGTAAGTAGGCAAAGCTTTCCCCTTGTAACCTAGTTAGCAGTATGTTGTCAGTCATTGTCCCCGTCATCTAGTCATTAGTATTCAAGATCTTCCCCATCCCCATTATTTTTCGACCTCAACCCATATCCCAGTCCGCTTTTACTGAAGATCTTGAACATTCATATGTATAAAAACCATATTACCAACTTGTATCGACCCACACCACCCCCGACCCTTTATTTTCTTTTTCCCCCTATAGATTAGGATCCCAGTCCCACCTAGGGCAGGTCCGACTTGTTTCCGGTTCTTTCGGCCCGGAAAACAGTCGGCCTCCAATTTTATAGACGGGGGGATGGGAGGGCAACCAAACGGGGGATTTTTCCTTTGTTTCTTTGTTTTTGTATATATTTCGGGGTTTTTCTCCCATCCCCATCATATGAATTCATTTGTAAAAAAATCACAATTTGTAAATAAAATCATGCACCACTTCCGGGGTTTTAAGTAGGTCTTTCTTCATAGAGCAAATGTGGTATTTTGGTGGTAGTAGCGCGCATGGTGACGGATGAATGACTATATATTGTATTGTTGAATGGGTCGGCGAATGTGGCTAGCTAGGTCCCCTTAGTTAAAACGTAGTTAATGCAAGACCGCACCCTTCCCCTTCCCCCCAAAACTTAAGGCCTCGTGCCTTCCTGTAAGTAATTAACAGGAAATAAACACATGTCAGCGAACAAGGCAGAATGTTTTTGAATATCTTCTATCGAATAATTTAAAAATTCGTAAAGAAAGCCCTAACAGTAGTTTAGAAGAAAAGCCTAGAATGCTACCACAGCCCCCCCCCCTCAGAAAGGGAAAAAGGAAAAAAAAGAAAAAAAAAAAAAAAAAAAAAACCAACAAAAACGAATTCTCCCCTCCACCCCAGTAGACCGCCACCCCCAAAGCTACCTAAAATATCAGTAGTAAATAAAAGTCCAAACGAAGAAGAGCTTTTGAACTCAGGAGCCGAGTGGAAGAAATGTCAATATTGGTCAGTATGTCTTTAATTCCAATTTAAAATGCTGAATTTTACAAAATGTTATGCTGTATTTTGTTTGTGAAATAATGCTTAAACTATGCGTTTTAAATGTAAAGGCACGCTTACTCTACTATAAAGCCAATTTGATATTAAGCCTATCCACATGTCAGCGAACAAGGCAGAATGTTTTTGAATATCTTCTATCGAATAATTTAAAAATTCGTAAAGAAAGCCCTAACAGTAGTTTAGAAGAAAAGCCTAGAATGCTACCACAGCCCCCCCCCCTCAGAAAGGGAAAAAGGAAAAAAAAGAAAAAAAAAAAAAAAAAAAAACCCAACAAAAACGAATTCTCCCCTCCACCCCAGTAGACCGCCACCCCCAAAGCTACCTAAAATATCAGTAGTAAATAAAAGTCCAAACGAAGAAGAGCTTTTGAACTCAGGAGCCGAGTGGAAGAAATGTCAATATTGGTCAGTATGTCTTTAATTCCAATTTAAAATGCTGAATTTTACAAAATGTTATGCTGTATTTTGTTTGTGAAATAATGCTTAAACTATGCGTTTTAAATGTAAAGGCACGCTTACTCTACTATAAAGCCAATTTGATATTAAGCCTATCCACATGTCAGCGAACAAGGCAGAATGTTTTTGAATATCTTCTATCGAATAATTTAAAAATTCGTAAAGAAAGCCCTAACAGTAGTTTAGAAGAAAAGCCTAGAATGCTACCACAGCCCCCCCCCCTCAGAAAGGGAAAAAGGAAAAAAAAGAAAAAAAAAAAAAAAAAAAACCCAACAAAAACGAATTCTCCCCTCCACCCCAGTAGACCGCCACCCCCAAAGCTACCTAAAATATCAGTAGTAAATAAAAGTCCAAACGAAGAAGAGCTTTTGAACTCAGGAGCCGAGTGGAAGAAATGTCAATATTGGTCAGTATGTCTTTAATTCCAATTTAAAATGCTGAATTTTACAAAATGTTATGCTGTATTTTGTTTGTGAAATAATGCTTAAACTATGCGTTTTAAATGTAAAGGCACGCTTACTCTACTATAAAGCCAATTTGATATTAAGCCTATCCACATGTCAGCGAACAAGGCAGAATGTTTTTGAATATCTTCTATCGAATAATTTAAAAATTCGTAAAGAAAGCCCTAACAGTAGTTTAGAAGAAAAGCCTAGAATGCTACCACAGCCCCCCCCCCCCTCAGAAAGGGAAAAAGGAAAAAAAAGAAAAAAAAAAAAAAAAAAAACCCAACAAAAACGAATTCTCCCCTCCACCCCAGTAGACCGCCACCCCCAAAGCTACCTAAAATATCAGTAGTAAATAAAAGTCCAAACGAAGAAGAGCTTTTGAACTCAGGAGCCGAGTGGAAGAAATGTCAATATTGGTCAGTATGTCTTTAATTCCAATTTAAAATGCTGAATTTTACAAAATGTTATGCTGTATTTTGTTTGTGAAATAATGCTTAAACTATGCGTTTTAAATGTAAAGGCACGCTTACTCTACTATAAAGCCAATTTGATATTAAGCCTATCCACATGTCAGCGAACAAGGCAGAATGTTTTTGAATATCTTCTATCGAATAATTTAAAAATTCGTAAAAGTATAAGTCAGTACTAGTGAAAGTCTTAAGAAAGTACCTTAATGTTGGACTTTAACTAAGTTAAAACTTAAAACAAATTCCCCCACCCTTTTCTTTTTTTTTTTTTTTTTTTTTTTATTTATTTTTCTTTTTAAATTTTTTTTTTTATTTTTTTTTTTTTTTTTTTAAATGTACACATGGGAAGCAGCATGATGTACGTAAAGGTATTTGAATAAAACAATGGACGACCAAACACAATACCCAAATGGGTCCTGGACGTGAGTCTGAAGACTTTTCGCTCAGGATCGACAGTTCGATCGGAACTACTGCTGCTCCTCTATAAGAGTGGCTTCTATAGAAGAGAATAAAACAGCCATCGAAAGATAACCATGACCCACACTCAAACCACTTACACAAACCGCATCGCTCTTCGCGCGGGTAAAAAAGGGGCGCGTCCTGCTGAGGTTGGAGTCCTGGCCTCGGTGTTCGAAAAATCAGCTACAGAGCTCAAACAATCAAAACTACTAAAATGCAAGCAAACACTACAAATAGCCACTTTTAACGTAAGAACCTTAAATAGAATAGGACAACTCCCAGAGCTAATCGCATCGGCCGAAGAACATAAAATAGACATAATATGCATACAAGAACACAGATACACACACACAGAAGATATCAAATATCACGAAACTAGCAATGGATGGTTGCTCGCCACTGTATCCGCATGGAAAAACTCTGTCAACGCCGCAGTGGGAGGGGTAGGATTGCTTATAGGACCTAGAGCACTAAAAACGCTTAATAGCATAGAGAAAATACAACCTAGAATGATGGTAGCTACATTTAACGGAAACCCCAGAGCAACAATCGTCTCATGCTACAGCCCCACCAATGTTAGTGAAGAAAATGAAATAGTCACCTTCTACGATGAGTTATCTTCATTAGTGCGTAGCATCCCGAAACACAACATGTTAGTCATTGGCGGAGACATGAATGCACAAATCGGGAAAAACGGAAACAACAAAAACAGCCTCCACAACACGTCAAATAGAAATGGGCAACATCTAACAGATTTCATGATAGAAAATAGATTAGCATGCCTCAATACAAACTACCAAAAAAGAGAGGGCAAACTATGGACATACACGTACGCAAACAATACTAAAGCTCAGATAGACTACGTCCTTATAAACAAGAAATGGAAGAATAGTGCATTGAATTGCGAGGCATACTCCTCTTTTGAGGGTGTGTCCACCGATCACCGAATAGTCACGGCGAAAATACGGTTAAGCCTACGAAAAAACGACAAACGAACAGCGACCACCAAACACTATGACTGGGCCCTATTAAACAACAAAGATGTAAGAGATAAATACGTATTAGAATTAAGAAACAGATTCGAAACACTACAAGAAAAGACGGAAAAAAGTACACCAAACGACGAATACGAAAATTTCGTCAATGCACACCTCGAGGCAGCAGCAAAATACATTCCAACAAAAATTAAAACTAAATATAGAGTCCCATGGGAAACTTTAGCGGTGAGAGAAAAACGTGCACTAGTGAAAACAGCCTCCAAAAACTATCGAAAAAACCCAACAAACACAAATGCCTTAAAACTAAAAACGGCACAATATCAATTAACAGGCATATATATAAAGGAACAGACAGAATACATTCAAAATCAGATAGATAAGATTAGAGACTCGGTGGAAGATAGACAATCTAGAATTGCCTGGCAAACAATAAACGAAGTGAGCAGAAGAAAGAACACGGCCAAAGCAAAACTTAAAGCAGCAAACCAACAAGAAAGAATAAAACTGTGGAAACAGCACTTCGAAAACTTACTTGGAAACCCACCAAAAATAACGCCTGAACCAATCACCAGAATAATTAGCAAACAATTAGAAATTAAACTTGGACCGTTCACACAAGAAGAACTCGACTCGGTTCTCAGAAAAATTAAAAATAGAAAAGCTGCAGGACTGGACGAAATTCCCCCGGAAGTATGGAAGACCAGACAATTCGACGACATACTGCTCCGACACTGCAACGCAGTATACAATCAAAATCCGATAGATAGATGGACGAAGGGATGCATACTCCCCTTCCCTAAAAAGGGGGACCTCGGATTAGCCAAAAACTACCGAGGCATAACACTTACATCCATAGCTGCCAAAATCTACAATGCCCTACTACGAAACAGAATAGAACCCAAAATCGACAACATACTTAGAAAAAACCAAAATGGCTTCCGAAGAAATAGATCTACGACCTCACAAATATTAACCATCCGCAGAATCCTTGAAGGTGTACGGGCAAAGAACCTACAAGCGACATTAATATTTGTCGACTTTACCAAGGCTTTCGACTCCATTCACAGAGGAAAGATGGAACAAATCCTACTAGCGTACGGCATACCTAAAGAAACCGTAGCGGCAATAACGATTCTCTATAGAAACACTAAAGTAAAAGTACGATCACCAGATGGAGACACAGAATACTTCGACATAGTAGCAGGAGTACTACAAGGAGACACGCTGGCTCCGTATCTCTTTATCATTTGTCTAGACTACGTACTTAGAACATCGATTGACAAAATCAAAGAGAATGGCTTCGAACTGACGAAGAAAAGAAGCAGAAGATACCCCGCAACAACAATTACCGACGCCGACTACGCCGATGACATAGCGATACTGGCAAATACACCTGACCAAGCCGAAACACTTCTGCATAGTTTGGAACGAACAGCAGCAAGCATAGGCCTCCATGTTAATGCACATAAAACGGAATATATGTGCTATAACCAAACGGGGGACATCTCCACTCTAGAAGGAACCCCTCTTAAACTAGTAGACAAATTCACGTACCTAGGAAGCAGCGTCGAATCAACCGAAAAGGACATCGAAACGAGGTTAACGAAAGCATGGACAGCTATCAATAGGCTATCGACTATATGGAAATCAGACCTAACCGATAAAATGAAACGCAGTTTCTTCCAGGCAGCGGTCACATCGATACTGCTATATGGATGCACTACATGGACGCTAACAAAACGGCTGGAGAAGAAACTAGATGGCAATTACACAAGAATGCTGCGTGCAATCCTCAACAAGTCCTGGCGGCAACACCCAACAAGACACCAACTGTACGGCCACCTGCCCCCTATCACGAAAACTATTCAAGTTAGGCGAACCAGACATGCAGGACATTGCTGGAGAAGCAGAGATGAACTCATAAGAGATGTACTCTTATGGATCCCCACACACGGCCGCGCAAAAGCAGGACGACCAGCACGAACGTACATTCAGCAGCTATGTGAGGATACAGGTTGTTGTCCTGAAGACCTACCTAGGGCGATGAACGATAGGGAGGAGTGGCGAAAGAGGGTCAGGGATATCCGTGCTGCCAGCACGATATGATGATGATGATGAAGGCTTGTAAAAGACCAAAGAAAAACGTTTCACATAAATCTAACCCAAAGAGCGACGTAGGTGTTTGCTAATTTTTTTTTTTTCATTCAATTTCACTTATTTAAAACGCCATAGGAAAAAAAAAAAATTGGTGACTATACATAATACCATTCATCCAAAATAGGGTATGGAGAAACTCTGTGCCGAGAAAAAAAGATTGAGGATTCGCCAGCCTTGAGCACTGCGTTGATGTACCAAGAATTCAGGCCTACATTAACAAGAGCCAAAGATGACTGATGACAGCAGCCAATAAAAGCTTTGGTAAGATGAAAAATAACAAAATATCCGTAACCTTTTTGAAGTCTGAAAATTTTCATAATACCATCAAAATGGGGAATAAAACTAATGTTTAAATTCTGTTTTGCAGAAAAAAAAATCACCGTCTTAGTTATGTTGCTCTTTCAATGTTCCTTCTTTTATCACGAAACTCGGCTCACCATTTGATCTCAGGAATTTCAGGCAGAGACAAATCTGTCCTTGCTTCGGGGATTAACAGCATGCCACACAATTTCGTGTCCGTCTTATTGCATCTCTCTTGCAATAAAACCCTTTTTTTATTCTACGAACGTGTTGACAGTTCTTTTCCACACAAATACAACCTTGTCTGATTGTATGATTTTTAAGGACACAACAGGTTTTTGGCATATCAACTATGATAGGCTATTTAACGCAAAATCCTGTTTATACATATATACTATGGAAGCAAAAAATGGGTTGTAATCCGACATATGGATGACATCAAGATGGTTTATAGATACAAAGACCTATTCAAAAAACAGGAAACTTTTTCTAACCAACTATATACAGGAAAGAAACTAATGCTTACCTGCATGCCCAACGTTCTTCGTCCATCCCAACATTTTACCGGATTACATAAGTCTATGCTTTGAAACGTTTATTCATAACTTAAAATTTTCCGAGGCACATACATCTGAAAAAGCCAGATTTATAGAATTTGAACTTTGTCGAAAATGAGGAATGATTCCAAATCTTTCTCGATAAGCAAACGGAAGATAAATGACGAAACAAGTTTTCTAATAAGTCAAATGACGTAATTTAAAACAACAAACGCTGATTTATTAATCTTTATCTTCTGGCCCGTGGTGACGACGTTGACTATGCAGACACCATTTTTATGAACCTTAAACTTAATCTAATGTTCTCCATCTCTTCAACAAGAACATGTCTGCACCAGCAAGATCAAAATTTAAACAGGCCTTAACAGTTTTGCATTCAGAGTTTTCTTTCTCCAAAACTGGTTCCCATACAAAAATCAAAAGCCCAGACCACCATACTATTTACCCAATGATATTATTGCTGTATAAAATTACAACAACCTCATCAAGGGTTTGAATTCGGGTCACTGAGTCCATTTCCTACGACGATATCCATTACACGACGAGCATCTCTAAAAGAGCCTTAACAAGCACATGAATTTATTTCCCTAACTTTTTTTTGTCCAGTCGGCAGGGGCTGTAGAATATACCAACTGCACCTCTGCAGAAGACTAAGACCGCTCCTAAACTCGTGTCCTGGATATGACACAATTAACAATCTGATGGTGAGGTTCAAGTAATGCTGGAGATTTGCCGAATGTGGAATACCCCTTCATTGCCATAGCCCTATCTATGGGTCTAATAGAACTAAATTGCTTACTTATGTAAAACCAAATTGTTTGAAATAGATCTGTTTTTGACATTGAAACTGTACTTACACTAAAATCATTTTTTTTAAAATAGAACTGTTTATGACATTGAAACTGTACTTACGCTAAACTAAATAGTTTGAAATTGACTTGTTTTGACATTTAATTGCGTGCGGAGATAAACTATACTTAATACTAAACTGAATTGTTTGAATTAGAACTGTTTGACTAAACTGAATAGCTTGAAATAGAAATGTTTTTCACAATAAACTGTGTACTCATGCAAAATTGAAATTTTTTCGAAATATAACAGGTTATGTGTATAGAAATGGATTTGGCGTTAAATAACCTTAAAAGGCTGATATGCCATAAAACCCAACACCCATCCAACCAACAACCTAATTCTTTTTGGCCGTGTCTGTATGCAAAACAAGTTGATTTTCAAGCGGAGTAAAATTAGTTTGAATTCAGAGTTTTCTTTCGAGATGGGTTGCTTAAGGGAAAAGAATCCAGTCCGACCAACAAGTGATCCACAGTGGAAGCGAGAACAAATGAATCAATGCCTTCCCTAGCATCAGCATTAGAGCGAAGTAACGTATAAACAGATTAGTTCAGGATTGGATCTCTGGTCGCTGAATTTCGAATATTTTATGTGATGTCATGTCTGTAAAATATCACGTCAGCTACTCCACAACAATCACAGTTTTATCTGAAAAGCGTAGGTCCATATATTCGGATACTCGAAAATGTACCCTTGTGCCACCCTTGGTTTCAGATATCTCGTGTACAAGTTGAATAATTGAGGGTATTAAATAGGTTTACGAACATGAAAAAAAAAAAAACTCCGTTAGCCCTCTTCTATCTCGTAAAAAACACGAAAGATTTTGCCAGGTCTCAACTAAGCGACTTAGCTGGTGAAAAGCGAATATTTGCAAAATCAACCAAAACAAAATGTTCGTATTTAATGTCTGATGATTGACAGTTCCTTTGCAAACAAAAGTACGAGTGGGTATCAATAGCAATGATAGAACTCGATAATTTTACTCTTAGCACAAAGATATGTAAAACGTTTTGAAATGAACATTCTAAAACTAACATATGCATGTATGCACACACACACACACACACACACACGCACACACATACATATATATATATATATATATATATATATATATATATACGAGGGGCATACGATAAGTTTCCAGACTTTTTCGTATGGGCATTTAAAATTGTCATAGACACTTGACAATCCAGTATGTTATTGCTATACATCTTGAGATGACTAACCAATTTTTATGATTTCAGGTTCAAATGAACAGCTCCAGCAGGAATTGGAATACACCCTACTAAAGCCTGATTGTCACAACTGGTGAATTTCAAAAATGCAATCTGACACTTTAGAAGAACGATACGCAATAAAATTCTGTTTTAAACTTTGAAAAATGACACAGAAACGTATGGAATGCTTCAGACTGCTTTTCGACCATCTTGCATGAATCGAGCATCAGTTTTTGAGTGGCATAAGAGATTCAAGGAAGGCAGGGAGTCTGTGAGGGATGACGAGAGGTGTGGGAGGAGTAAGGAAGTCAATACACAAGAGTTGATTGGCCAAAGGCTTAGGGTTAGGGTTACTATGTTGAGGTTTTAAGGGAGTTCAGGAAGAGATTCCGTCGGAAGAGGCCGGCACTCTTTAAATCGGGTCAGTGGCATTTCCACCTGGACAATGCACCAGTCCACAACTCCATCCGTATCACAGACTATTTGACCAAGATAGGCATCAAGACAGCTCCTCAGCCTCCCTATAGTCCAGATCTTTTTCCTGTGAATTTTTGTTATTCCCTAAGCTCAGAGGCTGTTGTTATGAGACAATTTAGAAGATGGAAGTGGCTGTGACAAAGGTCATTGACACATCACACAAGAGGACTTCCATGGGGCGTTGCAGAAGTTGTTGGAACGGTACAACAAGTGCATTGCAGCCGGAGGAGATTACTTCGAAGGGGAATAGTTTCATGTGTGTACTATCAATAAAAGTGCCCATACGAAAAAATTTGGAAAGTTATCGTATGCACCTCGTATATATATATATATATATATATATATATATATATATATATATATATATATATATATATGTTTGTTTTTGAGTGTATGTCCAATAAACGTTCATGAGGTGGAGCAAAGAAACTACCAGTAACCTAAGATTATATCAGACCTATCTTCACAAGTAATTTTCAACAGTCGCCTGCGACAGCTTGTAAAATGGCCATGCTTAAAATAATGCATCACTGAGAAAGGTAATGCAAAATCCTCTTTGTACATATACATTAAATACATAGGATTTTTAACACATTTTATTGATAACATTTTTTACGAGCCTGAGCTCATTTTTTCATACCCACAGTAAAATTGCGTCATGTATTGCTATTTAAAACCAATTATTCCATTGAACATTACTCATTTGTTTGTGCACATATACATGGTCCCAAGTACTGTTATGTATCACTAACAATTCAATTAAACATCAGTCATTTTTAACACAAAGTTAAATGACCAAACAGTTCTATTTCTTATAGTTCAATTTAGAATAAGTGATTTGTTTGCACCCAGTCTAAAAGTCAAACAGTTTCAATTGGCCCATAGATAGGACCCTATTAAGTGCTACCACTCCTCGTCAGAATGGATCAGGGAGCAATGGCAATAAAAGGGTATTCCGTATTCCCCAAAGCTCTAGATTAACAGAAGCATCAACATTAGATACAGTTTAGTGTCTTACCCCTCCGCAAAGTTGCCGTCAGTTTATTCTACAGCTCCAGCTGACTGGGTTGCGAGCGAAAAATGTCTACCCAAATATTGTTGTATACTTATGATATCAAGAATAACAATAATAATACGGTCAATGCGCAAGTGTTTATTTATTTTGGCCTTAAACCTTCGGCGACACCAGGAGAGAGACACAATTCATAAAAACCTATGCTAACCATACAAGGATGATCTCTCACCACTCGTGGCATAACTTGCAGTGTCTAAGATCTCAACTCATCTATGCTGGTCGAGACCCATACTGATCAAATCCGAAAAACCCAACCACTTGCTTCAATGGTCAAACCTCAACTCTCGTCTTTTCAAAACCCTCAAATTATCAGGACTATCTCTTCTGGGTATGACGTCATCCATCCACTGGAACTGCCCGTCGGACCCCATTTCCTCTCTGGGAGTTTATTCTCACGGATGATGATTGTCATATCCTTTCCGTACGAATGCCTGTTTGATTATGACACGTAAACCAGAGACATCGAGCAGTTCAAAGTCTTAGCAGACTAAATAATAAAATATAATTGATGAAAAATGATTAATATAATCAAACATTATCTTAATTATATTACAATATGTAACATGTCGGATGTTTTTGTAATAATATGTAAGATTCTTTTAATCAATAGTACTTTGACTTCGCTCTTTTTCGTGTCTGTGTCTGATGATTGGAATTTACGTCGGAAACAGAAGCGTTAGAGGATATTATAAGCAATGTCAAAATCTGAATAATTTTACAGTCCACTCGAACGTTAAACTAATTTAAAAGATAATTGTTTTGAACGCTTACAACCATGTATATTGGCTAATGAGTAGAGTGTTCGTCAATGGTCCGGGAGACTAGGTTTCAATCCCAGGTCGGGTCATAGCAAAGACTCTAAAAATAGTACTTCATGCCGCCCTGCTTAACAATCAGCATTATAAAGTAAGCTAAGAGTGGATCAATCCTGGTGATGGAGTTGCGCTCTCTTCTACACTGAGGTGTAGGAGCTATTGAAAAGGGGGCCTCTGGGTCACCTCCGAAGGAGGTCGCCAATTTTACTTACTTTATCAATCTCTCTCTCTCTCTCTCTCTCTCTCTCTATATATATATATATATATATATATATATATATATATATATATATATTTCCCAATCGTCCATGTGATATAAGAAAGATACTTCGTGTTACCTAAAAGTTTCATCTGACCTTCGCTCTTTCAAAGGTTTCAATAGTCAGTATTACAATGTTTTAGCCCCACAACTTACGCAAAAGACAAACTTGTATGCAGATAATTTTCATGAGATTAATAGTGAGGCTGACTTGTTAGAATTGAGAAAACGGATCACCCAATCCCGGACAGAATACCACACAAACATTAATGAAGAAAAAACAATTAACAGAAGACCTCATTAAATGTTAATACCAAAAAAAACCCCGAAAGAACACAGGACTAAGCCAAATATAAATTTAAAAAAATACATGGAATATTAGAAGGCTTCACGAAATATAAGTAACAATAAAAAAAACAAAAAAAAACGGAAGAACAGAAGATTATGCAAAGCATTTTTTGCAAAAAATATATAACAGAAGACTACATCAAATATTAATACCAAAAAAACAAAAGCAAAAAAAACAAACAAGAAACAAAAATGAAAGAACACAAGACTAAACAAAACAAAATAATAGAACAGAAAACTATACCAAATATAAATAACAAAGAAAAAACAACAAAAAACTAAAGAATGGAAGACTAAACCAGATATAAATAACAAAAAAACGAAATAACTGAAGCCTTCTCCAAATATAAGTAACCAAAAAAAAGCTAAAGAACAGATTACTAAACCAAATGTAAATAACAGCAAAAAACAAACAAAAACGAAATAACAAAACACTCCACCAAATATTAATAACACCCCCACCTGAAATAACAGAAGACAACACCAAATATAAGTAAAAATAATGAACGAACAGAAGACTATGCCATATATTTTTTGCAAAAAAAAAAAAAAAACAATAGAAGACTACACCAAAAATTAAAACAAAAACAAAAAAATACAAAACTTGCCATTTTGAAGAATGAACCCGTCCATTCTCTCCGGATCTTCGTTAAGATTGTCTCTCTACCTTTAAGTTTTTCCCTCCCTTTTTCATTTTGAAAAGACTACTTTTCTCACACTTAGACATGATTATTTAACCTTCATGAAACGAACGCGTTTTTTTCTCATTTACTGACTGTAATAAGTAAAAAAATTGTCTCCTTTATTCTTGGCTCTCCCCTCCTGTATATAGACTCACCCACAGGGGTTTTCATGCATAAACAGCAAACCACCGTAAACTCATATCTGTTGTGGAATAAAGTTCAGTGTGAGTTTACGTTTGTCTTTGTTTTTCTTTACAGAGACTATTTCTTCGGAAAACCGTGAACATTCGTTTTCTCCTATACAAATTCGTTTTGTTAATGTTATTTTTTAAAGATGTGTTCTTGTTACATTTGTAGACACCTCATTGTTTTCTTTTTGCGTAGGCCGTAGAAAAAATGTGTGGCCATGGAATGAATGGGGCCATGGCGAGAATGTGGTGTTGTGTTAAACAAAGGCAACAAAGAAAATAAATGTATAATGCTAAGGGCGTTAATCTTGGTGTTAACGGCAAAATGCCTTCAAGTAGATCAAATAGGGCAAGCTTAGCGAAGAATAGAAAGCCTCACTGATATAAAAGGAACTCTCAACTTTAATCTTACCTATGATTCTGAATCTGCTGTAAATGTATATTCTCGTTCAATGTCGAAACTCTGTGGAAAATATGGAGCAAAAAAGTGGGATGAGCCGACTAGAATGGTTTGGTTTGGTTTGTTGGGTTTTATGGCATATCAACCTTTGTAGGTTATTTAACGCCAAATCCATTTTTATGTAAATAATATGTTCTATTTAAAACAATTCAGTTTAGCATAAGTACACAGTTTAATTGTCAAAAATATTTCCATTTCAAACTATTCAAGCAGTTATATGTAATAATTCAGTTAAGTGTAAATACAGTTTTAATGTCGACAAACAGCTCTATTTCAAATAATTCAGTTAAGCATAATGTCACGTGATATCCCAGGGAGACGATAGAAATAAGATTAATACTATCCTCCCGTTGGAATGAACAGTGGCAACCCGTCAAAAAAATGACCGTTAAGAAAGAATGTAGGTCACAAAGGGGATATCAACAGGTGTTGGTACTTAGTAACCTCAGGTCACCGGACACCGGAAGGGGAGGAAGGTAGAAGCCAAGTGATTGGCTGGGACCCCAAAACGGAAGTGGGGACTCCTTCCCCTCAGCGGAAATAAATTATAAGAAAGTTAGTTATTGGAAAGGGCTCGTGGCAGACAGACCCATAGCCATTTATTCCAAGTAGAAGACAAAAGAATATCTGAGACACGAGGGACCCAAGTTCTTCAAGCCAGTGTTTAAAATAGCTTAAAGTCTATTAGCCCGTGAAAGAAGAACGATTCTCCAGTGGAACCCCGTCGAAAAATAAGATAAGTAACTTTGGGGCTATTTCTCCTTTATACCCAAATTTTATATACCACTCTCTCTCTCTCTCTCTCTCTCTCTCAATTTGAAGAAAAACAAAAGTCAAGAAAAGACATTTATATTCGTGGACTGTCCATTTATTATATATTTTACACTTTGAAAGTGTATCTCTTTGTATAGTAAAGGATCCCTGTATTTTTAATGTTACCACGTGGTCGAAGTTGTTCTTTGCCGTATCTTTTACGAATGTGTTACTTCATGCTTCCTATTCAGCTTCTATTCGCCTTAGGTTATCTTGCTTAGAGTTGTCCTATTAATTCCTTAAAAATATCACACGGGAAACCGGAGTTGCCGACTACTACAATATAATATTATTACGACTAAACTTAAAGGTCCATATCTTCTGTTGTCGAGGGGAAGAAGTTTAGTGGCCTTGGTGGGTGTGTGGATAGTGTGAAATTTGGCACCCCTTGCCAGCGGCGGTCAGTCTGGCCCTAAATTGGTCCCTCACGTAATATGTCAGGTCTTATATGCCTGAGAGAAAACTCTGAACGAGGACTTATTATATAGGGGATCAAGTGCCAACCTGCCCCGTCTTCACACGTGCGAAATAAAACCCCGTTCTGGGATAAAAGTAAATCTTTCGCGTCACAATAAGCACGCAGTTTAAATGTAAGTACGGTTTAATTGTTTAAAATATTTATATTTCAAGCTATTCAGTTTACTCAAACAGTTCATTTTAGCATTCGTATGCTGTTAGTTTTATTTAACCCATAGATAGGGCCCTATCAGGTGCTACCACGCCGGTCCAGAGTGGACCTGGGAGCAATAGCAATGAAGGAGTAATCCGCATTCCCCAAAGCTCCAGCACTGCTGGAACCTCACCATCAGATTGTTTAGTGTCATATCCAGGACACTCGTTAGGGGGGTTTTACCCCTCCGCAGAGGTGCAGTCAGTGTATTCTACAGCACCAGCTGACTGGGTAACCGACTAGAACGTGTTTCTCCATTGACTAAGTACAATTGTAAATGTTATCAGAACCTCCAAGACCCTTGAAAACTGTTTCAATAAGCATAGATGCTAATTCCAAGTATTTCGCTAAATACATTCAAGCCTATAAATGTGCATTCTAGACCTGCAAAAAGATTGGGGAAACTGGGTTCAATTTGGTTGTTTTATGGCACCTCAAACTCTGTGGTTCATTTAATACCGAACCCCAGTTTCACTATAACGTTAGCTTTCAGACTAATGCCTTTAGGAAATCTAATAAATCACCTTATCCTCACCAGCTATGGTTTAAGTGTACCGTTTCTGTTCTTCCACAAGGATTTGATTACCCACGAAGGTTGGTATGCCATTAAACAAAGAAACCAAACCCCTTTTTTGAGGAGGTCATGCTCTTAACAAGAGAGGCACTCTATTCTAAGCCACATCGACAAAAGGGGTGTTCTCGTGGTTTAATGGTTAAAGCGGAGGATTGCGGAATCGTAGTAAATGAGTCTGTACTCCAGTCGCTCTATTATGTTCACTTCCGGGAAAATACCCTTGGGAAAGATATGAACCCCCTTATCCTCCCAGCTATGGGTTAAATCGTACCATTACTGATCTTCCAGTAGAATAGCTTTGGCATTAAATAACCTACATAGGTTTATATATTCTTAGTCAACCAAAGCAAACCCATCGACAAGGCAATGGATTATGGTTAGCCGACTAGATTAGTAGATCAGTTATCATATTTACCCAACCCCTCCGCTCGGGCAGGGTATGACACAAGGTCAATTTTTTAAGCGGATTTTAACAGGTTTCAATTCAGAGTTTTTCCTTCTCCTAGACTTGTTGTCTCACCAAGGCTGAAGAACCTAGTCTACCCTACTATTTACCCATAGCTGGAGGGAGAATAATTGGATTCATACCTTTCCCAAGGGTATTAGTGCTATGTGAAATGCAATCAGTCCAGGATTTGAACTCGTGTTGCCGTGTCCAGTTCCTGCAACGATAACCATTACACCACGGGCACCTCCAAATAGATCAGTTATAGTCCGCTTGATTCTCTCTGGAGGCCCCTAAATTTAAGGTTCGTGCTAAATTAACAAATCTTAGTCAATATACTTCATACCCCTACATCTTCTCTTTTAATAGCAGCAAAAACAACGCCATAAGGACCAATTATATTGAAACGAAAATCGATAATGTGCAATAGAATTGTAAGCTTAGATTATTGGATGATAAAGATGGAAAATTGATTAAATTGAAAGGGACTGTAGAAAACTTGGAGAGAAGGAGTATAGACGAGACACGATTGAGTTGGAAATGAGATTTACGGGGAATTGTGCAAGCAACTGAAATTTGGTCATACTGTTAACCGTTAGATGCACAAACCAGAAACACTCCAAGGGAATACAACGCATAAAAGTATCTGGGATTTTCAAATACAAACGGATCGCCTAATCTTATCCATGAGGCCAGACATTGTCATAATTAACAAAAAAAGAAAGAATTTGTTGTATCGTTGGCTTTGCCGTTCAAACAGACCACAGAATGAAAATCCTGGAAAGCAAAAGAATTGACAAGTACTTATATGTCGCCAGAGAATTGAGAAAACAGTGATACCTATTGTGTTTGGCGCACCTGGAACGGTACCCAACGGTTTGGAAAGAAGACTGCAGGAACTTGAAATCTGACGACGAAACGAAACTATCCCGACCACAGCATTTTAAAGATCGGCTTGAATACTTAGAAGACTTCTGAAGACCTTCGATACTTGCTTTCACTCGACCCGCACTGAAAGACTATCAGCAAACAATGGCATGAAATAATGGAATGCAATAATAAAGTATACCATATTTACCAACCCCTCCCTGTTTTGGTAGGACATGACACAAGGTCAATTTTTAAGCGGAGTTTAACCGGTTTGAATTCAGAGTTTTCCTTCTCCTAGACTAGTTGCCTCCGCAAGTCCTATTTACCCATAGCTGGAGGGAGAATATTTGGATTCATACCTTTCCCAAGGGTATTAGTGCTATGTGAAATGCAATCAGTCTCGTCCAGGATTTGAACTCGTATCGTCGTGTCCAATTCCTAGGACGATAACCATTACACCACGGGCACCCCCTATAATAAAGTATATCCTCTAGCTGACATTAGGATTCAAGGCATTTTTTAAATAATTTCACACGATCAACAAGTAAATAACTGTTCCAAAGATTTCATATCTGAGTAAGAATTGAAACTTCTCGAGACAACACAGTTTAGATAGACTTGAATACATAGAAGAGTCCTGAACACTTTTGAAGTGTTGCTGTCATTCGTATTTAAGGGAAGTCTTCAGTTCATACTTAATGTGAACAACGTTTAAAGCGTAAAATGAAAATATGAAATTATAATGAAGTATTTTCTGAAGGAAGTTATAACTCAACGCTTACTTTTGCCCGAGGGGAGTCTATTTGATAAGAACTCATATTTAATCATCTTAGCCGTTAGTCAGCAGAAGTTCTGATCTAGTCTATCAAATAAAACCTATGAAAAGATCAATTAAATTTTCTGAAATTGAAGTAAAAAAATCTTGCATAAAGTGATAATAAAAATGATAATGCAAACGACTAAATTTTAACCATACAGCCAGATGGAATATGCATGAACCAGAATCCGTGCTAGAAAATGAAATGCATAACATTTCTGGTGTTTTACGATGTAAACAGATGGCCTAATCCCAGCCAGAAGTCCAGACTAATTTTATATAATTATATATATATATAATTATATATTTTTCTTATTAATCAATATTCGTTAATTATATTTTATCATTCAGTTTCGTTGGGCTTTGAACTGTTCGACTCTTAGTTCATGTTCGTAGCATTGGGTATAGTTTTGCGCTCGCGCGCAAAGTATATGACAATCACAATTGTCATTATAAACCCCAGGTAGGAAATGAGGCTAGAGTGTGAATGACGTCATGCCCGGAAGCGATGGTCCCGAGAATTTGAAGATTTTGAAAAAGAGTCAGTTGGAAGGTTGACAATGGACAAGGCAGTTTGGAGTTAACTGTAGGCGAGGCAGGCAGACACTTTTTGTCTCTGCCATTGGGGCATAGAGATTTGAGTTCTCTGCCATGGAGTCGAGAGTTGGGAGTTGAGTTTGGGCCATGAAAGCAGACAGTTGGGTTGTCAGCCATTTAGGCTGACAGTTGAAGGTGAGTTAGAGACCATGGTGTTGAAAAGTTGGGGTCCGACCAGGCAGTTGGGAGTTTTGCTAGCATAGTATGATACGAAAGACTTTTAAGAATTGTCTCTCTCTCCTCGTGTTGAAGAAGTCAAGAAGTTAATAAACGTTCGTACCTGAACAATGGAGTCGCTTGTGTATTTGTATTACGGCTATATAACTCTAAGAGGTAATTATTTAAAAATTAAAAATCGATAAAAAATGAGAACTTGCCATCTAGTGGATCTTGCCGTTCCAGTCGACCACAATCAAAATAAAAGAAAATGGAAAGATAAACAAATTATTGAACCTTGCTGGAGAACCAGAACAAACTATGGAACATTTGGGTTACTGTGATATTTTGTTGGCTTAGAACGGTCCTAAAAGGATTGTAAAGGGGGTTGGAATAGTTAAAAATTGAAGGAAGAATAGAGACCATTCAGTTTAGAGAATTATTGAGATTGGCCTGAATACTGAGTTGAGTCCTGGAACTTGAGTTATATCAGGACAACGTTAGGGGGAAGAGTCTTTGCAGAGGTACAGTCAGTACATCCTACAGCCTTAGCCGACAAGGTAATTGATAGAATGAAAACTGAAAACGTTTTGGAGAATTTTTTCTTTTTTCATTTGTAATATTTTTTGTTTGGTATTTTAAAAAAAATTCAAACTGATTAACACATTGCAATTGTTAGACTAGTATTAGTTATATTTCATCAGAAGTCGATGCTGAGATTTGAAGCAATTTACAAGCTGAAAAAAATAATGGAAAAAGTCTTTTAAAAAAGCGAAAAATACAAACTACGCCTTAAAGGGTATTCAATGTAACAAAAATGTACTGATTGAATTTTAATGGTTCCAAGAGAATCGATATTTTTTGTGTTATTTGTTGAAGAGTCAATTCGAGCAATAACAAATAGTGTTGCGATTGATCTTTGCCTGTTCACAAGTAGGAAAGATTTTTTTTTTATTTCGTCTTCTCCTTTTTTTTTTTTATCGTCTGCTTTTTTTTTCTTTGTTTTCGAAGGGATCGATTTTTCAGTTCGATAGTTTCAGTATTTTTTCTCTGATCATTTCTATATTTGAAACCTTTTCTGCTTGATTTTTTCCTTATAATTTTCTCATTTTAACAGCTTTTAAAATATTTTCACCTTATTTTTTAGGGGTGCTTTAATTCTTTTTATGAATTTTTCATGTTATAGAGACTTTGAAATATTTCTTTCTTTCTTTCTTTCTTTCCAATAAAACTTCCGTTTACATCTTACGTTCTTTTTTTCGTTCTTTGATTAATTTTTTCTCGTCTGACTTTCATTTCTTTCTTTCTTTCTTTCTGATATCACATTTATTCTTTCTCATTTAACTTTCTTTATTTGATTCTTTATTTCTTTTCGTCTTTTGCTTGTTTTTTTTTTTTTTCATTTTCAAATTACTTTTATTCTTTTTTTACTTACTTCTTGTTAGTTTTTTCTTTGTTTCTTTCTCATCTAATTTAAATTCGTTTTTCATTCTTCTTATTTGTACTTTCTTTCTTCCTGTTTTTCTTCATTATAGTTTTGTAGCTCTCCTTGTATCTTATATTAGTCGGCACGTGCATGCACACATGTATATATATATATATATATATATATATATAGAGAGAGAGAGAGAGAGTCAACCTCAGAGAGACTGTTTCGTTGTATCACAACACTTCATTATAGCCAGGCACGCGAGATTCTCGAAGCTGAGATCGAAACCCGGCTGACTCAGACGCCATCCTAAGATTCTACCGCACAGCCACGAGGAAACTAGCATAAAACGAAGGAATTGTTAAACGTTTATGTATCACTTTTGTTTTGTTTACATAAATCCGCTTAACATCTATCGAGAGCTCCGGTCATTTGAAGCGCCTTGCCTTACACGAATGGCAACCATTTCTTCTTTCGACAGAGAGCTCAACACCACGAGGGTCGGGGGGCATATATTGTCATCCACAGACAGACTGTTTCCTTTTATCACAACTCTTCAGTGTGGCAAGACACGCGATATTCTAAAAGCTGGGATCGAAACCCGTATAAACACCTCGATTTTTATCTCTATCAGTTAATATCAATCCGTGGAACAGAAGATCTGACAATAAACAATAATCATTTTTATACTTACTTGCTACTTTTTGGAAAACTTTGCGTAACGGTTATGTTCATTGGATTTGGAATCGGCGACTCGAGTTCAAAACCAGTACTTGGCTGTTTGTTTTTTTCCCATCACACTAATGCACTTGGGGAAAGGTATGAATCTATCTGTCCTGCTCTTAACCTTGGGTAAATTAAGAATACGTCTGTTGCCCTCATTCTCCAGTGATGAGAAAATAGTCGAGCAGAATGTGTTATTTTTGTGTTGGTAAGGAAACGAGTCTCGGTGAAGGAAAACTTTCCGGCAGTTGTCCGCTTCAAACTTGACCTCTGGTCGCTTCCAACTCGTGCTGGTAGAGTCGAGTCAATTTTATATATATATTTTTATCATATGATGGGACATTGTATATACATATATATATATATATATATATAATGTCCTATCAGATAATAATAATAATAATAATAATAATAATAATAATAATATATATGTATATATATATATACTGGTCCAGTGGTCTAGTTGGTAGCGTGTTCGCCTATGGCCAAGAGACTGGGGTTCAATCCCTGGTCGAGTCATGCCCAAGACTAAAAAATGGTACTCGATGGCCTATTGCATAACACTCAGCATTATGAGGTTGGGATCAATGATAAAGTTGAGCAATCCCGAGAAAGGAGTAGCGAACTCTCCAACATCTAGATATAGTAGCTATTGAAAAAAGAAGACTTCGGGTCACCATCGACTACGATCGCAAACTTTACTTACCAGAGGTCTAATGGTTAGTGTTCAACAATGGCCTGGGAGACCAGGGTTTAACCCAAAGTCGAATCATTCCATAGACTCAAAAAACGGTACTTGATGCCTCCTTGCTTAACACAGCATTATAAGGTATTGATCAAGGGTAGAGTAGAGTAATTCTGAGAAAAAAGTAGCGCTCCAGCTACACATCAGTGTAGTAGCTAATGGAAAGGAAGCTTTCGGTCTTCCTCGAAGACGGTCGCCAACTTTACTTTTTACTTACATATATATATATATATCATCAAGTCGATCTGACAGCATGGAGATCTCTGGCGGTCTTCTAGACTGCATCTAGTGTCCTATGTACGAGTCCATAAAAGAATATCGGTTCTTGCAGAAAATAAAACGAGATTTCTTCCAAGCTGTGGCATTCTTGGCACTACTGTATGAATGCTCCTTCTGAACTCTAACCAAAGAGATTGAGAAATGGTTTTTTTTTTTGATAGAATTTTATTAGGATTCTTCCAAGTTTCCTGACAAGTGTTTTGATTTGTAACTAAATAGCTTTTTGTTAATTTCATTTGAAATGAGTTAGAAGTAATTTGTTATTACACTAGTATTGTTATTGATTATATACAGTTCTATGGTTTCAGTAATTGCTATCTAACACATATAATTCTAGTTAATATTAATCATTTGTTTGCATACCGGGAAGTGGCTAGAAATATTACTATTTAGTTTCAGGTAGATGAATTTTCCCAAAAGCGTCCCAGGCGCTGTTTATATATATATATATATATATATATATGGGGGGTCCTTCTTGAGAAAGACAGATTTGTACCAAAAATATGACAAATTAAAACTGGTTAATCTTGTGCAAACAAAGGAAATCCTGCTAATAGAAAATTCTACCTACCTTAATATTAGTTTTGAAATCTTTGGTTGATTATGTATGTATATATATAGACAGAATTTGGCGTTAAATGACCTACAAAGGTTGATATGCCATAAAACCCAAACAACCAACCAACTATTTAACACCAATTCTTGTATTCAACATTACTCATTCATTTGCTCACTGTTAAATGATCAAACAGTTCTATTTGACTCATCGATAGGATCCCACCAGGTGCTACCACTCCAGATAAGAGTCGACCTGGGAACAATGGCTATGAAGAGGTATTCCACATTCCCCAAAGATTCAAAATTCATTATCAGATGATTTAATGTTATATCCAGGGGACACTCGTAGAAGGAGTGTTACTCCTTCGCAGGGATGCAGTCGGTGTATTCTATAGTCTCAGCCGACTGGCCTCTGTGTATTAGAAATGGAAGACACATGCCGTTGCTTTATTGCCACATCGACCTTTCCAATCAATCTAAACCCTGTTCATAAAGCTATTTTTTTAAAATGGTTTTAAAAAAACTTGGTAATGTATCAAGATATTTCAGTATCAGTAGGTGTTGTAGCTTAATGATAACATCACTACCTTCTATGGCTCATTGATAGAAGCTTTTAAATAATACAGCTCCGAGTCTGAGTGGATCTGAGAGTAATAGCATTGAAGAGGTACTCCATACCCCCCAAGGCTTTGGAACCGGAGCTTAATCACCGGATGCTGTACTTAGGACTCCCTTTTTTGGGCATTGGTCTTGATTATTATCCGATCGATAATGCAGTTGGCGTATCCTCAGTTTCAACGATCAACAAAAATAAGAATAGGTAACCTTTTGGCTGAGTTTCCCAAATCTTTTCGAAAGCGTGTAACCACATTGTCAATAATCCTCTAAATAAATTCCCTAACATACCTATAAAAATCTTTTAACAATAGATTATTATTTTTTTTTTTTTACCAGATTTTTATTTTATAATTTTTTCTTTCGTGATAGAGAACAAAATGTCTGAAAGTATTCTTAAGGATGCCTGTTTATACAATCAATAACTTCTGAAGTATTTGCATGAGGACAGCATTAAAAATTACATGTTTTATTCATAACATGTTGTCCAGGGATGACACCAAATTCCATCCGATGAAGAAGTTCCTGTTCTGTTGCTTTGAGAAGTGGGACATCACCCCATCGTTGCCACAACTACCAGGTCCTCTCTAATTGTTGTGGTATTACGCCCTACACCTAAAAAGTGTTGGAAAATTTCTGAGTTAAAACCTCAAGCCGCTATTTTAGTATCAATATATTAAAACTGCTTTGTTTTATATAATAGTATGTAATATTCTATTACTGGTCGTAATTTTTTTAACACCGAGGAGTATAATGTAAATGAATTGTAATCCCAGCACCAGGAAAAATGCATTGCATATTCTTAACACCACTACACCATGAGTTTGTCTACAAAAATGTACGGGGGTGTCCTTGCGGTGTAATGGTTAAAGCGATGGACTGCGGAATCGTAGTGAGTTCGTACTCCAGTCGCGCTATTATGTTCACTTTCGGGCAAATACCCTTGGGAAAGATATGAACCCCCTTATCTTCCCAGCTATGGGTTAAATAGTACCACTACTGTTCTTCTAGGAGAATGGCTTTGGCATTAAATAACCTACAAAGGTTGATATGCCATTAAACAAAGAAACCAAACCAAACAAAAATGTACGACTGATAAATTTCCTGGTTTGGTTATTTTATGGCACTACAATCCTTGTGGGTTATTTTATCTCAAAGTGTTTACATATAACTTGGAACTGATTCTTTTCAGTTTAAATTTGGAAAATTCCCCAAATCATTTAGTAGTAATTGGAATTTAGTGACTCCAAGTCACTGAAATTTGTTACTCTTAACCAGTCGAATTTTTCATTGAATTTAATTAGGAAACAGAAAGGTTTGACTTATGGTGCAAAATGTTATTATCTCTGTGTTTTATAAATTGTTCAAAAAACTACAATGTTATCTAGTAATATGATGAATTTGGTTTGCTTGAGTTTAATGGCATTCCAACCATTTTTAGGTATTTAATACAAAGTCCTGTTCACACACACACACACATACACACACACACACACACACACACATATATATATATATATATATATATATATATATATATATATATATATATAAAGCTCCTGGGACAATTTTGGGAAATTCATCTACCAATTCAAACCTGAAACTAAGAGACTTATCAGAAAACTTGAAAAAATCTTGAATAAATTATACAGACAAAATTTGTCTTTATTATTTAATGAAACCTGCTTAAATGGACGACTGCTACCAAACTACACACACACACACACACACACGTTGAAACTGGTTGACAAATTCATCTACCTAGAAAGCAGTGTCTCATCAACCGAAAAAGACATCGACACGCGGCTAACGAAGACATGGAGAGCTATCAATAAGCTCTCGGTCATATGGAAATAAGACCTGACCGATAAAATGAAACCCAGTTTCTTCCAGGCAGCAGGCGTGTCGATACTGCTGTATGGATGCACCACTTGGACGCTAACAAAACGGCTGGACGCCAACTACACAAGAATGTTGCGAGCAATATTAAAAAAAGCCTGGTGGCAACACCCCACAAAACGCCAACTATACGGCCACCTGGCTCCCATCACGAAAACTATCCAAGTTGAACGAGCCAGGCACGTAGGACACTGCTGGAGGAGCAGGGACGAGCTCATAAGTGATGTACTCCTATGGACCCCCACTTATGGACGAGCTAAAGCAGGACGACCAGCTAGAACATACATACAGCAGCTATGCAAGGATACAGGATGTAGCCAAGAAGACCTGCCAGAGGTGATGAACGATAGGGAGAAGTGGCGAGAGAGTGTCTGGGATATTCGTGCTAGTGGCACGACATGATGATATATATATATATATATATATATATATATATATATATATATATATATATATATTTGTGTGTGTGCCCGCGCGTGCATCTTCGAGTGTTATTTGAAAGCAAATAATTTAGAGATGACGTGATCTTTAAACGACCCAGAGCTTATTTGTTTGTACAAAGTTAAATGATTTCAATTATAGTTATCCAACAGTAATAATTCTATTAATCAGTGATCATTTGCTTAGTTTACAGTTAAATTGTCTTAATTATTACTATCTAATACTAATAATTTTATTTTGAAACGGATAAATAGTTTCAAGTTTTGCTTTTTAACACTGATAATTCTATTTGATATTAATCATTTGTTTGCCCCCAGTTATGTCTTCAACGATTCCTCTTTATTGTTGGCTCACATTTAAATACTCTCAGTTATAGATATCCTAAACAAATGATTTTCATTGGAATTGAATTTGAACATTTCTTGTTGACCCATAAAGTTACTACTACTCCGGGTCAGAGTTGGCTTGCGAGTAAAGGAAGCGAAGGGTTACTCCACATTCCCCTAAACTCTAGGACTAGAGCCTCAGCTTCAGATGGTTTAGTATCATATCCAGGACACTTGTTGGGTTCTTACATCTCTACAGGGATGACTTGCCTAGATGACTTACTTGGCGATACATTTCTTGGAGAAATATTTTTGATTCTGAAGAAAATAAACAATTCATCTTTTAAATGGCTGGAGTTCTACGAATTTATGACCGATACAGTTTATGCAGCTGGTGTTTTTTGTTGTTTTTTTTCTTTTGTATCAATCTGACTTGTTTCAGTTAGATAGATTGATTGATACAATGATAGATAGGCTTATCATATTCAAATCGATTTAATCAGCTAATAAAACGCCAAAAATCAATACTAGCAGAATTTCTTTTCTCCAAACATGAAAATTCTTTTATCATAGAATAAGATACTAATTTTATTATCGGCTTTAGTCGTCGTTAATAAAAATTATCTTGACTAATACATTTAGATTTTGGTAAAATTCAAAGGATTTCTTTAAATTTTCATCTTCAAAGTAGGTGACGCATGATATTCGGCAAAGCATATAAATCCGAAACCTCGTCAGTTGTGTATATTCAAGAACATTAACTAAATTCAACCATTGCTACTTTGAACTGCCGCAGTCATAATCTCTTGGGAGGACATTATTGATGACCACAGCCCTGCATGCTGTCCCTCGATAACATTTCTCATTTGTATTTAAATTAAATGCATAAACTTTTCTAAGATTTCCATATCTCAAGTGTTTAGTAGGGAATTAGTAAATTTACTACGGGTTCCGAAAGACATATACTGATACCTATGTGTTCCGGAACCTGAAGTAAATTGTCCATCAGTACATACTAATAGTGAAGACACATTCACTTGTGTTATTTTTATGTGGATTGCGTATTTGTAAAGTTCACGAAAAAACACAAAAGCAGAAATGCAGAGTAAGTAATATAACATTGAAACAATAGTCAGTGAGAAAGAAAGAGAGTGACAGGTAGACAGATAGACAGATAGTGAGAGAGAGAGAGAGAGAGAGAGAGGTGACAATATTATATTCTTTCCTCAGATCGGAGGGTAGGCTTCCCAGGTCACGGGTCCCTGAGTCACATGAGAATTTAAACTCCTGGTCTTTTTTAGTTCACGTGTGTTGGGCGAGAAAGGAACAGGATTTTTAGATTTTTGTTCGTTGAATAAAATTCAGACCTTGTTTTTAACTAAAGAGAGGTGCTCTCTGTGAAAACTAGAAAGCAAGTAAGATATTTACCTAATACTTTTCAGTTCCCGTAATCGACTGGAGAAGACATAATATGTTTTAGTCTTCGCTCTTTGGGCGAAATAAGACATTTAAATAACAATTTTTGTATTTTCCTTCATTTGTTTTTGGAAAAATATGCGAAATTTACTTATCTTAGGATATGTGGTAATTACTTTTGCGTTTCTTATATTGTTATATGTACGGATTAAATTGTTTGTATGAGTTTATATGTTCTTTCCTTTCCATTTATTTAGTTTTAAATTATTGATGGATATACTAATGCTATTATTGGAAATTTCTGTGTAGGAAATGATTAAATACCGTTTCTATCACCAAATAGTCATCATCCTCATCATGTCGTGCCGCTAGCACGGATATCCCTGACAATCTCTTGCTACTTCTCCCTATCATTCATCGCCTCCGGCAGGTCTTCTGGGTTACATCCTGTGTCCCCACATAGCTGCTGTATGTAAGTTCGGGCTGGTCGCTCTGCTTTTGCTTGGCCATGTGTGGGGGTCCATAGGAGTACGTCACTTACGAGCTCGTCCTTGCTTCTCCAGCAGTGTCCGGCGTGTCTGGCTCGTCTAACCTGTATAGTTTTCGTGATGGGAGACAAGTGGCCGTATAGTTGGTGTCTCGTGGGGTGTTGTCGCCAGGACTTGTTCAATATTGCTCTCAACATTCTTGTGTAGTTGCCGTCAAGTTTCTTCTCCAGCCGTTTAGTTAGTATCCATGTAGTGCATCCATATAGCAGTATCGATACAACCGCTGCCTGGAAGAAACTGCGCTTCATTTCATCGGTCAGGTCTGATTTCCATATGATTGAGAGCCTATCTATAGCCGTCCATGCTTTCATCAGTCGTGTGTCGATGTCTTTTTCGGTTGATGAGACGGTGTGGTAATGTTGCCCGTTTGGTTGTAACACATATATTCAGTTTTGTGCGCATTGACATGGAGGCCAATGCCTGCTGCAGCTGGTTCCAGTGAAAAATAATTGCTTCATATCTAATCTAATTGATAGATAGAGGGGAAAATTGCTAATAAGAGAGGGAGAAAGAGAGTGAGAGAGAGAGAGAGAGAGAGAGAGAGAGAGAGAGAAAGAGATAGATAAGAACAGCATGAGATAGATAGATAGATAGATAGGAAGGGTTTTCAAAAACTGTTAAACCTCAGCCAGAAAGAAGAGACATAGCTGAACATTTTGATTGTAACAACATACCAGACTTGTAATAAAACAAGAAAAAAAAAAAGATTTTTGCTTTAATTTCAGCACTGGTAAGGCTCGTTCGAATGTGAGATGTGTGCGACAAATCTAAAAATCTGTCTGAGACATATCTTTTTGAATGACCCTTGCCACAAGATATATACGTACATACGTACATATATTCCTACAAAGTTGTAAATATACATACATACACCTAAATACACAAAGAGACACACACAAACACACAACATTATAAATATATATATATATATATATATATATATATATATATATATATATATAAAGACATTCCCTAAATACCCACCCGGGCTTTTACGTACAATATTTCTCCTTATGAGCAAATTCATTTTAAATTGTTACAATATATTAGATATTTAGTTCATATATTCCACATATATCATAGTCTTATAGTTTCTCTTTTTCTTTTTGTCTTTCTTTTTCTTGTTCCTTTTGATTCGAAATCTTTCTCGATAAACAAACGGAACATAAATTCTACAAAATATTTCTTATAAGTCAAATGACGTAATTTAAAACAAACAAACGCTGATTCACTAATTAAACGGCCAACTTGTACTTGTTAATCAAATTTTCCCTATGTTTTTGTATTTTGTACTTTTAAACATCCATTGTTGATTTAACATCACTAATATTATCCCTTATAGTCCTGATGATGATTCGTTAGAACCGAAATGCTATAGTGTCGACTTTACTCATCAATAAATCTCTCCTTCTACTTGGATTACCTTCTTATCACTTTTTCTTTATATATTGTCGGATTACACTACATTATCTACTTCCATATATATATATATTTATATAAAATACGAATGTATGCATTGATAGATAGATTGAAAATAACTGAGTAAGAAAAATATAAACGTATGAACGTAAGATAGATAGATAGATAGATAGATAGATAAAAATAAACTGAGATACGTTTTAATCGCACGTTATCCAGGAGCTAGTTGATCGCTGATATATATACTTAACGGATTATTGTTTCTTGATAAAAGTCTTGTTTTATCCCTATCGTTTTGGTCTTTGTGTTTCTGACAATTGAAAAAGTAAGAAAACATTACTTTTCAAGCATCATACTGGTTTTCTCGGATAAAACCCCAATGTGTATAGTACTACAAATTTTATAAGAAAATCGTTTAAAAAAACAAACAATCTTTCTAAAGGGATATTCAGACAATCCATTTTTATGAGTCGTATTCACTTTTCACATAAGTTATTTGATTAGGGCGGCCTGTCTGTCACTATTCAACCATAAAGTCGACTATTCACTCCTTGATTTTTTCCAGTAAACATACTCAAATTTTGATAAACCATTTATTTACTTTAAACTTTATTCTATTTTTCATTTTCTTTCATTTCAAGATTTAAAACAGAAATAAATAAATAAATAACAAAAGGTGATGGAAGCCGAGTGCAGCCATGTTAGACTGGTCTTTATGCCTGAACAAAGAACATCTGAAGCGGAATGAAACGAGTTTAGCATTTTAAGACAACTCTCTGATAATTTGTTTTTTTTGTTTGTTTGTTGTTTTTTTTTTTACATTTTTCCTAACTCTTGTCTGGTTGGGCCATTCTGCCATTTTTAAAGATTGTCGACGGAACACTTCATGTTTTAAATCTTCTAAATGTGTATGCAGTCGGAATATTTCTTTTATGAACAGACTGGCAAAGTTAGATAAATGTGAACAGGCTGAGATAGATGGATAGATAGATAGATAGATAGATAAACGCAAACTTAGATAAATAAATAGACAGGAATTAACTGAGATATATACAGAGAGGTAGAAAGCGAAATGAGTAGGATATATATATATATATATATATATATATAGATATAGATATAGATAGATAGATCGGAATATACTTCGATGGTTAGTATAAAGAAAATAAAATTAAAAGGGATTTAAAGAGTAATAATAAAGAGAGAAAGATAATTGAGTAAGTATAATAGATAATAACACAACTAGATACGTTCTATGAGCACTACATTCTGGATCAGGTAGATTTCTAATATAAACATATAGCTAACAGTATTTTCAGAGGAAAAGCCGGTCTTATCCAATATTATTTCTGGTCTTTTTTGTCTCTAACATTGGAAAAAGACAGAAAACATTACTTTTCGAGCGACATTCTGTTTTTCCCAGATTTACAGCAAATAGAAATGTGTATATACAATTATAAAATTCATTAAGGAATTGTTTAAAAAAGATAAGAAATTTTCCAAACAAATATTCAGTCGATCCATATTTTAAGAGTCTTATTATCGTTTCCCATTGGCCATTTAACTAGGGCGGCCTGTCTGTCTCTATTCAATCAAAAATCGGCTATTCATTTCATGGTTTATTTCCAGTAAACATTCTCACTTTTTGATTAACAATTTATTTACTTTAAACTATTCTATCTTTCATTGTCCTTCATTTCAAGAGTTAAAATAGAAATAAATAAATGAATAAATAACAAAAGATGATGGACGCTGAGTGCAGCCATGTTAGACTGGTCTTTATGCCAGAACAAAAAAACACCTGAAGCGGAAAGAAACGAGTTTAGCATTTCAAGACAACGCTCTGATAGTTTTTGTTTTGTTTTGTTTTGTTTTGTTTTGTTTTTGTTTTTGTTTTTGCTTTTTTTTTTTTGCTTTTTTACATTTTTTTGTAGCTATTGTCTGGTTGGACCATCCTGCAATTTCAAAATTTAGTCGACAGAAGATTTCACGATGTAAATCCTCTAAATGTCTATGCAGTCAGAACTTTTCTTTTGTGAACTGACTGGGTAAGTTAGAAATTAATAGACATAGATAGATAGATAGATAGATAGATAGATAGATAGATGGGAAGTATAGAGTAAAATTGAAAAGCTAAATAATTCTATTACATATACATCGTTGTTCTATCAACATTTGGTATCACCATTCTAAAGGCCTGATGAAGGTTCATTAAAACTGAAATATTTACGTCGACTTTCCTTCGCAATAAACTCTTTACTTTGGAGGTGCCCGTGGTGTAATGGTTATCGTCGTAGGAATTGGACACGACAATACGAGTTCAAATCTTGGACGAGACTGATTGCATTTCACATAGCACTAATACCCTTGGGAAGTGTATGAATCCAATTATTCTCCCTCCAGCTATGAGTAAATAGTAGGACAGATTAGGTTCTTCAGCCTTGGGGAGGCAACTAGTCTAGGAGACGGAAAACTCTGAATTCAAACCTGTTAAACTCTGCTTAAAAATTGACCTTGTGTCATATCCTGCCAAAGCGGAGGGGTTGGTAAATATGATATGATAAACTCTTTACTTTTCATTCTTTTTCAATTATTCTCCATAGATAGATATATACATAGGAATAGTCTTCGATATATAGAATGAATATATGAAATCAAAAGAGATAAAAGGAAAAATAATAAACGGAGATTGATAAAGGGTGACAGAATAATAATTGAGGAAATTAAAGGGATAGATAGATAGATAGATAGGAATTAACTGAGATATATAGAGTCAGAAAACGAAATGAGGAGGATAGATAGATAGAAACAGATTGAGATACATTTTATGAGAACAAGACTTAATATCAAACGGATTGCTGATAAAAACATATAGTTAACTGTATTTCGAGCTAAAAACCTGTTTATCCAATATCTTTTTTTATTATTTCCGTGTATCTGATAAGGGCAAAAAATAAGTCATTACTTTTCAAGCAACACGCTTCTTTGCTCAGAATTATATCAAATACAAATGCGTATACAACGTCACAATTTTTTAGGAAATCATTTAAAAAACAAGAAAAATTCTAAAGGTATATTCAGTCAACCCTTCTTTTATGAGTCTTATTCACTTTTCACGTAAGCTATTTGATTAGAGTGTCCTGTCTGTCTCCATCCAACCATAATATCGACCATTAGTTTTATGATTTTTTTCCAATAAACAGTCTTCTTTTACTAAACAATTAATTTTCTTTAAACCACCGACATCTCTGACGAATGCTGATCTTCTTTCTTTCATCTCAAGAATTAAAACCCTTGAAAATGACATAGTAAAGAAAATTACAAAAAATAATGGACGCTGACTTCGGCCATCTTTGACTTGTCTTTTTCGCCTGAACAGAACATCTGAAGCGGAAAGAAACGAGTTTAGTAATTTAAGACAACCCTCCCGTATTTTTGTTTACTGTTTTTGATTTTTGTTTTTTTTTTTTTTGTTTTTTTCTTCTCTTTTCTGGTTGGACCTTCCTAACATTTTTAAAGATGGCCGCCGGATGATTTCACTTTTTATATCTACTAATATGTATAAAGTTAAAAATTTCCTTTCACTGCATTTCTGTTGGTTTGATTAATTGTATGTGAAAAAGTTTGCCCTTAAACTGCATATGATGTTTTAGAAAACCTGCCATATCTTGTAAAATATATATTTCAACTCAACAAAATTCCCGAAAGCGGGAGATTATTTCTGTAAGTAGAAAGTAAAGTTGGCGACCTTAGTCGAGGGCGACCAGAAGGCTCCGTTTTCGATAGCTACTACACCGAAGTGTAGAGTAGGGCGCTACTCCTTTCTCTCGATTGCTCACCTTTACCCTTGATACGTGCTTTATATTGCTGGGTGTTAAGCAAGGAGGTATCAAGTACCATTTTTAAAGTATTTGGCCTGACGCGAGCTGGGATTGAATCCAGTAATTATTCTCAAAACAATAGATAGATAGATAAATAGCAAAAGCCAGACTTATAAGATTTGAATTTCATGGAAAAGAAAGGAATGATTCGAAATCTTTCTCGATAAACAAACGGGACATAAATTGTATGCTCTATATTTCTAAGAAGTCAAATGAGGTAATCTAAAACAACAAACGCTGATTCATTATTCAAACGGCCAATTTTTTTTTGTCACAAACGGCCAACTTTCTTCTTGTTATACAAATTTTCCCAAGGTTTTTATATTTTATACATTTTACACATCGTTGATTTAACATTACTAATATCATCCCTCATAGTCTTGATGGTGGTTCATTAGAACCGAAACGCTATGGTGTCGACTTTGCTTATCAATAAACATCTCCTACTTGGATTACCTTGTTATCACGTTTTCTTTATATATTGTCGGATTACAGTCCATTATTTACTTCCATAGATAGTTAGGTTAATAGATAGATATGAATAATCTAAGACAGATTGACAGACAGACAGACAAACTGAGATAGCTTGAAAGCTATGAACTGAGGGAGACACATTTTACGAGTGCTGTATGCAGGACCAGGCACATTGATGATAAAATGCGTAGCTGATATTATTTGTAGCCGAAAACATTCACTATCTTGTGCTCTTTTTTATCTGTTTTATTTGCTGTGTATATAAACATAAACCATTACTATCGGAGTGCCATTCACCTTTTTGTTGACATAAATAGAATACCAATGCGTATATAACTATAAAATTCATTAGGAGATTGTTGAAAAAGCTAACATCTTTTTCAAGTGGAATATCTGGTCAATCCTCCTTCATATAACTCTTATTCAGTTTTTTATATAAGCCATTTGATTAGGGCGGCCAGTCTGTCGTCATCGAACCATTATGTCGCCTATTCATTCATGATTTTTCCAATAAACATACTCAGTTTTTACTAAACCATTTATTTCCTTTAAATCATCGATGCCCGTGACGAATGCCGATCGTCTTTCTTTCATTTCAAAAGTCAAAACACCCGAGAATGACATGGCAAAAAACACGATCGATGCTAAGAGCGGCCATTTCAGACTGGGTCTTTTGCTTCCGAACAGAAGAGTATCTGAAGCGAAAAGAAACGAGTTCAGACAACTGCTCAACATTTTACGTTTTTTTTGTTTTTTTGTTTTTTTTCTTAAATCTTATCTGGTTGGGCTTTTCTGCCATTTATAAATATAGTTGACAGAAAATTTCGCGTTTTACATCGTCCAAATGAGTATAAAATTTTACTTTTCTTTTAGAGCATTTGTATTGTTTAACATTTGTGTGTGAACAAGTTTGTCCTTCAATCGGCATTTGATATCTAAAAAAACTGCTAGTCTGTACTTTGTTATTCTTTTATTACTTTGTTTGTTTTTTATTCTCGTCTTTTTTCTTTATTTTTTTGAGATACAGGTTTTTCTATTTATTTAACTTACGTCTTTTTTTTATTCTTTCATTCATGCTTTCTTTCTTTCTTTCTTTCTTTTTTCTTTGATCACTTCTGACACAGGTTTTTCATTTAATTCGACCATATTCTTTCTTTCTTTCTTTCTTTCTTTCTTTCTTTCTTATACAGGTTTTCCTTTAATAGAACATTCTTTCTTTCTGTCTTTCTTTCTTTCTTTCTTTCTTTCTTTCTTTTGTGTAATTTTTTGTTTTTATTTTTTTTTTGTGTTTTTGTTTTTTTCTTTCTCTTAATCTTTCTGGTTCACACACTTTATTTCATTCGCTAACGTAAATATTTTTTCGTTCATTGGGTCTTTCAGGCTTTTTTCTTTTTTTCTTTCATTCTTATACGTCTCATTTATTTCTTTCTTTGCTAAATTCTTCCTGTCTTTCCTTTGTCATTCTTTCTTTCTTTCTTTCTTTCTTTCTTTCTATATATTTTAATTCAATTTGTGTTTGTCTCCTTTTTTGTTCTTTCTTTCTTTATTTATTTATTTATTTTATGCTACTTTTTGTTTTTTTAAAACTTATTTTGTCTTTTTTTAATGTTCTTGTTTTTTCATTCATTCAACTTTCTTTTTCCTTCCGCTTTTCTATTTTAATACTTCTTACATTCCTACTTGTTTTCAATTTTTTTGTTGCCTTTTTTTCGTTTCATTTTAAGGAATTGCTTTTTCCTTTCTTTCTATAATTCTTCCTGATTCAGAATATTACCTCAAGCATTAGACGTAGGTAGAGATTTTCTGGAGAAATGGTATAATTCATGGATCTCATGGAAGTATGGTAACTCTTAAATAATTATTTATCTTTCTCGTTTTTTTCTTTCGGGAATAAGTTATCACAGAATTCGATCGGAAAAATCCTACCAAAAAAAAAAAAAAAAAAAAAAAAAAAAAAAAAACAAAAAAAAAAAAAAAACAATATTGAATGTAGAATATCATGTCGGTCTTAATCAGTTGATTTGTTCATTACTGCCCGGCCAATTTCGATCCGTTGAATCAATATCGATTATAATCGATTACGATCGTGGTTTAGAGAGATAATTAAGTTTACTGTTTAAATATTGGCAGTAAATTTGTTTAAACAACCTGATTAGTTGTTGCTTCACCCTGTCTAATATGAAACGTTTAATCATTGCAAAATGTACAATGGATCTGTATTATACATGAGAATATTTAGCAAAAGAAGGTCTTTCTATTATAGTTAACAGAGTTCTGTTTCAAAAGTGACGTAATTAATGTTCGAAATTTTTATTTTTCTTACACAACTAGCATAAAAAAAATCCCTTTGTTATTTTCGTTATATTTTCAATGATTTTTAAATGACCATTATCTTGATTATCATTTTACTTAATAATGATGTCTCTATTAAAGTCTACTTGAGGTGACCGTGATGAAATGGTTAACGTCGTAGGAAATGGACTCGACGACGAGTTCAAATCCTGGACGAGACTGATTGCATTTCACATAGCACTAATACCCTTGGGAAAGGTATGAATCCAATTATTCTCCCTCCAGCTATGGGTAAATAGTAGGACAGACTAGGTTCTTCAGCCTTGGTGAGGCAACTAGTCTAGGAGAAGGAAAACTCTGAATTGAAACCTGTTAAACTCCGCTTAAAAATTGACCTTGTGTCATATCCTGCCCGAGCGGAGGGGTTGGTAAATAGGATTAAAGTGTACTTGAGTTAAATTTGCCTAAAAACAATCCATTTTATAGATGGATTTTTAATGATTATTCAACCGACTTTCTCTTCCTACTGAATCAGTATTTGATACTTGGTCATTTTATAGAGTGGAGCCTCTTGCATGTCTTTTGTAAAAAGGCTTAGTTCCAACTGCATTTTCTTTTATGGCACCTTTGGTGCCCATTCATAAACCCAACCTTGCTATGCCAGTGTTCCGAGGGTGTAGACCCTCGGAGACTTCGTCTTCAAATTAATGGCACGAAACCGGCACAAACGCCACACCACCCTGAAAAACAATGGACAGATGAAAGACAATGTTATCAATGAGCTTAAAATCCTGCAATGGATGTCGTATATCACTCAGATATATCATATTGATAATTTGCATATTGGTCTTAACAAAAGCTGATTTAATGAATAGCTACTTGGTGTTATTGATTTTTCAGATTATTGTTTTATTCTCAAACGTAGTAAAGGCAATTCTGCAAATTATTTTATATAGAAATCAATGAAAATAAAACAAGAACAAATCCTTGCGTTTTAATTTCCTTAGCTTTTTTAAAAATTTATCATAATATTTTCTTACATACAAACCTCTGCTGAGAGACAAGACTCCAGCAGCCTGTCTCCTTGATATCCTATTTACCCAACCCCTCCGCTCGGGCAGGATATGACACAGGGTCATTTTTTTAAAGCGGAGTTTAACAGGTTTGTATTCAGAGTTTTCCTTCTCCTAGACTTGTTGCCTCACTAAGGCTGAAGAACCTAGTCTGCCCTACTATTTACCCAAAGTTAGCGGGAGAATAATTGGATTCATACCTTTCCCAAGGGTATTAGTGCTATGTGAAATGCTATCAGTCTCGTCCAGGATTTGAACTCGTGTAGCCGTGTCCATTTTCTACGACGTTAACCATTACACCACGGGCACCTCCAACCTGTCTCCTTGATATGATTAAAAAACTATCTGATGATGAGACTCCAGCCTTGGAGCTTTGGGAAATGTAAAGTATCCCTTCATTACCATTACTCGCAGGTCCACTCTGACTTGGATTGGTAGCATCTGTTTGTGTTAAATAGGTCTGTTTGAAGTTTAAACTGTGAGCAAACCAAAGATATCTTAAATTCAATTATCTGAAATAGAATTGCTTGATCATTTAAATGTGTGTAAACAAATGACTGATATTTAATTGAATTTTTAGTGATATATAGTAATACTTGGAGCTATTTAACTTTGTGTAGATGAAAAATGAATGTTAGATAGACTTATTAGTGTTAAATAACAATGCTTGTACCTCTTTGATTGATTGCAAAAAAATTAATAGTTCCGAATAGAATAATTTGTGTTAAATAGCAATTAATAGTTCCGAATAGAATAATTTGTGTTAAATAGCAATACTTGTAACCACTTTATTGTCTGCAAACGAATGTTTAATATTGAATAGAATTATTAGCTTTACATTGCTATAATCGCAACCATTTAACTGAGCAGAAACAGTAGCAATACTTGTGCGCAAAAAATTAGTCATAACTCATTTTCAAATGGAATTACCGACAAAGTCCTGGCTTAGAAATCATATGTGTATCCATTTACCCTGCCAAAACAATTACCGACGCAGACTACACCGATAATATTGCGCTTCTGGCAAATGCACACACCCAAGCCGAAACCCTGCTACATTGTCTGGAACGAGCCACTGCAGAAATCGGCCTCCATGTCAATGCACACAAGACGGAATATATGTGCTTTAATCAAACCGGCAACACCTCCACACTAAACGGTAGCACTCTGAAACTAGTTGACAAGTTCATCTACCGAGGGAGCATTGTCTCATCAACCGAGACAGACATCAACAGGCGACGAGTAAAGGCATGGACAGCTACGGATAGTTTTTCCGTCAAATAGAAGTCAGACTTGACCGATAAAATGTAGCGCAGTTTCTTCCAAGCAGTAATCGTGTCGATACTACTCTATGGATGCACCACTGACGCTGACTAAACGGATGGAGAAAGAGTTTGTCGGCAATTACACAAGAATGCTTCGACCAATATTGAACAAGTCCTGGAGACAGCACCCCACAAAGCAGCAGCTATACGGCCACCTACCACCCATTACGAAAACTATCAAAATTTGACGAACCAGACACTCGGTACACTACTGGAGAAGTAGGGACAAGCTCGTGAGTGATGTACTCCAGTGGACCCCTTCAAATGGACGAGCAAAGGCAGAACGTTCAGTTCGAACCTGCATACAGCAGCTCTTGGCCCATGTGGAACGTAGCCCTGAGGATCTGCCGAAAGCAATGGACGATAGGGAGGTGTGGCGAGAGAGGGTAAGAAATATCCATGCTGATAGCGTGACAAGATGATAATGATCCATTCAAATGTGTGCAAACAAATGAAGAACTATAAATAGAATTAATGGTGTTAGATAGAAACAAATCCCACCCTATCGTTCATCGCCCTTGGTAGGTCTTCAGGACAACATCCCGTTTCCTCACATAGCTGCTGAATGTATGTTCGTGCTGGTCGTCCTGCTTTTGCACGTCCATGTGTGGGGGTCCATAAAAGTACATCTCTTATGAGTTCGTCCCTGCTTCTCCAGCAGTGTCCTGCATGTCTGATTCGTCTAACTTGAATAGTTTTCGTGATAGGAGACAGGTGGCCGTACAGTTGGTGTCTTGTGGGGTGTTGCCGCCAGGACTTGTTCAGGATTGCACGCAGCATTCTTGTGTAATTGCCGTCTAGCTTCTTCTCCAGCCGTTTTGTTAGGGTCCATGTAGTGCAGCCATATAGCAGTATGGATGTGACCGCTGCCAGGAAGAAACTGCGTTTCATTTTATCGGTTAGGTCTGATTTCCATATAATCGATAGCCTATTGATAGCTGTCCATGCTTTCGTTAACCTCGTGTCGATATCCTTTTCGGTTGATTCGACGCTGCTTCCTAGGTAAGTGAATTTGTCTACTAGTTTAAGAGGGGTTCCTTCTAGAGTGGAGATGTCCCCCGTTTGAATAATATATATTATTATGGTATCAGGTCAGATTATTGATTGGTTGATTTTAACGGCTTCTGAAATCGTGGAAGGTTATTTTAAGCATAGAGGTTAGGGAATCGCATTCATTGTATTTCATATTCACATTTGTACATTTTCACTTTTTCTATATTTGCTTCTTAAGAATTGGCTTGGTCTATTGTCTTTTTTTTGTTTTGTTTTGTTTTTTTTTTTGTTGTTTTTTCTTGTGGTTTATGAAGGATTAATACCCGAAATAATTTAAGAAATATTTTCCAGTCTACATTGTTGAAAATATTTTTTTCCTTTTAGAGTTATAGATAAACCATCAACTTTTCAAAATAATTTAGAATTTACCAGATTCTTATAAATTACCGATGAAATAGATAAATCTTCATTTTGTAAATCTACTCATTACTTTTGTCTTTATTTCTTTGAGGTTGAAATCTAACATTCGATGCCTTCAAGCGAGCACGTAATTTTAATAAAATTTGATTTTTTTAAATTGAAGGAAAATATTTTTGACATAGATACGCTTATAGTACCATTACAGTCTTCGTCTTCTGATGAATTGTTTAGCTGCATAATCTTTCAGGAGGTGAATAAGTATATATTCTTTCTTACATAATGACATTCTCTCATAAATATCCTTTACACACACAAAATTGACTACCACATTGAATGCATGAACATTTCTTTATTGTAATGTAGATAATGAAGGATATCTATGAACAAACTATAATTTCACACAAGATTTTTAAGTTCTATTCTTCAACAAATTTCATACTTAAGTTAAAGAAAATGGAAGTTTATTAAATTCATTGATCGATATTTTAATAAATCATTTATACACACACATTGGGGAATGACATAGTTATTGATGAATAGTAGGGTAGACTGTGCTCTTAATCATCGATAAAGGAACCGGCTTACGAGTAAAATACTGAAGGAAAATACACAGAAGAACTCTTTAGAGAATACGTGACACATTGGTGTACTATTCTTCAGTAATCAGCTCATTCAAAACGCCAACCATTTGGCTAGGGTCGTCGAATGCATCGACCTATTCTCTGGAGAAGAGTAAGAACCTACCGGACAAGTGTCCAGAGTGTGACATTAAAAGGCATAAGATGGTGAGGGTCCAGTATTTTACTTTGGAGAATATAGAGTACCTCTTCATTACCATAACTCTAAGGTCCACTCGGATCCAGAGATGAAGTACTTGTTAGGCTCCCTTCCATGGGTTAAATAGAATTGTCTCAGGATTTAACTGTATACAAAGAAATTACCGATATTAGATTAAATTGTAAGTGCAACATGGCAGTATTTAACTTTGTGCAAACAAAAGATTAGTAGTAAATAGAATTATTTATGTTAAATAGGATCACTTGAAAATATTTACCTGTATGCGATCAAATGGGCTTGTTTAAAATGTTACCTTCAAACTATTTGTTTCCAAACACTCTGTCTGTCTGTCTGTCTGTCTACACATATATATGGAGGCAATTAATGGAAAATAATCTGACAATGCGGATAACAATGTAGAATAACAAAGTAATCCAAAATAAAGAATTTAATAACGATACTTCGTGACATCTTTTCTACGTCTTGATGATGGTTTATTGAAACCGAAACGTAATAACGTCAATTTCCTTTCATAATAAATTTTTCACTTGCATTAAGTTATTTTTGAATATTTTTCTCCAAATCTATCTATCTATCTATTTGTGTGTGCAAGAGAGAGAGAGAGAGAGAGAGAGAGAGAGAGAGAGAGTGTGTGTGTGTGTGTGTGTGTGTGTGTGTGTGTGTGTGTGTGTGTTTGTGATTATGTGTGTGTGTAATCAAGATTTGGCATTGAACAACTTTCAAGTGTTGATGATTGTATAATCCCACCAACCATCGTCCTAAATATGGCGCTAGTCGTACACAAACTGTCCTACCCTTATGTAAGCTGACGTGTGGTCTCTGATCTTTAACTTATCTGTTAGAAACTAATACGTTGAACGAAACTGGAATGTTATATATATATATATATATATATATATATATATTGTGTGTGTGTGTGTGTGTGTGAGTGTGTGTGTGTGTGTGGCACGTGCGTGTTTATGAAAAAGAGAAGCGAAAAAAAAAGAGAATGATCGTGTGCAAATGTTCTGGTACATTTTTTTTTTTATTTTGTCAAATTTATTTTGTATTTTCTTTTTATTGTCATTTTCTAAGTTTTGCTTAGTCCAGCAGAATGTTGGTCTTTTAAAAAATCGAACTCACATCCAATATTTTTTAGCACAGCGTATTAATCATTATACAAAAAAATCTAACGTTCTTTTTTTATTCTTTTTGCTAATTCTATTGCTTTTTTTTTTCACTTTCTTGCTCGTTCGTCTTGGATGGAGTGTGAGATGGGAAGTAAGGGGCCATACAGCTGCTGTTTAATGGTATTTTGCTTGCATGATATGTTCAAAACAGCTTGCAAATACTTGTGTAGATTTCATTTAGCTTCTTCGCCAATCGAATCGTTAATATCCAGGCCTCCAGTTAAGATTGTTCCGCTTCGGGTCTTCTTCATGGGTAAGGCTTAGGACATTATGATCTATATATATATCTATATATCTATATCTATCTATCTATCTATATATATATATATATATATAGTATGAATACCCCAAGTTGCAATCATTTACCAAGTTTTATTAACAATAACAGGGCGGGGTTTAATCTGGGGAAGAACCTGTCGATACATAACATTATTAGCAGAAGTGAAGTCATTTATCAAACTTATCACAATGATTGATTGATTTATTGAATTATTGATTAAATGAAATGTAGGGATAAAAACAAAAAGGTGAGTCACCGTGTCATATTGGCAAAAATGCTGAACTGTAGTGTAGAAGTAATTTGATTTTTAGTTGCAATAAAACTTTACTTTTAGGGTCAAAATCCTGGGTATAGTATTAACCTCCTTATTTTCCTCTTTGCTATGTGTCATATAGTATCACAGCCCTTCTACAACAAGGATGGTTTGAGCATTAAATAAGCCACGGAATTTGATATGCCTTTAAACAAAGAAACAATACCAAAGCCGAAATAAAGAAATGTTGATTCTCAAATCTAAACATCAACCTCGCTTGATCACTGTCCGTACCTCATATCGCTTTTTTTATTTACCGTAAATGTCTTTGCTATTAACGATAAATGAATATTGTATCTCACGGTCAAATTTTTTTTTACCATTCATGGACCAAAAAACTTTTACAATTGAGCATGGTGTCCAAAGTTTTATGGGTAAGTTGTCTTCTGAATCATTCTTTGTTTTTCATCGTATATCAATATTTGCGGCTTATTCAACTCCAAAAAAAAATTGTCGAAGAATATTAATGATACTATTTAACCCATAGCTAGGTTTATAACTATGTTATGGGCATTAGTTCAAAAGTAAACGTAACAGAATGACTGGAGTTACAACTCGCATAATAAGATCCCAAAGTCCAACACATTAGACCTTAAGCCAGGAGGACTTCTCTCCCTGAATTTATCAACTGTTTAACCTTCGAATTCTCTCATTCACCGACCCATTCATGATTCAAAATGTACGTTCACTCAATCCCTTTTCTTCTGTAATCACTAAAATACCACAATTACTAAAATACCACAATTACTCTTTTTATACCATTCTAAAAATCCGCCTGGATAAAATCTAAAAGAAGCTTAGTGTCATACACAGAAAACCATTTTCATGGATGTGACATTCTTACGCCTTTGCAGGGGATGTATTCAACGTATTCTTGGAATCACTGTTAGGGATAGATGAACTTGATAAGCGGAAAGGTTCGTTTCATCTTGTATATAATTATGTTTGGATTTCTGGCCGGGATTAGGTGATCTGTTTTTGCCTCAAAATCACAGAGACTTTATTATTAGTATGAACAGAAATATTTATTTAACGCATCACACAATCAATCCCAAGCCCAACTAATAAAACAACAACTTTTAGGCAAAAATTGACTTTATTCATCAACATAATCTTCGTCTACGGTAATACACTGATTCCAACACTTCTCTAACAATTCCATGCCTTTTCTGAAGAGCGATTTGTCTTTGGTCTTAAAATACGCATTGTTTCCGATATCACTTCTTCATTGGAGCCAAATCTCTTTCCTTGAAGCATTCTTTTGAGGTCTTCAAACAGCCAGTAGTCGCTGGGGTTCAGGTCAGGAGAATAGGATGTGTTCGGAAGCAATTTGAACTGCAATTCATGTAATTTTGCCATCGGTGCATTGTCTTGGTGAAAAAGCCCTTTTTCTTCATTTGTGACCGTATTTTGGCGATTTTTTTCCTTTAAACGGACCAATAATGCTATAAATTATTCGCTGTTGATACTATTTACCAACCCCTCCGCTCGGGCAGGATATGACACAAGGTCAATTTTTAAGCAGAGTTTAACAGGTTTTAATTCAGAGTTTTCCTTCTAACCAAGGCTGAAGAACCTAGTCTGTCCTACTATCTACCCATAGCTGGAGGGAGAATAATTGGATTCATACCTTTCCCAAGAGTATTAGTGCTATGTGAAATGCAATCAGTCTCGTCAGGATATGAACTCGTGTCGTCGTATCCATTTCCTACGACGATAACGACTACACCACGGGCACCTCCATTAAATTATTCGCTGTTGATGGTTCTTTCTCTCTCGAAGTAATCGATCACCAAAATACTTAGCGCCTACTAAAATACGGAGGTCAAAACCTTGCCTGCTGATGTTTGCGTTTTTGGTCGCTTTCAACGGCTTTCGTCTACTGTTGTCCACTCAACTGACTGCTGATTTAACTCCCGAGTGAAGTGGTAGATCTATGTTTCATCCATTGTCACATATTTACCAAGAAACCTCTTTTTGTTACGTTAAAATCTTTACAAACAACGCTCTGAATCGTCGATGTTTTGTTGTTTTTTTATCGATTTTGAGCAAACGCAGCACCTACTTTTACACAGATGTCTCAGTGACAAATGTCCATGCAAAATGGTAAATGTACTGCCTTCTGATAACTTCAACTCGTCTGGTATCTCATGCAACTTCAATTTACGATCTACCAAAACGAGTTTGTGGTGTTTTTTGTTGTTTTCCGGGACAACTGACAAATTTGAGCTATCTTAGCGTTCAGTATCATTTGCGTTTAAAGTCAGCATACGACCTCTCAACTGTTGTTTCCAACGGGGCAGAGTCTGAATAACGCTAATCAAGAACCTTGCTTGAACAGTATTTTTCCCATCAGAAAGCTATGCTTTATCAACATACGAAATTCAGATTTTTCCATTGTTTTGAAAACATGTGACAGGAGCTTCACTTAAATAATTGTAATTTGTAAACTAATTATCCGATTATGCTCAAATTTTGACACGTGCCATTTGAAGATTAGTCCATTATATAAATCATTTTTTTTAATCAGTGGTGTCGTGTATCTGTTAAGCCTGGGACTTATTGAGTGATGTGTTACTATTCATATTATTTTCTAACACAAGGTGGCCATTTGAACCCGCAAAAAGGATTGTCTGCAAATCTAATTAGCTATTGCCCAGTCGGCTTGCGCTGTAGAATATACCGATTGTATCTCTGCAGAGGAGTATGACTCCCCCAACAAGTGTCCTGGTTATAACACTAAATATTCTGAATGTGAAGCTTTAGTAATGTTGGAGCTTTAGGGGGAGCACTCCTTTATTGCCGTTGCTCTCAGGTCAACTTTATATGCCAAATGAAACTAATCTATAATTACACTTAACTGAATCGTTTAACTGTTTTTGTGTGTAAACAAAAATTTTCATTTATGCTAAACTGAATTGCTTGAAATGGAACCGTTTTTTAACATTCGAACTACGTATTTCTGCTAAACTAAAATGTTTGAAATAGAACTGTTTTAGCCTTTAACTGTGTATAAACAAAACTGTATTATACTAAAGGAAATTGATTGAAACTTTTATCCAAATGACTTAATTCGGTGTTAAATGAACCGAAAAGTTTTGATTGGCAGTAAAACAAAATAACCAACCAACCATCTAAATGGCTAACCATTATGTCTCTTCAATGCAAATTAAATCTGAATTCCTGAGTAAAGATAAAATCCTCGATACAAATTAAGCCAAAACATGTAATAAGTTACTTCAGAAGTTAGAAAACAAGAGCATAGATATATAAACAATTCTATAAAAGCTCAAAAGAAATGAAAGTAATTAAATATTGTCAAAGAAAGAAGAGAAAAACTATCAAAGAAGCGGAATATTGAAAGGTGTCAAACGATGTAGGAAAATGGTGGAAATACGCATGACAAGAAGTGATAAAACGGATTTTATTTTACTTGAATTATCTAAATATTTTTATTTCACTATATTTTTGGTCTTCTGATTGAAGTATTGTTAATGGCACGTTGAAACTTTAATTTTTGGTCAATGTTCGACAATGAGACAATGAATTGAAGTTGAAACAAAAAAAAACAAAAAGCAAATTCATTTCTACGAAGCTGTACGTTTGAATTTAGAGAGGAAAAAATTGGGATGAAAAGTCAGAAAGATTTGATTTTTCTGAAAATCAATCTAAAGAATATAGGCAACCGGAGGAAAATTTAGATCGAAAGGAAGATCTAGAATTTAAGTAAAATGTGTTCGAATATATTTTAGGATTATTTCATTGATCTTTTTCTCAAAAACAGCCGTGTAATTCTGATTATATATATATATATATATATATATATATATATATATATATATCATAGCCTGTCGCTAGCACGGATTTCCCTAACAGTCTCCCACCACTCGTCCCTATCCATCATCGCTTTCGGCTGGTCTTCCAATGCTACCTCCTGTATCAGTAAATACCTGTTGTAGATAGGTTCTAGCTGGTCACCCCACCCCTGCTCGTCTCTGTGAAGGTTTCTGCAAGGGTACATCGCTTATGAGTTCGTCCTTACTTCTCCTGTAGTGTCCCACATGTCTTGCTCGTCTGATTTGGATAGATTTTGAGATGGGAAGCAAGTGTCCAAGCAGCAGCTTTGTGGTATGTTAACTCCAATATTTCAATACAGCTCGCAGCATTCTTGTGCAATTGCAGTCAAGCTTTCTCGAACATATATATATATATATATGCTCCCCTATGGGGGTTGAGCTCTCTGGCGAAGGAATTGCCGGCCGCCGCTAGCGTAATGCAAAGCTCTTCGAAAGAATTGAGCACTCTGGTAGTCGATAGTATATAAAAAAATGTAAACAAAGGCTGCTGCTGCTGCTGCTGTTTCTAAAAAATAAAAATACCTTAAAATTCCCATAGCCAACGTGGTCCGCTTGGTTGACGAGTGGTCTGAAACACAGTCTATCGTAAAGTTGGACGGGTTTCGATCCCGGCTTCGAGTGTCCTGCGTGTCTAGCCACACTGAAGAGTTCTGATAGAACGAAACAGTCTGTCTGTGGATGACTATATATATAGATCGTGGTGAGCGCGGATGCAGAACACACATTTAGAAATAGTGCACCCACATTTGGGGCGATCGCAAAGGTCATCACAACCGCAGTACAAGGGAAGGGCTTCTCTCTGGGAGAACGGCCTTGCTGATCATCGTGATATATATATATATATATATATATATCGACCATGGTAGAGTCTTAAATTTGCACAGGCGAGTAATTGGTAGTCACCAACTGCTGTATACTCACATGCATATACATCTATATATACATGCAGAATCATAACGACACAATGAATAAAGACGAGGGAAGACTTCTTTAGAAAAAATATGTACCTCTCATTTTATTTGTAAGCTTGGAAAGGGTTTTACTGGAGACTGAACAAAGACTGCAATATATTGACCCCCCACTCTTATGGCCATCAGCGTTGTGTCTTTCTTGTTCTCCAGTGCTACTCAACCGGAGGCCCAGTGGCTCCGCTTTCTGCTGAGTGCTAGCCTTCTCTACTACATCTTGTCTCCGACCTCTCTGATCTCCAACTCATTGACTTTCTGTCTACACCGAGTTATATAATAATTCAATCGCCAACTCAATCTTTGGAATGGCATGTTTGATCGTCATCAAGCGGGAATATCTGTCATGCAGTTCACAGGTAACTCTCTTCCGTTGTATCAGTCTATGAGTGTTCCAT
>OY757922.1:69318523-69501023 GCA_963585895.1 Sepioteuthis lessoniana
AGAACAGATTATTTGCATAAAAATTGATTTGGCGTTAAATAACTTACAAAGGTTGATATGCCATAAAACCCAACAAACCAAACCAAACCAAACCTATGATCACAGATAACTTTTTACCAAACAGATCGATTTTCAATTATCTGTTCACAGTCTTTAAGATGTAGCCTAATTACTCTCAAGTTGTTTTGGAAGACATCCTCAAAATGATACTTAGGTTTATATCTCAGACATTTACCACATTGTATATCTCAGTAAAACAGCTGCGAAGTGAGCCTAATATTTTCCATTCTAACATAGCAAAAAGTAGTATGTTCTCTGTTAAATGTCGTATTTGACTTCGTAATAAAAGGAGAAAATAGATGACGGAAATTATTCTAAAATTACGTATAATGGAGTCAATGTTTGTCGAAAGTGATAAATGACTCCAATCATTTTTTTTTTCTACCAATCCACTTCTCTATTGACACTTATAAAGAGATAAAATTTCCTAAGGTGTTATTTCGAGGAGGTCATCGACTGTGTTTGTGGAGATTTGTCAATTTTCTCAAATAGACAGTAATGTAAATCGCCTGACAATCAAACGCATCTCTTGGGAGTTATTATATTAAAACATAAATGATATCATATTATGATATATTCCTACATAAAGTATAGGTTTAGTTTAGTTGGGTTTTATGGCAAATCAATCATTGGAGGTTATTTACTGCCAAATGCAATATATATATATATATATATATATATATATATATACATGTGTGTGTATGTGTGTGTGTGTGTGTGTGTGTGTGTGTGTGTGTGTGTGTGTGTGTTGTATAGACATATCCTACAACTATACATATATACATATATATGCTGAATACATACTGACGCAATGATAACAGACGAGCGAAGACTTCTTTAAAAAAAATATACCTCTCACTTTATTTGTAACCTTTGCGTGTGAGAGGGAGTTGGAGACCAAACAAAGTCTGCAATATATTGACCTCACCAGCCCCGCCGGACATAGCCGTGTGTCATTTTCTTTCTCCTGATGCTCAACCGGAGGCCCGGGGGCTCAGATTTCTACTGGCTTTCTTTACCCCATCTTGTCTCTTACTCATCTGATCTCTAACTCCTCTGACTTCCTGCCTGCACCGAAAGCCCCAGCCAAATGGGCGGTATAATGATTATGTAATTTTATAACATAATTATATAATAATTATAAAGCATAGTATAATATCATTATACAGCCTATCATAAAATAATTATGCAGCCCAATATGATATAATCATACAGCCCAGTATAATATGATCATACTATTTGAGAAGCGAGGTTGCACCGGATAAGCATTATAAAATCACATCTTTTTAAACAAAGATATTGTATTTTCTTGTTGTTTGAATGTGTTCAATATTTTTATTAAATCGCCATGATATTGGAGTAGAGTGGCAGGAATATCTGCAAAGGATAATCCTATTTGAAAACAAAAAAGCATCATCAGATAAGAAATAATGATTAGAATCGAAAACGTAAATCTGACTCTAGAAGATCCATTGAAAGTGTAACTATCACTCTGCGATTGATAGATTGTTGCGATTTTCAATCGAAAACTTCCTCTATGCGCTTTGTTTCGGATTTTGTCAACTTTGCTGGAAATAAAACTCAGTTTATAAATTTCAATGAGGAAAGCAGAAAAATGACGCAGTTATCTTTTCCAGGAGTTTGGAAAAAGTAAGCTCGATGGATTAAGTTTAATACTATAAACTCAAATACGAAGAATTCACAGAGTTTGATTGTCAATCGGGTGACTGATTCATATTCATATTGAAAACTAAACACCCAATCCACATCATGGATTAATAGCGATGGTGACGTTATGCTTCTATTAATCTTCTCACATGACCTCAGACTCAACAGGGAGTATTACATCTAGAATCTAGAGGAGGTAGAGCTATGGCTTTTGGAATGACTGTCCATCTAGTAACAAGATCCTGCACTATATAACCCATATGAAAGAACTCAGTGTTGGTCATTAGAACATTTCTGCAACATCTCCCCTACCATCCAAGATTGCATTTCCCTTGGTTATCATGAATAGTCTGACTTCCATACGACCGATAGGCTATCCATAGCTGTCCATGCCTTTGCTAGTCACGTGTCGATGTCTGTCTCGGTTGATGTGACACAGCTTCCTTAGTAAGTGAACTTGTCAACTAGTTTCAGAGAACTACCGTTTAGTGTGGAGATGTCGCCTGTTTGATATATTCCGTCTTGTGTGCATTGACATGGGGGCCGATTCCTGCAGCGGCTCGTTCTAGACTATGTAGCAGGGTTTCGACTTGGGTGGGTGCATTTGCCAAGAGCACTATATCATCGGCATAGTCGGAGTGACCGATAAAATGAAGCGCAGTTTCTTCCAAGCAGAGGTCGTGTCGATACTGCTATATAGATGCACTACTTGGACGCTAACTAAACGTATGGAGAAAATATTGACTGCTACTACACAAGAATGCTGCGAACAATATTGAACAAGTCCTGGAAACAATACCCCAGAGAGCAGCAGCTGTACGGCCACCTTCCACTCATCACGAAAACTATCAACATTAGAGGAACCAGACATGCGGGACACTGCTGGAAAAGTAGGTACTAGCCCATAAGTGAGGTACTCCTTTGGACCCCTTCACATGGATGAGCAAAGGCAGGACATCCAGTTCTAACCTACATACAGCAGCTCTGCGCCGATGCGGGATGTAGCTTTGAGGACCTGCCGGAAGCAATGGACGATAGGGAGGAGTGGCGAGAGAGGTTCAGGGATATCCGTGCTGATAGCGCGTGATGATGATGATGATGATGATTATAATTCGGTAAAATGAGTAACCATCAAAACTAAGCGCAACATAAAAGATGAACTGTAGGCAAGGAGAATGGCACCATCTAACCATTTAACTAATTAGACCGCTAGAAAGGCTAGCAAAAGATTCCAAAATCGTTGAGAAGCCTTGATTGAAGTTAATGGTGCCCTCTTTGAAACAATTTGATCAATAGTATTTCAAGTTATTTTCATGAATTTTGGGGAAATATATCTTATGAAGTGAGATGTCAGTTTTATTTCCCTTTTTAGCTGTTTAGATATCAATTTACATATGATATCCTGAATTATTACATATCATTTATTATTCGGGGTTATGTCTGCAAAATACTGAGCCCTTTTTAATTATTCTAATGATATTTACTAAATGTTTCAATCAAATTACTTTTGTAATATAATGGCCGAGAGATTTCGTTTTATACATCCTGCCTTTCGCTTAGCGCATGGGTTAGTTAGGGACAAACTTGAGCGCAGGTGTTGACGCGCGGGCGGGAAGGATGTGTCGTTCACAGATGTCAAAATAAAAATCCCAGATATGACCAGGGGATGTGAATGACGTCATGTACGGGAAGCGTGCGCGGAGGATTTTGGAAGATTTGAGAAAAGTCAGTTAGTTGAGTTCCTGGCAGGGAAGAAGAAGGTCGACTTTCGCTTACTCACCGAAGCCAAGCCAGTGGCCTGGTGGCGGGTGCCACACGTGGTTTGGGGTAGATGGAAAAGTCAGCATAGAAAGATGATATCTCTTTCATCATGTCGAAAACCTTTTAACTCAAGGGTAATAAAAAATTTTCGCACCTGAACTAAGAAGTCGTCAAGTGTTTTTCGTGTTTCGGGATTCCTATGTTCTATGTATATATGTTATTAACATTCTATGTACGTTTCTCTTATCCGGATCATGGGTATGTTACATCTTAAGTCCACTGGTTATATATATATATATGATTAAACTTTTTATATTATATATGTATATGATTAAACATATATATATATATATATAAAATATCAGTAGTAAATAAAAGTCCAAACGAAGAAGAGCATTTGAACTCAGGAGCCGAGTGGAAGAAATGTCAATATTGGTCAGTATGTCTTTAATTCCAATTTAAAATGCCGAATTTTACAAAATGTTATGCTATATTTTGTTTGTGAAATAATGCTTAAACTATGCGTTTTAAATGTAAAGGCACGCTTACTCTACTATAAAGCCAATTTGATATTAAGCCTATCCACATGTCAGCGAACAAGGCAGAATGTTTTTGAATATCTTCTATCGAATAATTTAAAAATTCGTAAAGAAAGCCCTAACAGTAGTTTAGAAGAAAAGCCTAGAATGCTACCACAGCCCCCCCCCTCAGAAAGGGAAAAAAGAAAAAAAAAAAAAAAACCAACAAAAACGAATTCTCCCCTCCACCCCAGTAGACCACCACCCCCAAAGCTACCTAAAATATCAGTAGTAAATAAAAGTCCAAACGAAGAGGAGCATTTGAACTCAGGAGCCGAGTGGAAGAAATGTCAATATTGGTCAGTATGTCTTTAATTCCAATTTAAAATGCCGAATTTTACAAAATGTTATGCTATATTTTGTTTGTGAAATAATGCTTAAACTATGCGTTTTAAATGTAAAGGCACGCTTACTCTACTATAAAGCCAATTTGATATTAAGCCTATCCACATGTCAGCGAACAAGGCAGAATGTTTTTGAATATCTTCTATCGAATAATTTAAAAATTCGTAGAAGTATAAGTCAGTACTAGTGAAAGTCTTAAGAAAGTACCTTAATGTTGGACTTTAACTAAGTTAAAACTTAAAACAAATTCCCCCACCCTTTTTTTTTTTTTTTTTTTTTTTTTTTTTTTTTTGTACACATGGGAAGCAGCATGATGTACGTAAAGGTATTTGAATAAAACAATGGACGACCAAACTCAATACCCAAATGGGTCCTGGACGTGAGTCTGAAGACTTTTCGCTCAGGATCGACAGTTCGATCAGGGAACTACTGCTGCTCCTCTATAAGAGTGGCTTCTATAGAAGAGAATAAAACAGCCATCGAAAGATAACCATGACCCACACTCCAACCACTTACACAAACCGCATCGCTCTTCGCGCGGGTAAAAAAGGGGCGCGTCCTGCTGAGGTTGTAGCCCTGGCCTCGGTGTTCGAAAAATCAGCTACAGAGCTCAAACAATCAAAACTACTAAAATGCAAGCAAACACTACAAATAGCAACATTTAACGTAAGAACCTTAAATAGAATAGGACAACTCCCAGAGCTAATCGCATCGGCCGAAGAACATAAAATAGACATAATATGCATACAAGAACACAGATACACGCACACAGAAGATATCAAATACCACGAAACTAGCAATGGATGGTCGCTCGCCACTGTATCCGCATGGAAAAACTCTGTCAACGCCGCAGTAGGAGGGGTAGGATTGCTTATAGGACCTAGAGCACTAAAAACGCTTAATTGCATAGAGAAAATACAACCTAGAATGATGGTAGCTACATTTAACGGAAACCCCAGAGCAACAATCGTCTCATGCTACAGCCCCACCAATGTTAGTGAAGAAAATGAAATAGTCACCTTCTACGATGAGTTATCCTCATTAGTGCGTAGCATCCCGAAACACAACATGTTAGTCATTGGTGGAGACATGAATGCACAAATCGGGAAAAACGGAAACAACAAATACAGCCTCCACAACACGTCAAATAGAAATGGGCAACATCTAACAGATTTCATGATAGAAAATAGATTAGCATGCCTCAATACAAACTACCAAAAAAGAGAGGGCAAACTATGGACATACACGTACGCAAACAATACTAAAGCTCAGATAGACTACGTCCTTATAAACAAGAAATGGAAGAATAGTGCATTGAATTGCGAGGCATACTCCTCTTTTGAGGGTGTGTCCACCGATCACCGAATAGTCACGGCGAAAATACGGTTAAGCCTACGAAAAAACGACAAACGAACAGCGACCACCAAACACTATGACTGGGCCCTATTAAACAACAAAGATGTAAGAGATAAATACGTATTAGAATTAAGAAACAGATTCGAAACACTACAAGAAAAGACGGAAAAAAGTACACCAAACGACGAATACGAAAATTTCGTCAATGCACACCTTGAGGCAGCAGCGAAATACATTCCAACAAAAATTAAAACTAAATATAGAGTCCCATGGGAAACTTTAGCGGTGAGAGAAAAACGTGCACTAGTGAAAACAGCCTCCAAAAACTATCGAAAAAACCCAACAAACACAAATGCCTTAAAACTAAAAACGGCACAATATCAATTAGCAGGCATATATATAAAGGAACAGACAGAATTCATTCAAAATCAGATAGATAAGATTAGAGACTCGGTGGAAGATAGACAATCTAGAATTGCCTGGCAAACAATAAACGAAGTGAGCAGAAGAAAGAACACGGCCAAAGCAAAACTTAAAGCAGCAAACCAACAAGAAAGAATAAAACTGTGGAAACAGCACTTCGAAAACTTACTTGGAAACCCACCAAAAATAACGCCTGAACCAATCACCAGAATAATTAGCAAACAATTAGACATTAAACTTGGACCGTTCACACAAGAAGAACTCGACTCGGTTCTCAGAAAAATTAAAAATAAAAAAGCTGCAGGACTGGACGAAATTCCCCCGGAAGTATGGAAGACCAGACAATTCGACGACATACTGCTCCGACACTGCAACGCAGTATACAATCAAAATCCGATAGATAGATGGACGAAGGGATGCATACTCCCCTTCCCTAAAAAGGGGGACCTTGGATTAGCCAAAAACTACCGAGGCATAACACTTACATCCATAGCTGCCAAAATCTACAATGCCCTACTACGAAACAGAATAGAACCCAAAATCGACAGCATACTTAGAAAAAACCAAAATGGCTTCCGAAGAAATAGATCTACGACCTCACAAATATTAACCATCCGCAGAATCCTTGAAGGTGTACGGGCAAAGAACCTACAAGCGACATTAATATTTGTCGACTTTACCAAGGCTTTCGACTCCATTCACAGAGGAAAGATGGAACAAATCCTACTAGCGTACGGCATACCTAAAGAAACCGTAGCGGCAATAACGATTCTCTATAGAAACACTAAAGTAAAAGTACGATCACCAGATGGAGACACAGAATACTTCGACATAGTAGCAGGAGTACTACAAGGAGACACGCTGGCTCCGTATCTCTTTATCATTTGTCTAGACTACGTACTTAGAACATCGATTGACAAAATCAAAGAGAATGGCTTCGAACTGACGAAGAAAAGAAGCAGAAGATACCCCGCAACAACAATTACCGACGCCGACTACGCCGATGACATAGCGATACTGGCAAATACACCTGACCAAGCTGAAACACTTCTGCATAGTTTGGAACGAGCAGCAGCAAGCATAGGCCTCCATGTTAATGCACATAAAACGGCATATATGTGCTATAACCAAACGGGGGACATCTCCACTCTAGAAGGAACCCCTCTTAAACTAGTAGACAAATTCACGTACCTAGGAAGCAGCGTCGAATCAACCGAAAAGGACATCGAAACGAGGTTAACGAAAGCATGGACAGCCATCAACAGGCTATCGACTATATGGAAATCAGACCTAACCGATAAAATGAAACGCAGTTTCTTCCAGGCAGCGGTCACATCGATACTGCTATATGGATGCACTACATGGACGCTAACAAAACGGCTGGAGAAGAAACTAGATGGCAATTACACAAGAATGCTGCGTGCAATCCTCAACAAGTCCTGGCGGCAACACCCAACAAGACACCAACTGTACGGCCACCTGCCCCTTATCACGAAAACTATTCAAGTTAGGCGAACCAGACATGCAGGACATTGCTGGAGAAGCAGAGATGAACTCATAAGAGATGTACTCTTATGGACCCCCACACACGGCCGCGCAAAAGCAGGACGACCAGCACGAACGTACATTCAGCAGCTGTGTGAGGATACAGGTTGTTGTCCTGAAGACCTACCTAGGGCGATGAACGATAGGGAGGAGTGGCGAAAGAGGGTCAGGGATATCCGTGCTGCCAGCACGATATGATGATGATGATGATGATATATATATATATATATATATATATATATATATATATATATATATATATATACTATTCTTGATCCAGTTAAACCGGAGTTGGGATTAATTCCATCAGGACAAGAAATTATACATGAATGAATATTTAAATTTTCCTGGTAAAGAGCTCAATGTACCAATAATACAGAGCAATAAATTCTTTAAGGAAAAATAATGAAACCGGTCACATAGGATTATAAATTTATTTCCATCCTGTTACGCATTTTTGAAATTTCCAAAAACACGAAAAAAAATTAACAGGACTTTTTCAGACCTGAAGAAGTCCTGTTAATTTTTTTTCGTGTTTTTGGAAATTTCAAAAATGCGTAACAGGATGGAAATAAATTTATAATCCTATGTGACCGGTTTCGTTGTTTTTTCTTAAAGTATATATATATATATATATATATATATGTGTGTGTGTGTGTGCGCGTGTGTGTCTGTGTGTGTGTGTGTGTGTGGGTAAGAAGTGTAGCAAGATAAACTCATATTTGAAATCTGAAATCAGGTTGCACTTGGATGCGCTCATTGATGAACAAAGAAGAGCAGATGGATTGAAAACAGTTGAAAAAAAATTACCCCAACTAAAATCGTGTCATTGTCACAAATAATCGAGAGATAAGAAAACACTAGTTAATTTCAAAGTCGTCGAACATGTAAAAAAAAGATTCGTTGAGTTCTACTTCTGACTTTCTTTTCATACAACCAATCACGTCACAACCAAAGCAGCAAGTGAACCTTTCAAGAGATAGATGCGAAATGTCTCTTCCTCAACAGCAACAAATTCTGATACTCTATCGGAAAGTATCTTAACGGAACACCCTACTGTGTAACCTTCAAGTTCTCACCTAAACCAAAATTTCCTTCAATGCAACCACACCCCAACAATGTCACACAGATAAAGAAGTTATAAGATAAATAACATCATAGATTATTATTGTGTAGATATAATAATCTTATTGCTAACCATTATTAAGCATAATATCAAAGTTGAATTGAATATTATGGTTTTGGGAAAATAATGATTTTTACCGGAGAGGAAAAAATGTAAGTCAACTTTATTTAGATATCATCATCAAAAATGAAGTCAACATCATTTTCAAAGACTTCAGTCCAACAAATGCAAAATCTTTTGCATGTGAGGTTGTTCAACAATCTCCATTCTCACGAGATTTAACAACTACAGATTATCATATGTTTCAGTCACAAAGACTATTTTTAAGGAGATTGAATTACCAGGAAAATGAATTGAAAACACTCTTTCAAACCTTTATACGGATTAAACAAACCCCTAGTGCTCTTAAAATAGTGGAATGGGGATATGCCTTCCTGATGGGCTGCAGTCGTGGAAAATGAATGGATAATACTTGAATAGTTTTAATTTGATTTTATATCATCTCTGTAAAATTATTACTTTCTGAATACATCAATATCTTAATTGTTTTAATTTGCATTTATTTTTCTTGACCATGTCTACTAAAACGACATTACTTTCCGTACACGCTAATATCTAAATTGATTTTACTTGCATTTATTTTTCTTAATCATATCTAGTAAAGCAACATTACTCCTCGAACGCATCAATATTTAGATTTTCTCCTGTTTTTATATATCTGGCAAAACGTAAATACTTTCCGAATAGACGAATATTTGAATGAAACTAACTTGTATTTGTTCTTATATCTTCTCTGGTAAAAAACCATTACTTTCTGAACACTCAACTCTGAATCGTCTAATAGATTATCATAATCTATATATGGGATATCGTATTGAATATTGAAGCATATTAATTCGATTGGCAACTTTCTCTTTATCAGAGTATTCAACCGAGGAAACGCCTTTATCATTGAAAGAAATAAGGAACAAGAATAATTATAATAATAAATTACACTTAGAGAGAATTTTAACAGCGTCATATTCTATGATGCATAGAATGTTTTCTTTTATTCTTTTTAATGTTTTCAATATGAATTTCTCTACATAGAAGTAATCGGAACTAATTATGTTATTAAAGTCTATGAGTTTCTTCTTTGTGTTTTCAACGTCAAGTTACAGATTATTTTCTCCATGTTTAGCATCAACTGAATAGGTATTGTGTTATTTGATGTTAGCTTTAATTAACGCATTAAAAATATTGAATGGGAGACATAATTCAACATACATTTTAATCATGAAGATATTGCCTTTCTCCGGAAGGAGAGATTTTCGTCATGAAAACGTGTGACTGCATAATTCTATACGCCCAATGTTGTAGATAATTAGAAATTTACACGTTTTTTTCTCCATTTTCTTTGTGTTAAATCATGTCTTATTTTTAGAGAAGCATGTAAACTCACGTAGAGGTTGAAGTTTGCATGGCGTAGTGGCTAATGTGCTGTACTGCAACATCGTAGTCAGCGAGTTCGAACTCCAGTCTGGCTATTGCGTTAATTTTCGTACAGCTATCTTTGGTTTGTTTTTTCTGTTTTTGTTTTTTTTGTTTTTCGTTTTTTTCCTGTTTTTTTTTCTGTTTAAAGGTGTTTTTTGTTTTGTTTTTTCTGTCTAAATGTAGGTACATTCATGGGTTATTTATTGCCAAATCCATCCTTATTCAAAAACAACAGTTATACATTAAACCCATACTTGGGGGTGGATAAGGGGCTCATAGCTTTTTCCCAGGGTATTAGTCCGAAAATGAAGGTTATTGGGGGACTAGGGTTTGGACATTCTTACTTCGCGATCACACTCCAGCATTTTAGCCTGTAAACCAAGGTGGCATCCCCCGAATATTTTTGGCAAAGGTATGAGCTACCTTATCTTCCCAGCTTTTTATTTTTTTACCTTGTATCACTGTTGTTCTAAAAGAAAGTATTTGGCATTATATAACACACGAAACGATATGCCATTAATCAAAGATATAAATTTTTTTAACCTCCTATTATTTAAGAGTAGTTTATTTCGAAGACTGTTGACAACAAGGCATTTTTGTCTTCATTGCCTATTGCACATCTGTGTTTAAACATTATTAAATAGATCACACGAGTTTGTATACAGTATTTTATTGGATGTGTTCACTAACATATTAATACTTGAAGCGTATGTTATGCCGAATGCTATTCACTCAAATACAGACACACACAATCGACTGAGACGGTAGAATACACCGACTGCATCTCAGCAGAAGGGTAAGACTCAATGAGTGTCCTGTTATGACTCTAAACGCTTTGATTTGACCACTAGGCTGGGGTTGTAGAATACACTGACTGCTTCTTTGCAGAGGGACAAGACCTCCCACTAATGAGTGTCCTAATTTATGACACCAAACAATCTGATGCTGAGGTTCCAATTTTGCTGGAGTCTTGTGGATTGGAAGCTTTCTCTTTTTCAGAGTATTCAACTGATGAAACGCCATTGTCCTTGAAAGAACTAAGGAACATAAATAATTATAATAATAAATTATTCTTGGAGAGAATTTTAACAGCGTCATATTCTATGATGCGTCGAATGTATTCTTTAATTCTTTTTAATGTTTTCAATATGGATTTCGCTACATAGAAGTAATCGGAATTATGTTATTAAAGTCTATGAAAATCAAACACCTACATCCTCTGATGTTTAAAGGGATATCTAAAAACTTCCAATTCTGCTCGAAATCAAATTGATGATGAAATACATGCTTATTTTTAATTAAGCAAGATTGATCGTACAAATTTGAAATAAAATCTAATTAAAAACGTCCCAATGCCTCCTCTAAGATACCCCTTCATTGCCATTACACCCAGCTCCACTCTTGCCCGGAATAGTAGCACCAGATTCGGCCCTATCTATGTGTCAAATAGAACTAAGCTGTGTACTTATGTTGAATTGCTTGAAATAAATCAGTTTTGTCATTTAAACTGCGTACATATTCTAAACTGAATTGTTCGAAATGAACTGTTTTTGTATTGTTTGAAATAGAACTGTTTTGGACATTGAAAATGTACTTACGCTATCCTGAATTGTTTGTAATAGAACTGTTTTGCTATTTACTTGTGTTTAAACATAAACTATATTTATACAAAACTGAAATGTTTGAATTAGAAATATTTGACTAAACTGTATTGCTGGAAATAGAAATGCTTTTGACTATTAAACTGTGTACTTATGCTAAACTGAATAATTTGATATACAACTGTTTATTTGTATAAAAAACGATGTTGCGTTGAATAATCTACAAAGGTTGATATGCAATAAAAAAAAAAAAAAAAACATTCAAAAAATCTGATGGTGAAGCTTCAGTATTGCTGGAGCGTTGGGAAATGCGGAGTACACTTTCATTGCCATAGCTTCCCGAACTACTCCTGCCCGGGTTAGTAGCACCTGATTGAGTCCGATCTATGGCTAAAATAGAACTGTTTGACATTTATATTGTCTGCAAATAAATTACTTATGAAAGAAAGAAACTAAACATTGAAAAGCAACTGATATTTGAAGTTGAAAGTTTTGTTTTGTTTTGTTTTAATTAATTGTAACATTTGTGCGTGCAAATTTATCATTGAAATATAAATAGTAACAGTGTAATATATAGACCCTCGACCGAGCCGTCAGTCAAGAGATGCACATGTGTAAATAAGCGGAAGAACAGTGAAACAGATGCATCCGGTCGAAGATATAGGAATATTACCTTGACCTGTGGACGTGGTTGAATTCGACGATGGTGGCAGATGCGTAAACCCACTGGAAGCAGGTGGACGTCAAAAAATATAACTAGGGGCCACGGACAGTTCGAATTTCAGTTGCAGTTGGAGTCAGTTGGGGATAAGATGCCGAATTGAGAGCCAGCGTCAGACGGAGGGCTTTGGGCCCTCAGTGACCCACGTTTGAGCAGTCCAGCCAGAATGTGAAAGAAGTGCTGCTATGGTCAGAAGAATTTTGGGTTAATAGGTAGCAGTCTGTTCCCGTCTCCAACTCACCTCTCACACACAACCAACATCAACCCTTTCGAGAATTAAGTGTGAGAGGTATATTTTCATAAAGAAGTACGTCCGTTCGTTCATTGAAGTTCGTCATTATTGTTGACTATGTTTCCTCTTATATTTGTATATGTACTGTGTAGTTGTATCAACTGCTAATCTCGGAAATAAAGATCAAAAAGTAGTGTTTCCGAAAGGAAAAAAGAAAGAAAAAAGATTAAACTGTTAAAAATGAATAATAGTTACCACAGCTAATCCGTAAAATGGAAAATGGTTTTTAGCTTCCGAAAAGTCAAAGAAAAGAGAGAGAGAGAGAGATGGAGAAATCACTTTGAAATGCAAATCTATATAATACAATGTTATGGTATATACCCCATGATGTCACTACATTGACCCTCCTCGACACTATAAATAGTGATGACTCGATAATCAAGTCAAATAACTATAATCAGTTACTGGTAACCGTTACTCTCTGTATTTCCGTTGATATATACTGCTGCAAACCGTACATCTCTTTGTGTTATTCATTTCTGGCCCTTCAAGAACACAACATACAAACAGTATAGTTATTTGCTAACTATACAGGATTCAATTTTTTTTTTCTTTTAACTATAGAAGTTCAAGGAAAAACCCGCCCCAAAATTCTTCTATCTGTATAGCCAGGTGTGCGAAAGAACCGAAAACCTACACCTTATGATGTTTAATGGGATAGCCAAAAACTTCCAATTCTACTCGAAATCAAATTGATGATGAAATAAATATTTAGTTTTTTTGGGGGGGGGGAATTAAGTAAGACTGATCATACAAATTTGAAACAAAATCTGATTAAAAACAATCCAATCTCTCCTCCATGGACATGATGTGAGACTCTACCATTCCTGTACTAAAGGGTCTTTGGATCCACTTTGTGACCTCGACGTAGTAACACGTTGACGAAACACTGTTAAGCTCCACAAACTGTTACTTACCAGTAGGTAGTAAGCAGTGGCCGGGAGAAAGAAAAAGTATGGAAACATGTGATAACCGCGTCTACAAAACAATTACAAGATATTATAGCCCAGTGAAAAAAAGATGAGCTGATACAGACCTAGTATTTTTCCTGGTTCTAACATGCTTGTCCGCTTTGTGGCGTAGTTTGACGTCCCTTTTTGGAGCGCCCCTTCAAACTTAAGGCTCGTAAACTTTCATCTTCGTGACTGGTGTTCTGCTGACGTCTTCACCTTCTTGCGTCTGGCCGTAAACTCCCGAAAGGATACAAGTTGTCCCCTTACTTCCGTCTATCATGTCAAGCGTTGAAACTTTAACTTCCGTTCGCGCATGCGCTCGAGTTTTCGAACCACCAATTTTTCTTAGTCATTTCGGCCTTGTTATTCAGCGGCTACTATCTGGTTTATCAATTAATTTATTAATTCATTCATTCAATTTCCTATGAGCTGTTCAATTACGTTACAGCACAAGGTCAAACTTCAGTGGAGTAGAGCTGGTTAGGACTCGAACTTTTTTCTTCTCCTTGACTGGTTGCCTAACCAAGGGTAAATACCCAAGTCTGCCCCATTTTTTTTGTTTTGTTTGGTGTTGTTTAATTTATTATTATTTTGTTTTATTTTCTTCTGATTTTTTTTTTCATAATATTCAAGGAAAAGAGAACTTCTTATCGAACAAGAGTCATCAAATATAAAAGGCGAATTTGGCAATTAGAATCACTGTTTATCTTGCGTAATAGAGCGGTGAATTCTATTGGTAACATGTGTAGGGGGAAACGATATTTGGTAGATATGTTTAGTCCCCCAACATTCAATGTTTAAGTTTATGTTTTGTTTAGCTTAGTGGTATGTTTAGAAAAAATGCAATGGAAAAAGGAAAAATAGGCACATGGAGACAAATGCAGCAAATGAAGCAAATGAAACGGCGCGGACAAAATGAACAAATTTATATTCAGAACAAAACATGCAATGATACATTTAAAATATTCCTGTGTGTGTGTGTGTGTGTGTGTGTGTGTGTGTGTGTGTGTGTGTGTGTGTTTAACACAACTAAAACTACAGAAAAGGTTAAATAATAAAAGCGTCCTATTAAGCTTGATTACATATTCTTAAATATCCATTTCTTCCTGTGGTTTGAAACGGTTGGTGTTTCCGAGCCTGGAAAAAGTCTCATAATCAAAGTATTTTGAAGAAATGAATGTCTGCGAGGCTTATCCATTTTGTGGCTTTTTACGTCTGTTGGTGAGTAAAAGAGTCACACTGGAGAGAGTGTGTTAGCGCTGGAATAGAAATTGGGAAAAAGAGATTGCGTGTTTGAAGACGATGTATTTATAGAAAATACGTGTCTTGGAATCGGCTCCAAAAAACGCGGAACGAAATTCAAACGCGGACGTAGTTTTAAGCAGGTCACGTGGTTCCCCTGGCCAATGGTTTCCCGAGATTGAATATTTGCGTGCGTCCGCCATCTTCGTTGTGGGAACAAGTGGCATATCGTACAATTTAAATTATAGGAGTGTAAGTCCTATACATGTACCGTTGCATTGAAATTAAGTCTTGAAGAGTAAAATGAGTGGAAAAATACAACCAGTTAACTATTATCATTGTAAGCCATTGAACATAGCTCTCAGTAGATGATTGCAATCAGGTGACCAAAACGCTTGTCGAGTTTGAAATAAGTTAGGTCGTCAGATATCCTTAATACGACTCTTCGAATGTTCCATCTTTCTCTCAATGATACCCCGTTTAAGCCACAGCGTGTATTGATTGAAAAATCACCAGGAATTCTACTCATATTAATATTATTATTCTTTCAGAGAACATTAAATCACGGGGGATACCAAGAGCAGACAATGAATAGGAATAAAGATGGAGACACGAAAGATAGTGATGAAAAAGATAGCAACTCGAGGCAGCCGAAGAACGGGGCAAAGTAAAAAAAAGTTTGGAGATAGGAGTAGGTTGATTGAAGAATAAAGAGCTACGCAACATTTACAGATGCAGATTTTTCTAGGAAATCAATAGTGAAGGATCCTTTTATATCCTAGAAGACAGTCAATATGTCCACCTTTACTGACTGCGGTACGGTACTTTTTTTTACCGGAGAGTTAATGTATTTCCCAAAAAAGGATACTTCTTTTAAACTATTCCGGATTTTCAACCATTTTGGATTGACTCAAAACAAATACCCTTCTGAGAACAGAAAATGTTATATAAACCAAATTCAAACGATACAAAATTTACATTTACTTTTCTTTAAAAAAAAATTCCCCTATTTATTTGTTGCGTATTGACCTTCGATCGAGCTGACAATCAGGGACTTATTTACACTGAGTAAACAGGCGGAAGCGGCTCCCATTAGTCGACGACTGGAAATGATGGGGCGCTGTAAAAACATATATACAAGCACCCACAGCAATAACGGTCAGTCTCTGCCTAGGAGCCATGGTCAGGCAGTCAAGGGGACTGGTGAAAGTCAGCGAGTGGCTGGCAGGCGCCCGGTGTAGAAGACGATCAACAGCGGCTTCAGATTAAGTTCTTCTCGTCAAGGGAGCAAAGACGTAAAGCCCTGAATATCGTACAGCGGGGTTAGGAAGATGTTACATGTTAATACAAGAGTGCTCCGTGTATCTACGTCTCCCTCTTTCATTATACGGAAGCACAGACCTTTTTGAGAAATAAAGATGTAGAAGTTATATTTTTATGATGAAAATTATGGTTTCTTCCTTTATTAGGTTATGAAACATATTGAATGATCTTCCTTTTAATGATTCGTTGACCGAAGTACTTCTTATACAGTTTTTTTTTTTAAACTTTTATTGCAATTCCTCTGTGTCTTTCACTTAGGGTTAATGACCTTGGGGAAGAAATAACTTCTACTCTTCTTTTCCAACCTACGGCTAAAAAGTAGAATAGACTGATTTTTTAAGTCTTCGTTAGGCAGCCAATAAAATAAAAGAAAAACACAAAATTCAAACATGTTGTAACCCTCAAAACATTTGACCTTGTGACCTCTCCCAGGCATGGCGTAAGTTTTACCCTCGTAGAAAATAAAATTGGCAATAAGAGTTCAAGTTTTATGCGAAACTCTTTGCATTTTACTTCGTACTAATACCCTCTGATAATACATGAATCCATCGTTTTATCCTTATACAACTATTTGTGCATAGTGGGTTAAGACTTACAAAGACAACCAGAAGGAAAACTGAATTAAAACTAGCTTTGGTCTGCTTTAGATTGACCTTGTGTTATATCCTGCCTACAGCAGATGGGTTGGGTAAATGAATACCCTGAGAAGATGGGTACTTCAACTGATGTACCAAAAATCTGAATATCTATCTGCTTCTTGTTATATTTTTTTTTTATCGGGATGATGTGATTTTTCCTATCAAGTTCAATATTCATGTCAATTTTTTCTTGAATAGCCAGTTTCAGTGTTTTTTTATGTCATTTTTATCCATCTTTATTTTCTTATTTGTAGGCATATTTATCCCTCATCTCCCCTTTTTCTGAAACTTTTTCAACTGACAAAATGGCGTCTCTTTTCTTATGACCCCTTCAATAGATTTGCGTGATTTTTTTCTTATCTTCATAAATAGAACATGATTTCTCTTTGATTCTCTCTCTCTCTATCTCTATCTTTCTTCCTCTCTCTTTCTCTATTTTTCTCTCTCTGTCACTCTGTCTCTGTCTCTGTCTCTCTCTCTCTCTCTCTTAAACACAGACACACACACACACACTCGCGTATGTCGCTTTTAAAGATTCTTGCTCCCAGTAAATGGACAAACATGTCCCTAAACAAAGAAAGAAATTCAAAACACACACACACACACACACACACACACACACACATATATATATATATATATATATATATATATATATATAAAATGATATAATATTCCCATTGAATGGCAAGCTTATCTTCAAGAAGCCGCTAAGTCTAGTTTTCTTGAGATTATAAGTCCAGCAAATTAAGGGGCTTCATTTCTATTTACTCCCACATGACTAAGAATTTAAAAAAAAAAATAGTTCTTGGATATTTATAAAGATGGACATAACTATAATAGCCAATAGAGAAAAAATCTTATACAAAAAAAACGTCCGCCATAATATGCGCGAATGCCAAATCGACGCATGCGCACGAAACCATCCTAATACTCAGACGATTTTTTATGAATACTCACAAATAATTATTGGCATTTTTACAAGGAGTGATCAAAAAGTATCCAACCTGGGTATTTTGTCATGATTTATTTTTTATCCTAGTATTTAAAAGAATTAAATGAGGTATGCGGAGCTGAGTAACTCATAAAATAGAAATAAACTCGTCTAGACATTGTCAAATCGAATCAGTAGCGAATTGAAAAGGGAAATCATAAAGCCAAACATGATACAATTTGAACAATATTTTTTTTTGCTGAACACTGGATTGTGAGAATGTAAAATCATCTATAGTCACTGGGCCTAGCACTATGCTTACTTAAACTGAAAATTCATCTTAAAGTTAAGATTCAATGTAATGGAAAGACAATAAAAGAAATAACCCCTCCAAGCTTCAGTGGTTACAACATAAACAATTGATATTTATTTCTTACATGTCGTATAGATTTTAAATTAAGTTCTGATCCGTTAAAACCTCAAAAAACTCTCTATATTCAAATAGTAGCATTGACAGCTATTGAACACAAGGTCAATATGAGATCAAAGCTTTCACTCAGGTTACTAAAACGCCTCAAGAGTTAGAAATAAGTTATTCTCTTAACAAGAAGCGCGCTTGAATGTTCCATCCTGCTCCCTAATACCCCATTGTCGGACAGCTGATAAAAGGAAAAGTCGCAAAAAAATATGTGTCCATGAAAATGTGATGGTGTTGTTATTCGTTATTCTTGCCGAGAAGAACTTCAAACGAAGGGATAGACTACATTCGACAACAAACAAGACCAAAGATTTTGACCCCTGAGTGACACGAGGTCACCGAAGAACGAAACAAAGAGAAGGGATGGCTGCTTGCCCTCATCAGACTAAGGAACTTATACCTTCCACGCCAAAATGATATATTACAAGTACATTCGATGAGTATACAGCATAATCTAGATCGCAATATAACCAAATCAAAACAGGACTAAAACAAGGGGAAAATTTTATAGAATCGTTGTAATGAATATCGAGGGAACCAGTTCAAAAAAAATGTTGTAACATCGCTTATTTCTATGAATTTAGCTTAGATTCTGATTCTCTTTGAAGATATCTCGTATACGAGAAAAAAAGTTTTAAGCCTCACCCAGAAAGAAAAACATACGAGAATATTTATGTTCTGGCAACTGGCTACAACTTCTGATATAGCTAGAAAAATCTGAATTCATCTCCCTGATTTTATCAAAAGGGCTTGTTTTTGCTGCCACAACGAAAATGTTCAGTTAAGGTCTTCTTTCTTGGGCAAGTCTTAAAACTTTTTGAACGACCCTCATATAAGGACTTTTTCTCTTTTGTTTTTTCAGCAAGCACGACCTTTAATTCTATTTAATGGTATATTCCATATCAATGATTTGATTAATTTTAACGACATATAAACCCGTCTCGGTTTATTGCATATCTTGACGTTAAGGTCTTCTTTCTTGGGCGAGGCTTAAAACTTTATGAACGAATCTCGTATAAGGACTTTTTCTCTTTTGTTTTTCCAGGAAGCACGACCTTTAATTCTATTTAATGGTATATTCCATATCAATGAATTGATTATTTTTAACGACATATAAAGCCATCTCGGTTTATTGCATACCTTGACGTTAAGGTCTTCTTTCTTGGGCGAGGCTTAAAACTTTTTGACCGACCCTCATATAAGGACTTTTTCTCTTTTGTTTTTTCAGCAAGCACGACCTTTAATTCTATTTAATGGTATATTCCATGTCAATGATTTGATTAATTTTAACGACATATAAACCCATCTCGGTTTATTGCATATCTTGACGTTAAGGTCTTCTTTCTTGGACGAGGCTTAAAACTTTTTGAGCGACCCTCATATAAGGACTTTTTCTCTTTTGTTTTTTTCAGCAAGCACGGCCTTTAATTTTATTTAATGGTATATTCCATATCAATGATTTGATTAATTTTAACGATATATAAACCCATCTCGGTTTATTGCATATCTTGACGTTAAGGTCTTCTTTCTTGGACGAGGCTAAAAACTTTTTGAACGACCCTCATATAAGGACTTTTTCTCTTTTGTTTTTTCAGCAAGCACGGCCTTTAATTTTATTTAATGGTATATTCCATATCAATGATTTGATTAATTTTAACGATATATAAACCCATCTCGGTTTATTGCATATCTTGACGTTAAGGTCTTCTTTCTTGGGCGAGGCTTAAAACTTTTTGAGCGACCCTCATATAAGGACTTTTTCTCTCTTGTTTTTCCAGCAAGCACGACCTTTAATTTTATTTAATGGTATATTCCATATCAATGAATTGATTAATTTAACTACATATAAACCCATCTCGCTTTATTGCATATCTTGACATTAAGAAGTCGTGTACGTTGTACTTTGTATGTATATATTCTGTTTCGTTGTTTCGTGAGCGTTTTTTGTTTACTGTTGAATATTAACTATTTATATAAAATACAGATAATTTGCGCGAAGTAGTATGGTTTCAAGTATTCTGTTCTTATATTAACAATTTATACACTGCTACAAAGTTTCAAACCAATAATATTAATTCGAAGGGAGTCCGGATGGCGTAGGGGATTATACACTGGACTTCAACATAGTTGGAAGTGGCTTCGAAATCCAGTTACACGATTGCGTTCACTTTCAGTCTATTAATAGTATGAACTTCCTAATATCTTTGCTAAAGGTTAAGAAATAGCACTGGTGTCTTGGGCATTAAATAAATCATGAACTTTGATATGTCATTAAACAAAGATCAACCAATCCAAGTGTCTGTCTGCAATTATGCTTTAACTGGCCATTGACACTTCTATTGTTTGATTGACGATTGTATAGTATTATATTTAGCGCTACCAAAAACAAAAGTGTGAAGACTTGTTTTCAACATAAACTTACCGTTTCATAAAGAAAACATTAAGATAATTTCAAACTAATTAGTGCCAATGATTCAAGGGTTTCTTCTTGGTAACTGATGGGCTTTAGGCTCTGAACTTTTGCGAAAAAATGTCTTCAAACCCGAAAGGTGTAAATGGCATTAGATTATTGTTACGAAAGGATTCATGTCCATATCCTTGAAAGGAAAAAAAGTTATCAGGAACTCATCTATGTCAGGAGTTATTCTATGCAATAGAATGTTTTGTTTTTAATATCTAATTTAAATCATTATTATTTTCAATGTTCCATTGTACATTATATAAGTCAATAATTATTTGTTTAAACGCAGTTATGTCTCCAAATATTCATATCCAATACAGAAAATAAATACAATTATATAGGAGTATTAAGTATCAATATCTAATACTCATGATTTTTTCGCAATAATAAGCACCCCTGTAGACTAGAATACACTAACTGCATCTGTAGAGAGGGATAATACCCCCAACGAGTGTCCTGTATATGACAGTAAGCCAACTGATAAGAAGGCTCTAATGTGGAGTACTTTTTCATTGCAATCGCTCACAGGTCCACACAGACCCCAAAATTGTGGCAACCATAAGGGTCCAATCTATGGGTCAAAGAAAACTGTTCGGCATTTAAACAGTGTGCAAACAAAGGATCTATGCTAAATTGAAATGTTTAAAATAGAACTGTTTGATCCTTTAACCGCGTGTAAACAAATTGAATAATTAATTGTTAATAGAAATTCTTGTAACCTCTTCACTGTGTAAACTAATGATTGATATAGAATAGAATTAGAAATGTTAGATTGCAATAATCGCTACTACTTACCAGGGTTAAACAAGAATAATACTTATGTGTAAATACATGGGTACAGTTAGTTTTAAAATGAAATTGCCGACAAACTAAAGTCTCATATATCATGTACATCAGTTCATATGTGTATAAACAAGTGACTGATTACATTTTTTAATTATACAGGGCAGAAGTTTAAACCATTTAACTGTATACAAACAAATTAATAGTAAATATAATTATTTGTATTAGATTGCCATACATGAAACTATTTAACTGTGCACAAAAAATGAGCCCAGTCTTGATTTAAAATGTTATGAACAAAATGTTTTTACGTATCATATATTTAATTCATATGCATAAAGAAGACTAGGCATTAAATAAACTACAATAGTTTGTATGCCATAAAACCCAACCCTAGGAAATCCTATATATTGTATATATATGTATAAAGAGGACTTGGCATTAAATAACCTACAATGGTTGATATACCTTAAAACCCAACCAAAGCAAATTATATATATTCAATATATATGTACAAAGACAGTTTGTCATTAAATAACCAACAATGGTTGATATGCCATAAAACCCAACCAAACTAAACGATCATATAATTTTAAAATAAGTATGAATATTTAATATGAATCATTTGATTGCACACAACGATATGGTTTCAATTATTCTTTTCTAATATGAATAATGGAGAGGACAGGTTAAATAGTGCCTACCGTGCTGGACAGTGATATAGTAAGAGAGTTCGAATTCTAGTTGTGCTATTATTTTAACCTTCAGACTCATACTCTTGGGAAAGATATAACACCCTTTCCCCTAGTTAAATATCACCAATATTGTTCTTTGATAATGGCTTTGGCATTGAATAAGCCATAAAGTCTTATATTCCATTAAACACAAGAATCAAACCATAGCTAGCATTAACACCTACAAGCAATTACATGGTTTCAATTTACAAATACTAATAATTGCTTGTTAACAATTATAGCTACAAGTAATTATTTAGAATGCAACTCAGTTTGCTTGCAATAATATGGTATCAAATAAAGTGGTATCTAATTATTTAGTATCAAATAATCCTTTCAAAAAACAATAATTTTTAAACAAATGTATTTTCATAATGAAGAGATTATATTTGGTGTCAACGTTTGTTGGTTATTTAATGCCAAAACCACCTTGGTTTAAGAACGGTTGTGGTACTATTTAACGTATCGCTGTGGCGATAATGAAGTTCATAAAGGAGTTATTAACAGTTGTATAGATAAAAAATTATTGCATATTAAAAGCAATACATAAATCATGTATTTGTTAAATGGTATATCAAATTCCGTGGGTTATTTAATGTCCGAACAATTCTTTTTGAAGAACAGTAGTGGCACATTACACCGGCTGCTTCTCTGCAGAGGGGTAAGACCCCACCCCTAACGAGTGTCCTGGATATGACACTAAACAATCTGATGGTGAGGTTCCAGCAGTGCTGGATCTTTGGGGAATGCGGAGTACCCCTTCATTGCCATCTCTCCCAGGTCCATTCTGGCCCGGAGTGGTAGCACCTGATAGGGCACTATCTCAGGGTTAAATAGAACTAACAGCATACTTATGCTAAACCGAATTGAGTAAACTGAATAGCTTGAAATAGAAATGTTTTTGACAACTAAACCGTACTTACACTTTAAATATGTGCTTATGCTTAACTGAATTATTTCAAATAGAACTGTTTTTCGACATTAAAAATGTATTTACACTTAACTGAATTATTACATATAGCTACTTGAATAGTATGAAATGAAAATGTTTTTGACAATTAAATAGTGTACTTATGCTAAACTTAACTGTTTTCAATAGAACAGATTATTTACATAAAAATGGATTTGGCGTTAAATAACCTACAAATGCCATGAAACCAAAAAACCAAACCAGTTGTGGCACAGGCTTAAAAAAACAGCAGGAGATATTTGAATTCATACATTTCCTAAAGGTCATCAGAGAATGTTCATCTGGTGTACTGGCTAAAATGATGGACTGTGGCCTCGATATGAGTTCGAACTCCAATCACGCAATTACGTTCACTTTTAGTTTAATACTTTAGGGATAACGATGAACCTTTTTTTCTCCAGCAACTATGGGTTAAATTGTTTTACTGCTGTTCTCCTATAAGGATGGCTTTTGCATTAGATAACCCACGAAGATTGATTTGCTATTAAACACAGAAGCCAAACTAAATCAAAACAACTCAAAATTGTACATTAAAGAATTATGTACCTTGAATACACGGGCTTAAACCTGTGCCAGTAGGTGTCGTCAGTGATGTTTTAATCTTCTGGGCAATTGGGGAGTTTCGGGTCTTTGAACATCATACTCCCCTCTCCAGATCGACCCCCTCAGAGATGATCACTCTCTGAGTCACCTACCGTATACAACGTTAGACAAAATTATGGCTTCGACGGCTCGAAATAAATAATCCCTTAGACCAGGCCGATCATTCGATTGGCCGTTGGAACCAGCCAATCGTACGCTCAGCCTATTCAATTTAAAGATGAGTTTGCGACTTTTCACTTTTTTAACAAAAAAAAAAAAATTTGAGGATTATGATGTTTGGCGTGGAAGGTACGTTAATTTTTTTTCTTCCCTTTTTCCATTTAGCATTGTTTTAATTGACATTTATCTATCTCATCCATAAATCCCCCCTCCTTTTTATTTTCCATATATTTCTTCTTTTCCCCGCTTCCTTTTTTTTGCCGTAGATATGATATTTTATTATTACTTAAAATTGTTATTATTTAGAATATCAGGACTATGGACTACATGAACTTAATTGTTATACCAATAACGTTTCGGCAGATAAGTCTTTGGCCTTCTTCAGGTGTTTTATGTCGAACTGAGGAAATCACACCGAACCTCGAAATAAACTCTTCATTTGATCCCCGTGGGTAGACTGTTAACCATGGCCAGGTACAAGTGTTATAAATATTCATGATTTTTTTTACCTGTAGTTGGGATTGAACCTGCAATCTCCAGATGATTTTACACTGAAGAACTTTCCACCCAAACGTAAGTGTACCATGTGTCTTTACTGGACAATTCAGGGTGAAATTTGGGCACTTATAAATCTAATGTCTCCATCAGCTCATGAGATACTACTCTCTACTATCATATCATACATATTTTTGCTCGAGCTCATATTGCCCTTTTTCCACGAATACAAATGCCATTGATTTTTTTCTGTGTTTTAGTTCAACTATGCATCAAAACCTATTGCGATTTAGCTTTGACGTGAGTGTAAAAGCAAAACACATGTACACACACACACACACACACGCACACATATATATATATATATATATATATATAGGTAAGAATTAAAATACCTCTACCCTGAAGGACGACTCAACAGACAGCATCTGTTCCTATTTTTTATGAGGTGTTTGAGTTGGTTTTACTGTCTGATGCTTGAGATGGCCTCATATCAACGAATATTGGTGGTTGTAAGACATATTTGCACTTTCCCAGCAAGGAGGCTGGGTTACCTGGGGTCTCCGTGTGTTACACCTTATCACGGTTAAGCGGAGTAAACCACCAGCTTATATATATATATAAATATATATATATATATATATATATCATTGGCATGATTGTTAGAGTGTTCGCCAATGGCCAGGGAGACCCGGCTTCAATCCCTGGTCGAGGCATACCAAAAACTCAAAAAATGGTACTTGATGCTTAATACTCAGCATTATAAGGTACTGATCAAGGATAAAGTGAAACAATCCAGGGAAAGGAGTAGCGCCCTCTCGCTAACTTCACTTATACATATATATATATATATATATATATATATATATATATATATAAGATTATGTGAGGATACAGGATGTTGTCCTGAATACCTACCTAGGGCGATGAACGATAGGGAGGAGTGGCGAGAGAGGGTCAGGGATATCCGTGCTACCAGCGCGATATGATGATGATGATGATATATAAGATGTTTTCCTATCATTTGAGATATACAGAATAAAAAGATATTATTTTGTAACTAAATAACTTGACAAATTCTCGCTAAAATTAGCGTTCAACTACAGTTATAAAAACCACAGAAAACTACACGTTTAATGTTAAAACGCCAATTCTTTAACAGTGAATTTTATTTCTATACATGAAAAAACATTAACAAGTAATCAAAGAATCTTTAGTTATTACGATTTGAGATCAACTGAACGAGAATCGGTCAATTTTTTTTAATTATTGAATCATGCCAGTTTTTTTTTTGTAACAGTTTGTATAAAGAAGTTGTTGAGTTATAAATTTTTATATAGACGTACAGGAAAAATGTTTTCTATTCAATCTACAAATCTATGAGCCAGCTAAATAGTGAGATAGCCAATCTGTTTGAATACAAACCCTGGCAAAAATTATCGTTTTAGCTCATTCAAAGGATGTTTATCTTAGTTTTATTTATGTACTATTAAATAAAAGGAAAATAATAATTTGCTGGATATGTAGGGACAAGCTCATAAATGATGTACTCTTATGGACCCCCACATATGCCCGAGCAAAAGCAGGACGACCAGCACGAACATACATTCAGCAACTATGTGAGTATACGGGATGTAGTCCAGAAGACCTGCCAGAGGCGATGAACGATAGGGAAAAGTGGCGAGAGAGGGTCAAGGATATCCGTGCTACCAGTACGACATGATGATGATGATGATTTGGATCTTGCCAAAGAGTTAAAAAACGTTATTGAACATGAAAGTGACTGTGATACCAATTATAAATGGTCGCTGAATGTTCCCCACTTGATTGGTAAAGAGACGAGATGGAAATAAGAGGAAAAACAAAAAATATCCAAACTATTACAAAATACTGAGAAGAGTCCTGGAGACTTGCGGAAACTAGTTGACACTCGGATTCAAGTGAATGACTATCAGCTGACGCAAGAGTGAAAAACATTCAAGGAATAGCAATAAAATGTTTACCAATAAGCCCGATATATATACTATAAACAGTTTCTATACTTTGATCATATGCTTGATGCCTTATCTCGAGTTTGTTCTGCTTTACCGTATCACGTCGGGTATAGTTTGGCACGGAGTAATTTGATTCATCTAAAGGTATATCAATTCCTGATTTAATACCGAAATTAGATTCGCTTTTAAATGAGAGATTACTGTATAAATTAGTTGTCTGAATTTCTGAGACGAAGCTTGTTGATTTTTATCATTAATGTTTTTCGGACTATTGTCATCATCTTTATTGTTATTTCCACAACGTTTCGGTCGATATGTCCTCTGGCCTTCTTCAGGTGTTTGCGAACTCGGGAACCTTCACGGAACTTCGAACTGCGTCCTTTATTGAAACCACGGGGGTCGCCTGTTCTGATTCCGTTTGCCATAACCGGGTACAAGTGTTAAGTAATTTTGTATATTACTCGCCTGTAGTGAGGATTGAACCAGCAACCAGATGATTGTATTCTTAGAAGCTCAGGAAACTAACGCCAATAACCGTTACGCCATGTGTCCCGCTGGACAATTCAGAGTGAATTTTGGGGTATTATATATATAAACGTAATGCTCTTACTTTAGCTAGAATTACTACCATTACATATGATTTTTTACCTGTGCTCATATTCAGATTTTTTTTTAATTTAGCCTTCTAGAACTGATAATCAAGATAATTAATAATTCACTCTGAATTGTCCAGCAGGACACATGGCGTAACGGTTATAGGCATTGGTTCCCTGAGCTTCTAAGAAGACAATCATCTGAAGGTTGCTGGTTCAATCCTCACTACAGGTGAGTAATATACAGGAGTACTTAACACTTGTACCCGGTTATGGCAAATGGAGTCAGAACAAGCGACCCCCGTGGTTTCAATAAAGGACGTAGTTCGAAGTACCGTGAAGGTTCCCGAGTTCGACAAACACCTGAAGAAGGCCGGAGGACATATCAGCCGAAACTTTGTGGATATAACAATTAAGATGAAGACAATAGTCCGAAAAACCTTAATGATAAAAATAATACTGTGTAAATGTCTCATTATAATCATAAATACTCTTTCAACATTCACTTGTAATGTTTTTATCTCATTTTTCATGGGTCAATAATCATCACTTTTTGTGCAGTTATATGGTATCAAGTATTCCAATTTAATACAAAAAAAAAAATCACTGGTAATTATTATGTTTCGAGGTAGAGTCATCGTGGGGTATTTGCTAACATGCTGGACTGCGACATCGTAGTAAGTGAGTTCGATATCCAGTCAAGTTATTACGTTCACTTACTAAAGCTCTTGGGAGGGAAAAGTATGAACCTCCTCATCCTTTGCAGTTATCGATCAAATAGCAGACTAAATGTTCTACTCTAAGGACGCCTTTGGCATTAAATAACTCCGGAAATTTTATATGACTTTAAACAAGGAAACCGAAAATGAAAAGAACTTAATTTTAAAACACATCTGTTTGACCCCTTACATGTCATCCACATAGGTATTACCGATCCAGAAAAAAGGATCTGAGTTTAATGGCAAGGAAGGAGCAGACCACACTACCCAGAACTATAAAAGTGGTGCTTTACCACAGAAAAGAGTTTCATGTGGATCCAGGACATCTTTTTAGAAGGTGTCTTACCTCTCAGCAAGAGGTAAAGTCGGCGTACTCTAAGCCTCGCCGACAAAGTAGAGTAATTATGGGTCAAATATAGTCAGATTTACCATAGTCCCAAGAACCACTTCTACGATCGCTGTACCATTAGTATTTGAATCCCCCGACCCTACTTGGTGCAAAAAAGTCAGTGATGAAATTCCTGAGATCAGACTCTCTTTCATTTTAGCCGTATCCTGTACCCTTTCAAAAAATATATACTACTCTTTAATCCAGCCCAAATAAATAAACACCCTGATCTTCGCAAGAATTGCGAAGAAACAGTGGTATTATCCGATTCTACACTTTCATCAACACGGATGTTCCAGACAAACGAAGATAGAAATATCGTCAAACAGTTCTTTGTAGGGATAGACATGTATTTATTTATATCCTCTCTAAATGTTTGTGTGTGTGATATGTACGCTTGTTGAGAGATCGTGTGCAAAGGAAGACTGCAATGCAAAAAGTAGCAATTAAGGACAATAATGATTGGTTTGTTTTGAATGCGTAATGCAAATGGTAATTATGATTTGACTAACGTCGAAAACTGTCATTTCATTTCACTATTTCCACTGGCTACAGAAAGAAAGAAAGAAAGAAAGAAAGAAAGAAAGAAAGCAAGAAAGAAAGAAAGATAGACAGAAAGAAAGAAAGACAGACAGACAGAAATAAAGAAAGAAAGAAGAAACAGATAATCATAGAAAGAAAATAAAGACGCAAGTAAAGAAAAAAAGAAAGAAAGAAACAAACAAACAAACATACTGACAAAGATAGAAAGAAAGACGCAAACAAATAAATATAGTAAAAAAATAACGACGCTAGTAAAGAAAGAAAGAAAGAAAGAAAGACGCAACCAAATAAACATATTAAGAAAATAAAGACGCAAGTAAAGAAAGAAAGAAAGAAAGATATATAGATAGATAGATAGATAGATAGATAGATAGATAGATAGATAGATGGATAGATATATAGATAGATAGAAGCAACCAAATAAACATACAAATAAAGAAAAAAAGAAAGAAAGAAAGAAAGAAAGAAAGAAAGAAAGAATGGTATTAAGTATAGAAAGACAATAGAGAAAAGAAAGAAATCATCCAACGAAAAAAAGGAAGACTCACAGAGAGAGAGAGAGAGAGAGAGAGAGAGAGGAAATCAGAAAAGAAAGAAGCAAATAAAGTTATCATGAGAGTAAAGAAAAATATAGAACTGAAGAAAGAATAGTTTAATGCAAAGGAACAATATAGACCAACAAAAATCATGAGCAATGAAAGAAGGAAATAGGGAAAGATAGAAAGAAATGATGAAGGGAAAAAAAGGCGGGAAAACAGAAATAAGAATGGTAAAAAGAAAATAAGGAAGAAAGAAGGGGAATGAGAAAATGTCAGAAATACCCTAAGAGAGAACAATGTTGAAAAAGAAAATGAAAAATAATTTATTAATACAAAAATGAATAAACATGCAAATTTAAGTTGACAATAATTTAAAGATATATATATATATGTAAACTCGTTCTTTATTATCCAGTGCAGACAGTTTGCCCAAAATTTCCCACAAATAAAGTTTCGCCTGCAGAAAGATGCAGCATTCAAAAAGACGTTTTTAACTAAAAGAAATTGGTGTTCATTTTGTCAATCCTTAACGTGCAATCACACATCCAAATGAAACGATTTGTGAATTGACTGCCGGAAGCGGAAGTTTTTGGCATCAATAAAATCGCCCATTTTGAGTTCGTAAAGCAACGTTTTTCCCTAGCAAATAACTAAAATTGCCTAAAATTATTTTTTCTAGCCTTAGTGATAACGGTCATTTGGTGTACATGACAGACAATATTTTCGTTTATTGCATTTGGGTTGATAAGAAAAAAAGAACAAAAGAAAAAGAAAAAAGATCCCTCTCCTCAAATGTCTGGATAGGTTTTGTTTTGTTTGGTTTTTTTTTTCTTTGCTTAATGGCATATCAATATTTGTGGGTTATTTAATACCAAAGCCTACAGTAATGTAGAAAAGACTCTCGATAAACCATCGAGATGTGATTAAAGTGTAGAATCTGTTTATGGTTGTTTGGTTGTTTGGGTTAACGGCATATCAACATTTGTCAGTTATTTAACGCCAAATCCATTTTTATGAAAATAGTTCTATTTCAAACAATTCAGTTTAGAATAAGTACGCAGTTTAAATGTAAGCACAGTTTAATTGGGAAAAACATTTCAATTTCAAGCTATTTAGTTTAGTCTATTTTAAGTTATTTTTTGTCAATCAGTTCTAATTCAGCTAATTCAGTTTAGTATAAGTACAAATTTTGTTTACGCACTGTTAAATGTTAAAACAGTTCTATATTAAACAATTCAGTTTAGTGTAAGTACAGTTTCAATATCAAAAAACATTTCCATTGGAGCAATGACAATGGAGTACTCTGCATTCCCCAAAGAACCTGCATTAGTGGAACCTCATCATCAGATTGTTTAGTGTCATATCAGGACACTCATGGGGGAGCGGTCTTACCCCTCTGTAGAGGTGCAGTTGGTGTATTCTACAGCACCAGCCGACTGGGCAATCTGCTTATGGTTTATATTGGAAGGACATTAAAAGCACTATTCTACCCATCGATGGAGGTGGAGAAACGTGTTCATACCTTTCTGAAGGGTATCAATCGAAAAGTAAACGAAATCGCGCTATTGGATTCCGAAGTTGCTAATGAAGATCCTCGTTAACCATTACATCACTGGGATTGTCATTGTTTGCTCTTTCACAATTTTTGGTCTGTCAGCACAAAGTCTAATCACTGACTCTTTAAAAGGGTATCCAACACTCTCGGTTGTTCTTGGTCTAGGCTGAATTGTATCCATCGCACTGATAATCTCCATCAAATGACCAGAATCCAGTTCTGGGGCGTGTGGAGACCCCCTTCAATGACATTAATTCCTATTCCACACTGTTCCAAAGTTCTAGTACTTTTTAGGGTCCCATTTATGTTCCAAATAGATCTATTTGAAAAGTATGTCTATGAGACACACATTTTTGAGATATAACCGTAAAAAAAGAGAAGGTAAATTGAAATTCTTAACGAAATTAATGTAACAAGGCTAAAAAATTTTTGAGAATAGTTATATCTTTTTTCAAAGCTGTCTAGACTGGGTAAATTTGAAAAATCAGTTTTTCATAATTTTCCCAAGGAACAATTCGATTGTTGAGGACACAACCGTGACCCCGTTTAGCAATAAATCAAACGGTGTTGTTGATTTTTAAGCTTGTTAGACGTGACTAGCAAGGTATTGACTGGGTCTATCAAGTGCTACCCAGGTGGGGAATAAATTTTTTGTAGCAAAGGAAATGACCTTTGAATTTAACTTGATCAATAGCTGATTCGAGATATATTTTCAGCGTGTGAGTAGATTTGGTACTTAAATGACATTATACTCCATTCGGCTGGCCGGCCATGGCGAAGTAAAACGGCACGGCTTTGGTCAAGTTGGACGTCTTCTGGGGATGCTTGTCAGTCGAGGCTGCCTGGTGTTGGTGCCGTGGATCCCTACCAATTGCGTCACGCAGCCAAGATTGGCTTACTCTTCGAGCCTCAAAGGGGCGTTCCCTAGGCCCTGACCCTCTTTGGAGGGCTACGTTTATCGCTTGGCGTGTGAAGCTCCCCTTTTCAGGTGAATGTCGACGGAGCCCGAGGCATTTTGAGGAATGCCGGGCGTGTCTGGGCTACGGTCCGGTGCCTGGACCAGCCTTAAAAATGCTTCGTGCCACACTCGCTTGTTAGGTGGAGTTTTCAACAAATACCATTCACGTCGCAAGTTAGTTGGTGTCTTGACTGCAAAGAAAATGGGTCAACTATAATTGAGAGAGACCCCCAGTACACACGGATATTGATCTCAGTCGGCCGAAATATGACTATGTATCGATGGCATCAACTACCCTTTTTTGAATCTATGGTCAGACACGACTAGGGATTGAACCCCGCTCTCCCGGACCATAAATATATACACATATATAAATATATACGTGTAGGTGTATGTGTGTGCGCGCGCGCACGTACATAGGATGATTTGCTGGGCTTTATCTCAAGAAAAAGAAAACTTACGTGAATTCGAATTTGAAAGAGTAATTAATTACAGTGAGCACAGATCTTATTTTGATTAAATCAAAATTGCCCCATGTCATCAGGAGTAAGTTCAGGATCTGCAGGTTTTTATGAGAGGCAAGCACAAAATCAATAAACTGTAATCAAAAAATGTCCAATGAAGGACCGATGATAAATATGGGTCTACGTGCTGTTGAGAAAGACACCCACAAATACGAGACAGGAAAGAGTAAACCTCCAAGTCTGGAACAAGGAGGGTTCTATCTTCTGTTTAAATTTGCAGGTTAACTGAGATTTCCTCTTCTCCACAAATTTATCCTGAATACTCTTGATCTATACTCCCAGTCAGCCGCTAAAAAAAAAATAAAATAAATAAAATGAATCAATAATTTTTTTGAATAATTTATTGTAATATACTAGCTTAACTGGCAACGGAGTGCCGGGGATGAATTTAGCAGAGTCAATACAGTCGCAAGATAACATCAACAAAGTAGTTTCACAGGAAAGAGAAAAAAAGTATGATAGCGAAAAATATAATTTATTGCCAATGGATAGAATGACAGATATTTCCATTCGCAGATAAGATCAACAAATTACCCGAAAAAAACAGAAGTATGTAATTTCCGATAACCAGTCATAAACAGAAAATTTAGGAGGCGTAGAGGATGTTCATATTCCCGCATGGGACTTGAAAAGACAATATAAGGTCTGTAATTTTGGACGGAAGGTAGAAATTCGTTTGTCGCTCAAGCGAAAGGTAGAGATCCGCTGGTTGCTCAAGCGAAGAGGAGAGATCCGCTAGTCTCTCAAGCGAAGGGGGAGATCTACTCAAACAAACCTGTCAGCTCCACCCCATATGTGTTTACCGGCCGTCACCCTACTTCACAAAAAGAGTCCCCATCAAAGAAGAAAGATATGTGCGAACTCACTCTGACTGTATTCCTTGTTCACACAAGCGTTGCTGTCGAAGAATAACAATATAAATTATATTTGTATATGTCTATGAGTCCTTCATTGTTTGTCAAGTGGTACAATATACGACATAATATCATTGTTCTTTTTGTGTGTGTATTTGTGTGTGTGTGTGTTTTTTTTTTTTCCGTTACCATTCAGCAAAAGAGAATAAATCCCGGCTCGGAATTATAAAGGAATAGTGGATAGCGAAATGACATACTGTAATTAATTGAGTATAACACCCACTTATGTATAACACGAATCTCTAAAAAATGTTTTCGTGTATAATATTCAGTGATATTTCAGAAGTCATAGCCGCTGAATGTGTAACGCTACTGCATCAAATAGGATCAGTGTAACGTTACCTCACCGACAGTACCAAATATAAATAGGCGTAATTTTAAGGAATCTAATATGAACGTCGTCACGAACTCAAATACTAAATTTGTTTCTTGCACCTGTTTTTTTAGTAGTTACCTGAAACGAGAGAAATAGATTGAAAAATATGTGTCTTTTAAGAAGAGAGCTGCAAGTTTTAATTCATGGCAGACATAATGAACAAATATAGACTATTTTCTTCTCTACCGACCAGGCCCTACCTCCAAAAGGCCTTCTCGTCTCATCTACCTCCGGACTCGAACTGGAGCTGCTCAATGCCAACTTACCGACTGACTAACTGCACCATTAACTCCAACTGACTCTGCTTATATTTATTCTGCTCAATTAGTCCCTCAATCAGTCTCATAATTAGACGAATCACTAAAACTTTCACTGAGACGTCATATTAATCACAGCTGACACCCATCCAAAATGTTTATCGTTAATATCTTGTCCACAGCCGATTTCAAAACAAACCTGTCCATTTTATATTTTGACAGGAGCTGTCAACGAACTCATCAAAAGTCCATCTGCCTGACGTTACTAGCACGAAGTTATACTTAGGAAATCAAACTCGATTTTTTTTACCTAGCTCACAATTTATCGCTAAAATAAGATAATCAACTAGGACAATTAATTAAAATCCTTAATTGTAATACAAATTTAACTTAACTTATTCCACATTAGACTAGTTCCTAACGAATAAATATACGAATCAATGCAGTTTACATTCAGTCTTTAAATACAAAATTTCCACAGTATTTACAACATACAACCGGACATGTTCACATGAAAATGGAACTAATGTGCGGGAAAAGTGAGCTCACATTGGGAGAAACAAAATAACACAAAAGCACTTATTATATTGGTCATTTCCCCGTAATGGCATAAAACATAAATATAACTTACTTTCAGTCATTCCGTCCAAATATCACGAAGCACGTGTCTGGAAAAAAGATAATTATATAAGTAAAATTGGTGGCTTAGTCAAAGGTGACCTGAGAGCTCCCTTTTCCATAACTACTACACCGAGGTGATGTAGAAGGCACTATGGTATTCACTTGATTGCTCCACTTTACCCTTACCTTATAGTCCTAAGCAAGGTGGCATCAATTAGCATTTTTTAGTCTTTGGTACGAGTCGACCTTGTTTTCCCTGACCATTGGCGAACACTCTACTCATTTGGCCAATGACCAATCATTTAATTCACGTTTATAAAACACATATCAAAATTTAGGCTGAAAAATTTGGAAAAATAGTGCATCTTACCACAAGGAATCACATTATTGTCTCATTTCTTTCTATTTCTCTTGCCCAGTCAGCTGGGGCTGTAGAATACACTGACTGCACCTCTGCAGAGGGGTAAGACCCCCCTAAACGAGTGTCCTGGATATGACACTAAACAATCTGATGGTGAGGTTCCAGCTGCGCTGGAGCTTTAGGGAATGCGGAGTACCCCATCATTGCCATCACTCCCAGGTCCACTCTGGCCCGTAGTGGTAGCACCTGATAGGGCTCTATCTATGGGTTAAATAGAACTAACAGCATACTTATGCTAAACTGAATTGAGTAAACTGAATAACTGTAAATAGAAACGTTTTTGACAACTAAACCGTACTTAATTAAACTGGGTGCTTATGCTTAACTGAATTATTTGAAATAGAACTGTTTTTCAACATTAAAACTGTATTTACACTTAACTGAATTATTACATATAACAGCTTAAATAGTTTGAAATGGAAATGTTTTTGACAATTAAACTGTACTTATGCTAAACTGAACTGTTTTCAATAGAACAGATTATTTACATAAAAATGGATTTGGCGTTAAATAACCTACAAAGGTTGATATGCCATAAAACCCAACAAACCTGATAAGGGTAAAACAATCTATTTCTCGAATTATGATTGCAGATTTGGTTCCTTTGAGGTCAAGCTTAGAATATCGCTTCAAAGTTACCAGATAGATCATAAAATACATTTATTGTTGCATAGCCTTTTACCCTATGACAGTTCCTTATATGAATATGTGTATGTCTAAATCTCCCATCGGCTAGCTCCTATCTCCTCTCATTCATTTTTCAATTCGTTTGTCCTCCAGTCGGTCTTTTTATCACAGTGGTCGCTCTGACGTTTCTATGGTGTTGCCACCTTTGTTCTCATTCGTGGATAAAGAATGACAACACGACGACAATTTCATGTCCAAAGTTTACTTATTATTTATTCAGGACTTTTCCCTTCATCCCCCATCTGGTCTATACCGGAAGCTAGCAAGCAGATTTGACCATTCGACTGTCCAAGCCGAGTACTTTTGACTAACTGACTCACTTCTAACTCAGAACCGCTTTGGTCACTTGACAAAAATCATCCAAAGATTGATCCTGGATTAAATAACTGTCAATCAAACTGGTTGATATTATTGTATCTTTTAAATAGATTAACTTTTCAGATGACTATTCAAATGCTAATCTTTATGACAAAAATAGATCTCATTGATATATTACTTAACGGTAAAACCTTACAGTATTGATAACGGTATTATATATATATATATATATATATATATAATCATGTCATGCTGCTAGCATGGAATCCCTGACCCTCTTTTGTCACTTTTCCCAATCGTTTATCGCTTCTGGCAGGTCTTCAGGGCTACATCCCGTATCCTCACATAGCTGCTGAATGTATGTTCGTGCTAGTCGTCCTGCTTTTGCCCGGCCATATGTGGGGGTCCAGAGGAGTACATCACTTATGAGCTCGTCCCTGCTTCTCTATCAATGTCCCACATGTCTGGTTTGTCTAACTTGGATAGTTTTCGTGATGGGAGGCAGGTGGCCGTATCGTTGGTGCCTTGTGGGGTGTTGCCGCCAGGACTTGTTCAATATTGCTCACAGCATTCTTGTGTAGTTGCCGTCTAGCTTCTTCTCCAGCCGTTTTGTTAGAGTCCATGTAGTGCATCCATACAGCAGTATCGATATGAAAGCTGCCTGGAAGAAACTGCGTTTCGTTTTATCGGTTAGGTCTGATTTCCATATGATCTATAGTCTATTGATAGCTGTCCATGCCTTCGTTAGCCGCGTGTCGATGTCATTTTCGGTTGATGAGACGCTGCTTCCTAAGTAAGTGAATTTTTCTTCTAGTTTAAGACGGGTTCTGATTATTGTGGAGATGTCACCTGTTTGATTATATTACATGTATTTAGTTTTGTGTGCATTGACATGGAGGCCTATGCCTACGGTTGGTCCTTCCAAACTATGCAGTAGTGTTTCGGCTTGGTTGGGTGTATTTGCCAGTATCGCTATATCATCGGCGTAGTCTGCGTCGGTAATTGTTTTTGTGGGGTATCTTCTGCTTCTTTTCTTTGTCAGCTCGAAGCCGTTTTCTCTGATTTTATCAATCGATATTCTAAGCACGATATATATATATATATATATATATATATATATATATATATATATATATATATATATATACAAGTAGATTAGTGTCCTGAATATGATATCAAGCTATCTGATGTTGAGGCTCCAGCACTGGAGTTTTGGGGAATGGGAAATACCACTTCATTGCCATATATCATTTCTTAGTATGGTCACATTACAATATCTTACACAATTTCCAGCAGATGAGCCTTCCCATTCAGTTGTACAGAGTTTATTACCATTGTAGTTGTGATTGTTGTTGGTGTTGTTGATGATGGTGTTTTACTCTTATTTATTCATCATTATTATTCATCTAATAATTTATTCCTTATTTTTTAAGATCTATTTTAATATGCGATATTGTAAAGGAGAATTCTGACTTTTGAGCAGTTACTGTACGATTGGAAATTATGAAATAAATTTTCTTCCGAGGCATGAAAAAATAAATAAATAAAACTACGTCATTTAATAACATCGTCAAGTCGACATTCAGTCTGAAATCGCAGCACTTCTTGATCTATAGCAATAATAAAATCAATACTTGCACTTGAAAACGCCAATTCGTCTTTTATTACCCCAAATTTATCAAGGAAATTTTAAAGAATCATTCACACTTAGTTCGTTTCGCTTAAGAATAAAAGAGTATTGCATCTAAAAAGAAATAACAAAAAGGAGCCGGTTTTGTAAAGGGTATCGCGACTAATCGAAAACCAATTTTTTGGGATAAACATTTAAATAAAATATTTTAGATAACATCGTATTTTATATAAACAATAGAATATTTTAGATGAAAAATTTAATTCGATGCTTTGATTAGGATTAGAAAATGTGAATTGAAGACAAAGTATTTGCTTATATTTTAGACAACATACAGACAATTGTACTCATTTTGGTTGGTGTCCAATGTATGACACTGAAATGCATCCGTTGATGAGGCTATTTTCAAGTCATTTGTGGGTATAGAATCATCCCTTCGTTCCCATTACTCTCTGGTCTACTCTGATAAGGAGGAATAATGCCTATTAAGTTCCCGTATATTGGTCGAATAGAACGCATATAAATTATATAATGCCACTCGCAAATTCTCCTACTCTGTATCGTGTCCGTACTTTTGTATGTTTGAACCAAGTATACTTTCGAATATAGCTTGAAGAGAAAAGGTATTCGTTCTTTTCTGAAAATAACATCTGATTTTAGTATAATATTTTATTTCTGAATTAAGTAATTTAAACTATTTTAATCAGTTAAAACGATTCATTTACATCAATACATTTCTGCCTTTAATTACTAACGTTATTGGTACGATCCTATATGGTATATACCTGTAATATAAAACAATGAAGGTTTTAATGTCAAGACACCTGTAAATACAATTTCTACGTCTCCTATGGAACAGAATGTTTTGAGCGTAAAATAGTGTTCAGATGTTTGAAAAAAAGGTAGTCAATGTCTGTGAGACCGGGAAAATATACTGGATGTAGGATAGTTTACAATCCCAAATCAAAGAGCCTATATAGAACCATTCGGGTGACTTATAGCCGGATATTGTTACGAAGTAAAATTATGACCAAGCATACAAAATTCTATACGAAACAATGATTTGATTTTGTTTTAAAGCACATTAACCATTGTAGGTCATTAAATGTCAAATCTATTTTTACACATGTAAGTAAAGTTGGCAATCTTAATCGGGAGTAACCCAAAGTCTCCCTTTTCAATAGCTACGATATCACGGTATAGGGAAGGGCGCTATTCCATTCCCTGGATTGCTCCACTTTAGATAGGTTGATTGTTTGGGCTTTATGGTATATCAACCTTTGTAGGTTATTTAACGCCAAATTCATTTTTATGCAAATAGTTCTATTTTAAACAATTCAGTTTAGTATGAGTACACAGTTTAATTGTCAAAAACATTTCTACTTCAACCTATTCAGTTAATTCAAACACTTCAAATTTAGTTAATTAAGTTTAGTATAAGTACAGCTTTTGCTTACATACAGTTAAATGTCAAAACAGTTCCATATTAAACAAATCATTTGAGTATAAGTACAATTTCAGTGTCAAAAACAGTTACATTTCAAACAATTCAGTTTAGCATAAGCACGCAGTTTAAATGTAAGTATGCAGTTTAACTGACAAAAACATTTCCATTTCAAGCTACTCAGTTTAGTCAAACAGTTCTAGTTCAAACAATTCAGTTTAGCATGAGTATGCCGTTAGTTCTATTTAACCCATTGATAGGGCCATATCAGGTGCTATCATTCCGGACCAGAGTGGATCTGGAAGTAATGGTAATGAAGGGGTACTCCACATTCCCAAAAGCTCCAGCACCAGAGGAATCCCACCATCAGATTGTTTAGTGTCAAAACAGGACATTCATTGGCAGTGTATTACCCCTCTGCAGAGGTGCAGTTGATGTGTTCTACAGCCTAAGCCGACTGGGCAATACACAGAGCTAGTGTAAAAACGTCTTTATTTCAGATAATTCAGTTTAGCATAAGTACACAGTTTGCATGTCAAAACAGTTCTATTTCGAGCAATTCAGTTCTGCATAAGTACGCAGTTTAAATGCAAAAAAACAGTAAGTCAAGAAACCACTGTTTAGTTCAATTTAACCAATAGATAGGACCTTTATCAGGTGCTACCACTCCGGGCTAGAGTGTTTCTAGGAGCGATGGCAATAAAGGGTTTCTCGCATTCCCCAAAGTTCCAAGATTACAGGCGCTTCACCGTCATAAAAAGGACATTCGTTGCGGGTGTGTTACCCCTCTGCAGAAAAGCAGTCTGTGTATTCTACCGTCCTAGCCGACTGGGTAATGCTCTTCTTTAACCTGGACCCTAATATTATAATGTTGAGTGTTAGGCAAAGTGGCATCAAGTACCATTTTTTAGTCTTTATTACAACCTGATCTGGGATTGAAATCTTGTCTCCTGGACCACTGACGAACACTCGACTCATTAGTTCAATGGCTCTGTTTCCATGTCAAATCATTTCTATTTTATACAATTAAGTTAAGCAAATGCACGCAGTTTAAATTTCAAAAACAGTTTTATTTCTAACAATTCAGATGAGCATAAGTACACAGTTTCAATGTCAAAAATACCCCTGTTTCAAACATTTCAGTTTAGCATAAGTATACAGAGTGGAAATTTACTTTTATAAATTATAAATTTTCCTTGATATTAGCTTTTTTAAAAACTAACTCTTGAAAATTTTATTTATGAGACGTTGCGAAACAATTTATTCTACAGCACAGAACAAGCATGAAAAGAAATTTTCAATTTCGGCAAGATAAGGACAAACGCTGACAACGCTGATGGCAGCACTTTTTGGCAAAATACTTCGCCCAGGCCGAATCCCTGCTGCATTGTCTGGAGTGGGTAGCTGGTGGCCCAGGCCTCCATGTGAACGTAGACAAAATGGAGTACATGCGTTTTTATCAAAGAAGCCATTTCTCAACTCTAGATGGTGACTTTCTGAGGCTAATGAAGAAGTTCACCAACCTCGGAAGCAACGTCTTGTCTACCGAAAAAGACATCAATACGCGACTATCGAAGGCAGGGTCAACTATCAATAGGCCATCGGTCATATGGAAGTCAGACATATTCGATAAAACAAATTGCATTTTTCCGAGCTGTTGTCGTGTACATACAACTGTATGGATGAACCACTTGGACGCTGACACAGCGTACTGAGAAAAGGCTTGACGGCAATTGTACAAGGATGCAATGAGCTATATTAAAACAATCCCGGAAGCAACAGCTCAGAAAATAGCAGTTGAACAGCTAGCTGCCACTCATTTGGAAGACCATCCAAATGAGACGAACAAGACAGACAGGACACTGCCGGAGGAGCTCATAAGCGACGTTCCTCTATGGACATCTTCACACGGACAGGCAATTGTAGGACAGCCAGCAAAAACTTTTCTATCACAGATCTGTACGGAGTACATGCTGGAAGCGATGGATGATAGAGACGGATGGCTAGAAAGAAAGAAAGAATGAAAGAAAGAAAGAGAGAGAGAGTTAGGGAAATCCGTGCGAGCTGCTTGACATGATGATGATTATGAAAACTGTCAAGAATTTACCAAAAACCGTATTTAGCAAAATAATAATAATAATGATAATAATAATAAATTGATCTGCTTGAAAATATTTTCATCTAAATTGAAAGAAAACTATCCAGATATCATTGGCTGAAGTTGATTGGTTGATTCATTATGTTCTGCAGCATCTCAGTTTTTGCTGAGTCATTTAATGTCCAGCTCAGCCTTTTTTGTCATGATAAACTTTATGGTTTTAAGTAGTTGATAGTAACCATAATCACAAAAAAGTAAAATTGGCGACCGTTTTGGAGGGTGACCCGGAGGCTCCCTTTTCGATAGCTACAACACAAAGGTGTAGGGAAGGGCGCTACTCCTTTCCGTGGATTGCTCCACTTTACCCTTGATCCGTACCTTATAATCCTATTTACCCAACCCCTCCGCTCGGGCAGGATATGACACAAGGTCAATTTTTAAGCGGAGTTTAACAGGTTTGAATTCAGAGTTTTCCTTCTCCTAGACTAGTTGCCTTACCAAGGCTGAAGAACCCAGTCATGTCCTACTATTTTACCCATAGCTGGAGGGAGAATAATTAGATTCATACCTTCCCCAATGGTATTAGTGCTATGTGAAATGCAACCAGTCTCGTCCAGGATTTGAACTCGTGTCGTCGTGTACCTTATAATGCTGAGTATTAAGCAAGAGGCATCAAGTATAATTGTTGAGTCTTTGGTATACCTCGACCTGGGATTGAACCCAGATCTCCCGGATCTTTGGCAAACACTCTAACCATCATGCCAATGTCCGGTATAATTACTATAAAAATACTATTAATTTATACGCATTCTTTTTGTCTTTCCATTCCGATTTAATAATAATAATTATACGTTCACACATAGTAATACATTCTAAAGTTTACATATTGACTAATAATGACGATCAAAATGAAATTTCAGTCGTCTAGGACTGTAGAATATGCCGACTACATCTCTGTACAGAATTGAGATATCCTCCTATGTCCATCCTGGATATGAAACAAAAGCATCCGATAGTAATGCCCCTGCATGGAGCTCTGGGGAATATGGGGTACTCCTTCAATTACCTTACTCCCAAGTCCAAACCCACCCGGAGTGGTAGTACTTGTTTGGGTCCCATCGATGGGTAAAATAGACATGTTTACCGATTTAACTGTGAGCAAACAAATGACTGATGTTAAATTGAATTGTTCAAGTAAGATAGCGATAAGCGATAGCATTTAGCTGCGGGCGAAAAAATGAGCTCTGGTTTGTTTAAGATGTTACCTAAAAACTATGCTTTTACAAATAAAATAAATTTAATATATATGTATATACAGATTTTGGCATTAAACGACTTAACAAGGGTTGATATGGTATAAAACCCAACCAATTAAGTAAGCTATGAAAAAAATCAATTTCACCTATCGATGTGAGGATTGGCTTAAGGCTGTAACCCAGGAGAATACTGGAACTGTCAGAAGGAGTTAATAACTAGAGGAAAAAGAAGTTACGGTGGATTTTAGAAAATGTGTTATAACGTTATGGATTTTGACAATCAGTCCGCACGGGCAGGATGTGACACAAGATAAGTCTTTTCTGCTCCTAGACTGGTTATCTAACCAAGACCAAAGAACCCATTCTGTCCTACTATGTACCCATATTTACCAACCCTTCCGCTCGGGCAGGATATGACACAAGGTCAAATTTTAAGCGAAGTTTAACAGGTTTGAATTCAGAGTTTTCCTTCTCCTAGACTAGTTACCTCACCAAGGCTGAAGAACCTAGTCTGCCCTACTATTTACCCATAGCTGGCGGGTGAATAATTGGATTCATGCCTTTCCCGAGCAGTAGTAGCGCTATGTGAAAAGCAATCAGCCTTGTCCTGGATTTGAATTCGTGTTGACATGTCCATTTCCTCCGTCAGTAACCATTTCACCACGGGCATCCCCAGGGTAGAAAGAATCGTGTTGTTTTATGTTCGTTAAATTTTTATGAAGATTTTCTTTTAGAAAAAGTATGTTCAATATCAAACAAAAATTGTCAACATGGCGAACTATTCGGTGATGAAAGAGAATTACCAAAACAAAATCTGGACAAGTTCATGGATCTGAAAAAAGAATTTATGATTAGTTTGATGAAAAGCGAACCTCGAAATGACCTGTAACAAAGAAAATCATGAAAACTGTCCTGATATTTCAAGGCCATCCGTCCTAATTAAAGAAGATTTTCTTGTAAAATATAGCCCAGGAATCCGGTAGGTTTCTTTGTTTGATCGCATATCAACCTTCGTAGGATATTTTTTAATGACACAACCATCCTTCCAGAAGAACAGCATTGATGCTATTTAACCCATAGCTGGGCAGGAATTCGGTAAATAATTCCACTGAACGCTGAGTGCCTTTTGAATACAACATCCTACCCAGACTCGAACCGAGGTACAAATATTCATGAATTAAACCGAAAGCGAAACAGAATTAGATGTAATCGAGGACAGAGAAGGACCAGACGAGTTTTAGACAGGACGAAATCTACGTCAGACGAAACAGCCCCAAGAGATCTGAGCTTTATCGACCTTGTACCTTCTATCTCTGAGTTGAGAAAAGAGGAAATGTCCAAACACAATGCGGCAAAGAAAAACTCACATAACCGCCGTTAACATTGCCTTCTACCAAACTGCCTGAGTAGAATAAAAAAAAGATAAACTAGCCTTGGACGAATACTTGGCGGTCTCGGACAGATTTTAGACGTGTGTAACAACGTTGAATGTAAAAATTATTGAATTAAACTTTCTTTTATACACACTAAATATGTGTCGTTACAAACGCTTTTTGCTCGTTTCCTGACGCTGCGACTAAGTAAGACTCTAGAAATATGCCTGCGCCTGTCAACATACCCCAATGCAGTCCTGTTATAAGACTAATAGCAAGGAAAGTGTACTTTTTATAATACTAGATTTCCAAACTCGACCCTCAGAAACTGACGCACTTTAGTATCATAACAAGTATATCTTCTTGGTTGGAGCCTTTCTCTTCATCTGGGAATGACATGGAGGTATCATTAGCTCTTTACATGAAAGCACCCACATTTTACTGTAAAGTAAATATTACAGTGACGAACGTGTAATTAATTCGGGCGAAGAAGTACGTGGAAGTTCTTCCTAATTTTTATAGATGAATTTTGAATTCCATTTGATACGAGTGTTGGCAAAAATGTTGATTGGATAAAAATTCCATATGATGATATCATATCCTTTTGTTATATAACCATGATAATGAAGAATGATATCATTTCTTACACACACACACACACACACACACACACATATATATATATATATCACTTTATTTTATCTTAGAGTCAAAGTTTCTGTAGATGTTAGTGACAGACGGAAACCACTGGAGACAGAAGGAAAGAATACAGACTGCAATATTGACCCATAACTACTTTTTCTTCTCTTGATCACACCACCATGTGTTCTCTTCGAGTTCAGGCCGTACGTCTTTTCCTTCTTTACGAGACGTACTCAAGCAGGCCTGCCAGGGGGCCAAGCGGTCCCCTGCTGTAACAATTCTCTATTTTCCGACCAAACTGACCGCTAACCGCTGCAAGACTTTCATTTCAAGACTACTAAGTCACTCTGTGGGACTCTGTCCCAGAGAAACACCTAACCAACTGAATATTTTCTATCCACGAGCTAAGACTAACCATATCTCACGAGGGCATCTATATATACCATTTCACAACGCCCACTATTTCCCCTCAACCACGTGGCTAGTTCTGCTTATTTACACAAGTGCGTCCTATGCAGAAAAAATTCTGTTGACGGCACTGTCAAGAGTCAATATGTAACACCTTGTTGATGATTTTTTAACAATTGGATCAATGACAGTGACACTGAAGTAACAACGTTGTAAAATAAAACTTCATTGGTCGTATTACAAGAGCATATATTCATCAACTTTTCAGCTAATCCTTGTAGAACTCGTGGCATATTACTGATCAGATTCTTAATGGAAATAATCGACCGATGCGATTTAGAAGACCACAAGAGGAATTACCGTTTTGTTCTTGCATAATAGTCAGTAAATTACAGTTTGACCATATCTTTAAACGAGAGTCATTCATTGAATTATATTAATATTTCTCAAGAATTTTGCGACTGGAATCACTGTTTATAATTACAAATCATAGTGTTAAGTCGTTTCAATGTTCCAGAAGAGTGTCAGTATGAACTTCTTTAATGACTTCTGCGTCTGGAACGTTTTCTTTAACGGACACATTTTGTTTCTATTCCTTCAACTGTCTTTTCGACTCAGGCACATCATGGCAATCCTTTGTTTAGCTCATTGTGAACATTTTTGACAATCACCTGGTTCTCCATATATATCACACATTATTCTGTAAATTGATATGTTGTGAAGTTCATAATCATCAAAAAATTGATAACAAGCCTCTGCTTAAGCTTTACGCGGTCTGATTTATTGCCATTTTGAATAGCTTCAAAGTCAATATTTTTGCGTGATTGAAATGATTCAAACCTGCTGAACTCCACTTAAATTGACTTGGTGTCATACCCTGCTCATGTGGAGGCGTTGGTAAATATGTATAATTGGTTTTAGATTACTGGATTCAATAGAACTAATTCATACTATCATTGTGAATTCAATATGCAATAAGAAGTTATACGTTAAGATACTAAGTGACCATTATTATTGAATAAGATTGAAACTTAAAACTAATATAAAAAATGATTTTGAAAATCATTTACTCAAAGATTAACATGCTTAAATCCAACCAATAGGAATAGTTACTTTAAACTATATTAAAAAAAAAGAACTGACACTATACTGTCTGATGGTGAAGCTCCAGTCTTAAATATTTGGGAATTGTTGAGTAACCCTCCATAGCCACTATAACGTGGATTGATAGTACCATCTATACTATATTTAAAACCTTCTGTGTGCCAATAAATAAATAATATTTAATTGAATTATTAGTATTTGCATTTCTTGAAGCCATTTAATTGAGTTTAAATAAATAAGTGCAAACTTGTTTAAAATTAAAGGCAATAACAAACTATTCGCTAATAAATTATATATATATATATATATATATATATATATATATATATATATATATATATATATATATCTTTAAGAAAAAACAACGAAACCAATCACAAAGGATTATAAATTTATTTCCATCCTGTTACGCATTTTTGAAATTTCCAAAAGCACGAAAAAAAATTAACAGGACTTCTTCAGATCTTTTTTTTTTTCATTCATGAATAATTTCTTGTCCTGATGGAATTACTCCTAACTCTGGTTTAACTGGACTAAGTATACTTATATATATATATATATATATATATATATATATATATATATATATATATATATATATGTATGTATATATATATATATATATATCGTACAATTTGATGGAGACTCAAACTCGGTTAAGTTGTCAAAATATATATATATATATATATATATTCTGTCATCCAGAGAAAGACTGTTTCATTGTATCTCAACTATTCACTGTGGCTAGACACGCAGGATGCTCCAAGCCGGGATCGAGACCCACATAACTTTACGTTCAGCTGATGACATACCCCTAAGAAAGCATGCGACTCAACGTCAACTAGGGAATTAACGCATATGTATTAACTTTCGTTTGTTCACCTTTTGCAATCGGATACCAAAGTGCTCAATTCGTTGGAAGAGTTTCGCATTATGCGAGTGGCAACCAATAATCCCTTCGCTAAAGAGTTCAACCCTCGCTGAAAGATTTATATATACGTATTTCTATACTATTCAACATGCCATTGAAATAAAAACCACTCGAAAAAAAAATGACTTTTACATTCGTCATTTTTACACATCTTTTTATAGTATTCTTTCATGGAGCAAAGCATAAACTTATTCTGTTGGGACATATTTGTTTATTATTATAAAACTACTTATATGAATGTCCTGTGTATGTCTATATGAGTTTACCTCGTTTTTCTTTCTGTTTATTCAGTGTCGGTGTTTCAATGGATATACCAATGATTATATTAAACTTCGCCGTGTTAGGTATGACTAAATATCCCTCTAGTTTCAAATAGCCGGTATCATTACAATAAATGGTAAAATATTCCAATACTTATTTATTTGGATTTAGATCGAAAGTTCTTCATCAAAAACTGTCAGAATAAATAAACCTGTCAAATATAACTTCAAAGAAAAAAATGAATACTTGTCAAATTAAAATGCCGCTTTTTTTTCAATCGAGTGGCTGTTGTTTTAAATATATATAAAACCTAAATAAATCTAGGCTTGAATACAATAATTAATTATTGATCGCTGGCCTGGGCTTTAGTGTCGAAACAGGGAAATTGAAGTGTAATATTAAGATTAAAAGGTGTCCAAAGAAGATTGACAAAAATAATTTTTAAAAGTAAAAGATTGAAATTATGAGGAGAGATTAGATGAATTAAGATTAACTATTTTACTAGAAAGAAGGTAAATTTGTCTACTAGTTTCAAAGAGGTTCCGTCTTGTGTGGAAATGTCGCCTGTTTGGTTATAGCACATATATTCAGTTTTGTGCAGCGGCCCGTTCAAAACTATGCAGTAGTGTTTCGGCTTGGTTAGGTGTATTCACCATCTACCTAGGAAGCAGAGTCTCATCAACCGAAAAATACATCGAGACTAACGAAAGCATGGACAGCTATCGATAGGCTCTCGATTATATGGAAATCAGACCTGACCGTTAAAATGAAGCGCAGTTTCATCCAGGCAGCGATCGTATCGATATTGCTATATGGATGTACTACTTGGACGCTAACTAAACGGCTGAAGAAGAAGCTAGACGGCAATTACACAAGAATGTTGAACAAGTCCTGGCGGCAACACCCCACAAGACACCAGCTGTACGGCCACTTGTCTCCCATCACGAAAACTATCCTAGTTAGACGAACCAAACACGCAGGACACTGCTGGAGAAGCAAGGATGAACTCATCAGTGATGTACTCCTATGGACCTCCGCATATGGCCAAGCAAAAGCAGGACGACCAGCTCGAACATACATACAGCAGCTATGTGAGGATACGGGATGTAGCCCTGAAGACCTGCTAATAGCGATGAATGATAAGGAGAAGTGGCGAAAGAGGGTCAGGGATATCTGTGCTTGTGGAACCACATGATGATGATGATGATGATGATGACAAGAAAGAAGAATGAGAAGAGATTTTATTGAAACTCTCAGATATAATTAATAGAATTTTTAATTATGATAGACATTTTTTCTATATTTCTCCTTGAACTGGAAACTTACTGTCAAGACAGATTTCAAAAACTAAGTCGAGTAACCAATTGGATTTTTTGCTAAAAGAATAATAGATTTTCAGAAGAAATTGCCGAATCAGATAAAAAAAATGGCAATAAAGTAAAAAAATTGATTAAATTGGGAAGTTTCTAAAAAAAATGGCGAGAAAAAGAATTTAAAAGGGCATTTCGAGTGACTATCAAATGAATTACTTCAGAGAATTTGATTGGCTTGGCTTCTTTGTTTAATGTGATATCAAACTTCCTAAGGAATCATATTTACCCAACCCCTCCGCTCGGGCAGGATATGACACAAGGTCAATTTTTAAGTGGAGTTTAACAGGTTTGAATTCAGAGTTTTCCTTCTCCTAGACTTGTTCCTTCACCAAGGCTGAAGAATCTAGTCTGCCTTACAATTTTACCCATAGTTGGAGGGAGAATATTTGGATTCATACCTTTCCCAAGGGTATTAGAGCTATGTGAAATGCTATCAGTCAGGTCCAGGATTTGAACTCGTGTCGCTAACCATTACACGATAACCATTACACCATGGGCACCTCCTAAGTAATTGAATGCTAAAACCATCTTGGTAGAATAACAATCATGGTACTATTGAAAACAGAGGTTGGAAATGGTTAATAATTCTTACAATGGTAAATCAATCTTCATAGGTTATTTAATATCAAAGCTATCGTTGTAGATAAGCAGTAGGAAAAACCATTTAACGCATAGCTGGGGTGATAAGGAGATTTTACGCCTTTCCTAAAGCTTTTAGGCTGCACTCAAGCAATTTACCACTTTGGACATGGGTACTCAAACCATTGCTGGGAATAGAATATGATCTGTATATATATATCTTATTCATAGGGTATAGGAACTAGCTCAGTGGCCTTGTCAGTAGAGTTTTCGCCAATTATCCGGGAGACCGTTACTCTAAGTGCGTTACGCAGACCAAAAAAGTATCTACGTTGCTTAGATTTGGTACAGGATCTCAAGGAAGGTTAACTAGTGAAGATGAAACTTATTGATTGGTTTGATTTGGTTTTTTTTTTTTTTGTTATTTATATATATATATACATATATATATATATATATATATATATATATATATATATATATTATATATACATATATATTAGATATATTATTTTAAACACAAGTTGTAGACACACAAACTAAAATGAGCAAATTGTTTTATTTCTATCAATTCAATTTACCCTAAGGCAACAGAGGTAAATGGTTCCTAGTATTGCCATGTATCAGTAACCATTCAATGAAATATCAGCCATTTGTTTGAACAGAATTAAAAAGATCAAACTGTTCCATTTCTAACAATTCAATTTATCATGAGTCATCTTTTGCCCTGGAGGTGTTCGTGGTGTAATGATTATCGTTGTAGGAAATGGACACGAGTTCAAATCCTGGACGAGACTGATTACATTTCATATAGCACTAATACGCTTGGGAAAGGTATGAATCCAATTATTCTCCCTCCAGCTATGGGTAAATAGTAGGGCAGACTAGGTTCTTCAGCCTTGTTGAGGCAACTATTCTAGAAGAAAAACTCTGAATTCAAACCTGTTAAACTCCGCTTAAAAAATTCACCTTGTGTCATATCCTGCCCGAGTTGAGGGGTTGGGTAAATAGGATTAGTCATTTTTTGCCCACAGTTTAAATGTCAAACAGTTTTATTTGGCCTATTGATAGGACCCAATCAGATACTGCCAAATCGGCCTTGAGTGGACCTGAGAGCGAGGGCAAGAAAGGAGTACACTGCATTCCCTAAATTCTCCAGTAGTACTGGAGCCTTGCCATCAGATTGTTTGATGTCATATACAGGACACTCATTGAAGGGGAGGGGTATTACCTCTTTGCACAGATACAGTCGGTGTATTCTACAGACCCAACCTACTGGGTTGATGAAACTTATGACCTTTCAACAAAACTAGATAACAAACAATCGTAAGTGCTTAATGAGAGGCTTACAATAGTAAACTTATCTTTGTATGGTTCAAGGCTATAAACACAGAGCCCACATAGAGAATTGAACTCACTGATAGTTTTCTACTAGGTTTGCTCGTTAACAATTGCGCCAATCGAGGTAACTATTGAGAGATTACTGAAGATTTTTTGAGACCAAATGTCAGGAATTGCAACAAGCTATTGACATTTTGTAGAAGCCTGGACGATGGAAAAAACATTTTTTGTTTAGCTTTTTTACTTCTTCATCCGTTTCTGTTTCTTTTTTCGCTTTTATTTATTTTTCGTTTATATACTTTGACAAATATGGTAAAAAAACATATATCAGTAAAGATTTTAAAATAAAGAAACCAATAAAAAAAGATATATCTTTTTATAGGATTTGCCCAGTTTTCCAAGACTTCACTCAAGTTTTTTGGCGTGCGTGCCGTACAGAATACACTATTCTTTGCCAAAGTTATCGGTCTTTGTACTGGAATAAATACTTTTTTTAGATTTATTCATATTTTTTTTTAGAATTCAGTTTTCGATTTTTGTTTCAATGTTTAATGGCATATCAACCTTCGTGGGTTATTTAATGTCAATGCTATTCTTGTAAATAGATATTTGTGTAGTATTTAAACCATAGCTAAGGAATAAGCGAATTCATAGTTTTCCCAAAGGTTTTAGATCAAAATTGAATGTAATAGCAAGAATAGAGTTTGAAATCGCTAGCTACGATGTTGCAGTCAAGTACGTTAGCCACTAGACCTTAAAGATTTCCCTCTTTTAGGGTTGATAAATAATAAAAAATAAACACGAAATATTAATAGGTAAATTATCATATCCGTTCCTTATATATATAGATTAGAGAAAGAAAGAAAGAGAGAGAGAGAGAGAGAGAGAGAGAGAGGTTTAGGATGTTTGAATTTTATAAGTAAGCAAATAGAAAAATTGCTATATATTATCGTTAGTCATAAAACCTTCCGTTTTAGTAAAAAAAATAATTCATTCATCACTAATTTTAAAATATATTAATTTCAATCACTAATATATTTACCATTATTCTGATTCGTGGTGTAATGGTTAAAGCGTCGGACTGCAGAATCGTTGTAAACGAGTTCAAACTCCAATCGCTCGATTACGTCGACTTTCAGACAAATACCCTTGGGAAAGGCATGAACCCCCTTATCCTCCCATCTGTAGGTTAAATAGTACCACTATTGTTCTTCTAGACGAATGGGTTTGGCATAAAACAACCCAAGAAGGTTGATATTCCATTAAAAAAACTATATTCTGCTTTATCATTTGCCAGTTATCAGGTATTGTATTGCTTCCATTAAAGTATAATTCTACTGGTTTTCGAGCCGAAGAAGCTTTAGTCAGACCTCTTAACTTGATCTTGAGAATTGTTATTTTGTCATTCAGATATTTTAGTAGAGAACAAAAAAGATGAAAATCAGCTAGAACAAGGTCTGTTGAGTACCATGAATGGGGTACAACAGATCAAAGTTTTTTGGGGGTTTTTTCTCCTGTTTGAACCTCTTGCTGTATGTAGCCTTACGTTATCGTACAGCAGTACACCGTTTATTTATATTGACGAGTGCAGAGCGTTTTCATCGAAAATGTTCATACATACATAGCAGCTGTTATAAGAGTAAGTCTGCATTGATCGTCTGATTGCAGTTTAAAAACTTAAAAGGAATAATACCATTGTGATCTCACCATAAACTCAGCTTTTTTTCCCATGATGCTCCACCTTTCCGGTAGAGTGCGGAAATTCATCCTTGTCAATCTGTTATATTCTCATACGCCGTATCCTAACGACACGATAGTAAACAGACGCAGGAAGACTTCTTTAAAGAAATATATATCTCTCACTTTATTGTAAGGTTCGAAAGGGTTGTGTGGGATTCTACTGTGAGAGGGAGTTGGAGACCGAACAGAACTGCAATATTTTGACCCCCACTCTACTGGCCGTCAGCGTTGTGTTTTTCTCATTCTCCAGGGCTGCTCAACCGGAGGCCCAGAGGCCCACTCTGCTGGGTGATCTGTTACATCTTATCACCAACTTCTCTGGTCCCCAAACTCCATCAGGGTTCCCTAGGGCCCCTTCGGCCGGGTGTGGCTTTCCTTACCACATCTCGTCTATAACTCCGTCCGATCTCTAACTGCAACTGTCTGACTTCTGTCTTGACTAAGTTATATAATAGTTCAACACCCACTCAGTCGCCTACTCGATCTTTGAAATCGCATGTTTGATCGTCATCAAGCGGAAATAACTGTCATGCAGTTCACAGGTCACTCTCTTCCGGTGCATCAGTCTATGAATGTACCATGAGAATTTTTTTTACCTCGTCCCATTTCGTCAGCCAATTTCCGCCCACGCGATTTCCTCTCATAACTGCCATTAGAATGTGTCACCTCCTTACGGTGCATCACCTTGGAATGACATTTTTGGCCGGGTCGAAAGCCAAAATACAACAAATCCACTGTCTTTTGCGTTGAATATTCTCATAAAAGAACCATTTGTCGTCACCTGCAATGAAATTCTTGAGAAACCGTTCATTAATAGAAGACTTGTCACTTTGAATATGGGACCTGCCTTATTCTTCTAATTAAGGGTATGAAGAAGGCAACTTGCTCACTTTCCCTATCTTTTTCAAATATCGGCAAATTAGGGTTTGGGAAGTGTTTAGGTCAAGATTCGGGTACTTTTGCACGAACCGCTTTCCACTGATTCCTTTAAAAAAATCTTGATCGAAGTCTGTTAAGCGTTCTCATATAGGTTAATCTCTGAATGATGTATCGACAGGACGAAAGTTTGAAAACCAGTTTTGGACTCTGCGGTTAGTACCAACACTTTAGCTGTTTTTGTTATTCTTAGACTAATACGAATACGCACTTTCAGCTCCTCCATTTTAAGGGTATGAGATCATAGATTAGATTATAATGTTCACTTTTTCATTATTGAAATGAGAATGAATCGATGAAGGTGCTATTGAAACAAATAATTTCTTTTTACGCTTAAAACAATGAATTATTGAAATGCGTGTTAAAAACTTGCTTTTGAATCCAAGAATTTATTTATGGTTCAATCCAATCTAATGGAAGTATATTCAATCTTTAATATGTTATGGGCCATACTGAGATTTTGTAAAGATCATTCAATTGATTTAACAAAAGAATCATGGGTGACTAGGAGTCTACATAGCAGGCCACCCATTTGCTATTTGTAGAACGCAATACACATATTTCAAGTCAACTTTCTTCGGACAGACACGAGTTAAAAGTTTATAAAAAAAAAAAAATTGGGAGTGAAACCCAAGTAATGCTAATAGGTAAAGACGAAAGTAGGGTTTATTTTTATTTGTCTTTCTACAAACACACACACACACATGCACACACATAAATACATACACATACATGTGGGCGTGTGTATATATATATATATATATATATATGTGTGTGTGTGTGTGTGTGTGTGTGTGTGTGTGTGTGTGTGTTATACTAAGTAAAACAAGTTGTGTAAGTGTGTCTATCTTACCTCGTAATTAATTCATTAGTTTTAAAACTTTTTATAATTTTATATACGTGTATACACACCTGTATATATAACATTCTTTAGGTATAAAACATTATATATATATATATATATATATATATATATATATATATATATAAAAGATATCATTATAGTTTGGAGTGCAAGTAAAATAGGGGAAAGTGAATTTATTCCTTAAACAGCGTCTCAACTAGACTCGAATTATTTTATACATGAAGGTAAGGTAATCGCAACTATGGAACATTTATATTTAAATTTCTGTGCAGTTGTTTCTTAAGACTTCTCTAGCACTCACTTATATGATATCAAGTATTGCCATATAGCAAAAATAATTTGCATACTATTGTATGGTTTCAAATATTCCTATCTCACGCTAATATATATATGGTTTCAAGTAATTAATTCTATTTAATAATAGTTATTTGTTTACATAGAGTTTCATGATTTGATATCATCATCATCATCATGTCGTACCGCCAGCACGGATAGATATCCCTGACCATCTCTCGCTACTTCTCCCTACCATTCATCGCCTCCGGCAGGTCTTCTGGGTTACATCCCGTGTCCTCACATATCTGCTGTATGTAAGTTCGGGCTGGTCGTCCTGCTTTTGCTTGGCCATATGTGGGGGTCCATAGGAGTACGTCACTTACGAGCTCGTCCTTGCTTCTCCAGCAGTGTCCGGCGTGTCTGGCTCGTCTAACCTGTATAGTTTTCGTGATGGGAGGCAGGTGGCCGTACAATTGGCGTCTCGTTGGGTGTTGTCGCCAGGACTTGTTCAATATTGCTCTCAACATTCTTGTGTAGTTGCCGTCAAGTTTCTTCTCCAGCCGTTTAGTTAGCGTCCATGTAGTGCATCCATATAGCAGTATCGATACAACCGCTGCCTGGAAGAAACTGCGCTTCATTTCATCGGTCAGGTCTGATTTCCATATGATTTAGAGCCTATCTATAGCCGTCCATGCTTTCGTCAGTCGTGTGTCGATGTCGTTTTCGGTTGACGAGACGCTACTTCCTAGGTAGGTGAATTTGTCCACTAGCCTCAAAGAGGCTCCGTTTAGTGTGGTAATGTTGCCCGTTTGGTTGTAAAACATATATTCAGTTTTGTGCGCATAGGCATGGAGGCCAATGCCTGCTGCAGCTCGTTCCAAACTATGCAGTAGTGTCTCTGCTTGGTTAGGCGTATTCGCCAGTAACGCCAAGTCATCAGCGTAGTCGGCGTCTATGATTGTTTTTGCGGGGTACCTTTTGCTTCTTTTCTTAGTCAGCTCGAAGCCATTTACTCTGATTTTGTCGATCGAAGTTCTAAGCACGTAGTCTTGACAGATGATAAAGAGGTACGGGGCTAGCGTGTCTCCTTGTAGTATTCCTGCAACAATGTCGAAGTATTCCGTGTCTCCATCTGGTGAACGTACTTTCACTTTTGTGTTTCTGTAGAGAATCAATGATTTAATATAACTAATAATAATAATAATAATAATAATAATAATAATAATAATTATCCCTGGTAAAAAAAACAAACACTTATAGCTTACCGTACATATCCTTATTACAGATAATTAGTTTTGATTTTGATTCCTTTGTTAATGACTAGCGGGATTGATACCTTGCCCGAGGGTATTTGTCTAAATGTGAAGGTAATACTGTAACTGGAGTTCGAACTCGCATTCTGCGATTTTGCATTCCAATACTTTAGACATAACGTGATTAAGTGTAATGTGTACGTGCGGATTCGTTGAAAACATTGGCAAACTAGTCTTTCTTTCTCACATACTCATTTGTACATATAATATTATTTTGGTTACATATGTATGCATATAAACACACAGTCACACACATTTATATATATATATATATATATAGAGAGAGAGAGAGAAAGAAAAAAAGAAAGAGAGATAGAGACAGAGTGAGTACGGAGAGAAAGAAATATGATCGATAGATACATTGATGAAAGGTGTGAGTTTCTTGGGTGTGTTTGTGAGAGAAAGTGACTTAATGTACTTGTCTATTAAAGCGTAAACAAGGTACTAGAGTAAATTTTCTTTTTCTTTCATACTCATTCAGACACACACACACACACACACACACAAACACACACACATATATATATATATATATATATATATATATTATATATATATATATATATATAATGAAAACTATTGCGCCTTTCCAATGCACAACCTAACATGGAAGTACGTACCAGCCCATCCTGAAAGATATGAAGAAAGATACCACTTCGCCGTTAGCTGAGACGTTTTTATTGTTTTTTTTTTTTTTTTTTTTTTTTTCTGTTTTTTTTTTTTTTTTTTTTTCTCTTTCCTTCTGCTGCCACTCCTTTGCAGAGATTGAATTGAGTAGAAATCTCAGAAAAGGCTCTGACGTTGACAAGCAGCAAAGTACGATTACCTTGTCAGAAACGGTTGCCTTTTCCAACACAAATCGGTCCCTCCTCTGCAATCCGACCGCACAAATGTACTTTAAAACCCGTCTTCAGTTTTACCCGACAACATCTAACGTCTTAAATCAATGATGGACAACCTTGTGGCTGAAATGCATCATTTAGACACTTGCCAGCAAACGATATTCAAGCCCAGCCGTACAAAAAACCTCACAACTTTTTATATATATATATATATATATATATATATATATATATATATATGTGTGTGTGTGTGTGTGTGTGTGTGTGTGTGTGTGTTTGTATGCATATTGGTAGCAAGTTATTGTTTCGACAAGTTTGGTTAAAGACCAGAAAAGTTTTCTTTTATGACTTGATTTTTTTTCTTCACTCGCTTTCTAACTTGTTTCTTTGTATCAGGATCCTCTTAATAAAAGAATTACCCTATGTTGTGCAACCAAACGTTTTCAATTGTATCAATTGATCGTATAAAAGAAAGTTATAATTATTGTATTTTTTTTTAGGTATTATCGTTTTTGCTTAGTTTTGGTTAGACATCTATTTGGTTGAAAATATCTACTATGGATCGTCTTGTACTGGCGAGTGTGTAAGTTGTTGAAGACGTTTGGTATGTCTGTGCCGGTGCTGAGTGTGATTTTATTTATGTTGCATTGCGCCACAAATAAAATTGCTACCACTTACGACCCTCGTTTGCTCGTATACACTGCCCTACTATTTACCTATAGCTGGAGGGAGAATAATTGGATTCATAGCTTTCCCAAGGGTATTAGTGCTATGTGAAATGCAATCAACCTCGGCCAGGATTTGAACTCGTGTCGCCGTGTCCATTTCCTACGACGTTAACCATTACACCACGGGCACTTCCATTACGCAGCCCATCCATTACGGACATTCACACATATACTTGTACGGACTTTCACACATACAAACACTGACATTAACACACACACACACACACACACACACACACTCACATACATAGATACTTATATGCAAAAACATTCACACAGACACACACACACACACACACATTCATACACAGTCGTCTCCGTGAGATGAAATGACTTCCGGTTTCAACCCCTTATTGAAGAATGAGAGCAGGGCTTCACTGCTTGTACAACAATGTCTTATTTCTTCCCGACAAGCTCTATATTTCAAGCATCATTGGTAAGAAACATTGCCTTCCTCTTCTTAACGCATAGTACTATAGTAATTATTTGGCATGTAATCGTAAATTTCCTTTAGTGTGTATTATTCACTCGAGTTGTATACAGGAAAGAACATCTAAGTTGATGTATGAAAATATAATCTGTTTCTTATCTTTTTTTTATTACCCGAAATATACGTATAGTTAGAGTAAAAGAGAGTTGGAGATAGCTGAAAGGCACACACAGAGAGGAGACGGTGTGGTTTTTCTGGGAAAAATTTCTGCCTTTCTGCTTCGTTCTCTTAGGTTGAGATTTATTCAGAGTTTATAAAATTTTCCGGAGACACGGGCAATCCTCATGGTGCCACCCCCTGCCAACGCGCCTTGCGTAGACACTCCTTCTGTCTAGCATGCCACCAATGCAACCTACGTGCCATTTTCGCTGAGGAAACACCAGTTTCCTGTTTACTTTAGGCCATTCTTTTATGCCATCCTGACAAACCATGAAGTATTTCCGATGGAGCAACCTCCTTCTAACTCAAGGAAACGGGCACACCTCCTTATTTGCCCAGTCGGCTAGATCTATAGAATACACCGACGGCATCTCAGCAGAGTGGTAAACCCCGAACAAATGCCCTGGATATGACACTAAACAATCTGATGATGAGTTTCCAGTAATGCTGGAGCTTTGGGAAATGCAGGATACTTCTTCATTGCCATCAGTCCCAACTCTATTCTGGCGCGGAATAGGAACACCTGATATGGTCCTTTCTATCGGTCAAATAGATCTAAACCGTGTACTTATGCTAAAAGGAATAATTTGAAATTGAACTGTTTTGACAAAAAACTATATTTGTACTAAAATGAAATGTTTGAATTAAAACTATTTGACTTAACGGAATAGTTTGAAATAGAAATGTTTTTGACAATCAAACCTTGTACTTATGTTAAACTGAATTGTTTGAAATAGAAGTGATTATTTGTATAAAAATAGATTGGACATTAAATAATCAACAAGTGTTGATATGCCATAAAACGCAAACAAACAAACAAACAAACAAAATGCACATCCTGTTATACCTCCCACATGCAGTATGTCAAAGGAATCTTCTTGTCGCTATCCAACACAGGGAATAGGGAGTAAATGACAAATGAGAATAGGAGATATTTATGACTGTCTAAACTTTGAAACCAACTTGTTTCATTCGTTCAACAAAATGTCTTCTGCATGTTCGATGATGTATAATTGTTTCCAAAGATACAAACATTTGCTCCATTTATTTCTTTTGCATATATATATATATATATATATATATATATATATATATATATATATATATATATATATTGTTAGGTTTTTATTGTTTGTATATATATATATATATATATATATATATACACATAAGATTGAAAATATATATATATACATATATATATATATAGTACTGATGACTTTCTTTCATTAACGTCTTATGATTGGGAGCAAATCTTCTCAGATGTCTAAGATTTTCAAGATATCCGAGCCGATTGTACAGGAGGTGCCCATGGTGTAATGGTTATCGCAGCAAGAAATAGACACGGTGACACGAGTTCAAATCCTGGACGAGATTGATTGCATTTCACATAGCACTAATACCCTTGGGAAAGGTATGAATCAATTTATTCTCCCTCCAACTATGGTTAAATAGTAGGGCAGACTAGGTTCTTTAGCCTTAGTGGGGCAACTAGTTTAGGAGAATGAAAACTCTGAATTCAAACATGTTAAACTCCTCTATAAAAAATTGACCTTGTGTCATATCCTGCTCAAGCGGAGGGGTTGTTAAATATGATAGTACATTTTTGGATAAATAAATCTCCTAATTACCATAAAATAAATCAACCAGTTGATCTGCTTATTTTAAAGTTTGCCAGTATACAAGATTCATCTTGTGAGTGTCTGTAAATTGTTGAATACTGGATTTGAGTAACATTATTGACTGAAACCAGGTACCAATCATTTTCGAGTTTGCTAGTTTTAATTACTGCACTGCCGTTTTAAATATCTAACTTTCTGACAATTATAAACGTTTTATTCACTGACTTAATTTATTAATTTACATTTCTTGTTCAGTGTATCGACCTTTCATTTAGTCCATTGATTCAAATCTCACTTAATTGAATTAACTTTTCGTTATCGAAAAAACTTTTGATACCATAAAGTTTCTTACGAAGACGTTCTATTTTGATTTGTTATACCCATTGAGTGAGGGGGAAAACGAATAAAGTCTGATGGTATTATGCAAAACTGCTGAGCGATTTATTTATGACGGGGTTATTTATCTATTTTTCAAATATAAGAGTAAAGTAAAACTATATATGGGGACTATATTTGAAAGCAACCCGAAAGCTCCCTTTTCAATAGCTACTACACCGAGTTCTAAGGGAGGGGGTGACTCTTTTACCTTGATTGACTTATTTTAACCATGATACGTACCTTATAATGCTCAGTTGGTTAGTTGGTTGGGTTTTATGGCATATCAACCTATCTAGGTTATTTGACGCCAAATCAATGTTTATGCAAATAATCAGTTCTATTTCCAACAATTCAGTTTAGTATGAGTACACAGTTTAATTGTCAAAAACATTTCTATTTTAAACTATTCAGTTTATTCAAAATATTCTCATTCAGCTAATTTTGTTAACACACAGTTAAATGTCAAAAGAGTTCTATAAATAACAATTAGGTTTAGTATAATACAGTTTCGATGTCAAAAACAGTTCCATCTCAAACAATTTAGTTTAGCATAAGGACGCAGTTTAAATGTAAGTACATTTTAATTGTCTAAAAAATTTCGATTTCAAGCTATTCTGTTTAGTCAAACAGTTCTATTTCAAATAATTCAGTTTAGCATAAGTATGCAATTAGTTCTGTTTTACCCATAGATAGGACCCTATCCAGTACTACCATTCTGAGCAAGAGTTGACCTGGGAGCGATGGCAATGAATGGGGTACTTCGTATTCCCCAAAACCCCAGTATCACTGGAGCCTCACAATCAGATTGTTTAGTGTCATACCTAGGACACTCCTCGGTGTATATTACAGCTCCAGCAGACTGGGCAATATAATGCTCAGTGTGAAGCAAGAGAGAATCAAGAAACATTTTGGAGTCTTTTGTATGACTCAACCTGGGATTGAACCTCCCAGACCATTTGCGAACGCTCAACCCAGTTTACAGGATCTTAAAATTTGCATTAATATTTATTTAGAATCTGTTTATTGAAAATCAGTGTATTTTTCCATTGGAATGGTTTGTTGGTTCGGTTTTATGGCATATCAACCTTTGTAGGTTATTTAACGCCAAATCCTTTTTTTTGCAAACAGTTCTATTTCAAACAATTCAGTTTGGGATTAAGAATCTTGATTTATTTCTAATCGACTAAACTGTTTTACCAGGTGCAACTATCACGAGTCAACTTAAGAATTGTTTGAATTTACTGCGCCAAACTTAGAAATTTAGCATACCACCTCCACTAAAAATAAATAAAATAAAAACCTGGTAGGGCCTGTATCGGATGACAAGATGAAATATACCCCAAAATTTCTTTGAATATACGTCAGTCCTGGACTTTAACTAAGTTAAAACTTAAAGTGAAAGGATTTATATTTATATTTTTATTTTTATTTCTATTTTTTTTTTCGAATTTTATTTTATTTATTTATTTTTATTATTTTTATTTTATTTTATTTATTATTTTTTTTTCCACGTACTCATGGGAAGCAGCATCGTGTACGTGAAGATGTTCAAATCCGCAATGCCTAATATTTCCTGAACGTTTGAGCCGTGCGGCTTAACGCTCAGGATTGTCAGTTCGATCGGGGAACTACTGCTGCTCACCTATAAGAGTGGCTTCTATTGATGAGAATAAAAACAGCCATCGAAAGATAACCATGACTCATACTCAAACCACATTCACAAACCGCATCGCTCTTCGCGCGGGTAAAAAAGGGGCGCGTCCTGCTGAAGTTGGAGCCCTGGCCTCAGTGTTCGAAAAATCAGCTACAGAGCTCAAACTACTAAAATGCAAACAAACAATACAGATAGCGACATTTAACGTTAGAACCCTAAATAGAATAGGTCAACTACCAGAGCTAACTGCACCAGCCGTAGAACATAAGATAGACATAATCTGTATACAAGAACATCGATACGCTCACACCGAAGATATCAGATATCACGAAACTGGCAATGGATGGATGCTGGTGACTGTATCGGCGTGGAAAAACTCTGTCAATGCATCGGTAGGAGGGGTGGGAATGCTTATAGGACCAAGAGCGCTAAAAACACTTAATAGCATAAAAATATAGTTTACATGTAAGTACATTTTAATTGTAAAAAAAAACGTTTATATTTAAAGCTATTCAGTTTAATCAAGCAGTTCTAATTCAGCTAATTCAGTTTAGTCTAAGTACAGATTTTGTTTACACACAGTTAGATGTCAAAACAGTTCTATATTAAACAATTCAGTTTTGTGTAAGTACAGTTTCAATGTTAAAAACAGTTCAATTCAGTTTAGTCAGACAATTCAGTTTAGCATATGTATGCCGTTAGTTCTATTTAACCCATAGATAGGACCCCATCAGGTGCTACCACGCCCGGCTAGAGTGGACCTGGGAGCGATGACAATAAAAAGGGTTTTCCGGATTCCTCAAAGCTTCAGCATTACTGGAACCTCACCATGAGATTGTTTAGTGTCATATCCAGGACACTCGTTGAAGGGGGGTCTTATCCCTCTGCAGTGGGTGTATTCTACAGCCCCAGCCGACTGAGCAATCGAATGGAATGAATTTTCCTTCGTATGTATATATTTAGAAAATAATGTAAGTGACTTCATTTTTTATAATGATGTAATGTACATTTTTAGTTTAGTAACGGACTTAAGTCTTATAAGAAGGAGTATTCGTAGAAGATATAATAAAGTAGTATAAACTTTACTTATTATAATAAGTAAAATAAGTAATAACTAAAGAGTGAGTAATAACTAAAGGGTGAGTAATAAGTAAAAAGTGAAGAGAAAAGACGTTTGTAATTTGGATTATTTCAATCCAATAAAGCATAAGTCGTAAATGTAACGAGGTCATGTTCAAAATATTCAAATAAATGTATGAAACATTTTCTCGGTTGCGTAATTTTTTAAAATTATATTTTGACATGTTTTGATAAAAATTAGATAATGCCATAAAACTAGGAACCGAGAAAAGTTTTTTTTATCATCACCAATTAAAATTCAAATACTTAACGAAAAACTATTTCTCAAAATGGAAACTGTAATGCAGGAACTCATTTAAGGAATGTTTCCTTAAAGACGGCTTTCATCGATACAATACAACTTGGTTCTACAGAAACTAATGTCCGAGATTCGAATTATATCTTATTGCTGAATAAATGAATTTGAACACAGTTTTAATCAGCAAAAACATAATTCCAGAACATCAATCTATTTCAGTGATCGATTAACAAGATTATGATAAAATTTTTACAGCTTTAGATGCCAAAAAAATGTTCAAAGCAGTTTCTAGTTCCTCTATAGAATAGACTGTCCTTTGGCATGGAAAGTGTTCAATTGCTTGATCAAAGATAAATGGAGGATGAGAAATGGGGAAAATATTGTTTGTGGGAGTAGAGACTCATACGTATATATATATATATATATATATATATATATATATATATATATATAATTTTACATTGATATGTTTTATCGATACTCGCTTTTCAATTCACATCTTGTCATATTTTTTCCAAACTTTCAAATTGCTACATAATACAAAATAAACAAGATAAAAGAAGAAAAGAAAAGAAATATATAGTAGAGAAGAGCATTATTATATATATATATATATATATATATATATATATATATATATATATATATATATATATACGTGGTGCATTTAATAGGTTTGCAGCCTTTTTTGTACAGGCATTTAAAATGATCGTTGACTCTTGAAAATTCAGTATGTTATTGCTATACATCTTATGAAATGACTGAACAATCTTAATGATTTCAGGTTCTAAGAAACAGCCACAGCAGGAATTGGAATACACCCTACTAAAGCCTGATTGTCACAGCTGGTGAATTTCAAAAATGCAATCGGGACTTGAAGACACTTTAGAAGAAAGATATGCAATAAAATTCTGTATTAAACTTGGAAAAAAGCCTCAGAAACGTATTGAACGCTTCAGACTGCTTTTCGACCATCTTGCATGAATCGAGCATCAGTTTTTGATTGGCATAAGAGATTCAAAGAAGGCAGGAAGTCTGTGAGGGATGATGAGAGGTGTGGGAGGAGTAAGGAAGTCAGAACACTAGAGTTGATTGGTCAAAGCGTTATTGTTAAGGTTAGGTTTACTATGTTGAGGTTTTAAGGGAGTTCAGGAAGAGATTCTGTCGGAAGAGGCCAGCACTCATCAAATCGGGACAGTGGCATTTCCACCAGGACAATGCACCAGTCCACAACTCCATCCTTGTCACAGACTATTTGACCAAGATGGGCATCAGCACAGTTCATCACCCTCCTTATAGCCCAGACGTTGCTCTGTGTGACTTTTGGTTATTCCCTAAGCTCAGAGGCTGTCGTTATAAGACAATTGAAGAGATGAAAGAGTCTGTAACGAATGTCATTGACACGCTTACACAAGAAGACTTCCATGGGGCCTTCCAGAAGTTGTTGGAACGGTACAACACGTGCATTGAAGCCAGAGGAGATTACTTCGAAAGGGACTAGAGTTTCATGTGTGTACAATCAATAAAAGTGCCCATACCAAAAGTCTGGAAACTTATTTAATGATCCTCGTATTTGAGTTTACATTGATATTTTTTTTATCAATAGTTGCTTTTCAATTCACATCTTGTCATATTTTTTCAAAAATTTCAAATTGCTACATAAGTAAAGTTAGCGACCATAGTCGAGGGTGACCCGAAGGCTCCCTTTTCGATAGCTACTACACCAAGGTGTAGGGGAGGGCGCTACTCCATTCCCAGGATTGCTCCACTTTACCCTTGAAACGTACCTTATAATGCTGAGTGTTAAGCAAGGTGGTATCAAGTACCATTTTTAAAGTCTTTAGTATGACTCGACCTGGGATTGAACCCAGGTCTCCCGGGCCATTGGCGAACACCCTAACCGCTGGGCCAATGTCCCGGTATGAAATTGCTGCATAATACAAAATAAACTGGATAAAGGAAGTAAAGAAAATAAATAGTTATTAGAGAAGAGCGCTACTGTACCATACGCATGATACGGATATGTGAAACGTACATAGAATCTTCATAATATATATATACATAGAACATAGGAATTCCGAAAGACGAAAAATACATAACGACTTCTTAGTTCAGGTACGAAACCTTTTATTACCTTTGAGTTAAAGGTTTCGACATAAGGAAGAGAGAGGCACAATCTTTCTATGATGACTTTTCCATCTGCACCCCCGCCATCTCGTGCGGCGCCCGTAGCGCGCAAACTTGTCTGGCCTCTGCGAGCCCCAAAAGTCGATCCTTCTCGTTCGGTCCGCAAGACCCAACTCAACTGACTTTTTTCAAATCTCCCCAAATCCTCCGCGCGCGCTTCCGATGCATGACGTCATTCACATCTCCAGGTCAAATCCTCTATTTAGGATTTTTATTTTGACATCTATGAACGACATATTCTCCCCGCGCGCGTGCTGTAACACCTGCACTCAAGTTTGCAACTAACTATCCCATGTGCTGAGCCGAAAGGTTCTCAACATAACTAAACCCAAAGGTAAGATATATAAAACGAAATCCCTCGGCCATTATATTACACTACTATATATATATATATATATATATATATTTATAAAGAGAGAGAGAGAATTGATTACTTTTCCAAATTAATTGCGAACACTTATTACGTCATACAGTTTTGAAACGAATGATATTTTCGGAAAGAGAATGTTTGAACTTTCTCATTTTCTGTTTTCGTTTTAGAAATAAAATTGAATATAATCCAGAGAATACATTACATATCAATTGCCCTGATAATGGCTTATGGTCAAAACTGGAACATTTAAAGTTGGCAAATCAATTATAAAATATCTATTGCTCTGAATAGCTTGTTTTTCATATTTATATATTTACATACATATTGACAAACCAGGTTTTGATCTCAGCTTGAAACATCTCGCATGTCTAGCCACACTGAACTGTTGAGATGCAATCAAAGTGTGTCTGTGGATGACAAGAATATATATATATATATATATATATATATATATATATAAATATATATCATCGTCATCTTCAAGTCGCGCCATCAGCATTGATATCCCTGACCCTCACTCGCCAAGACTCCCTATCGTCCATTGCTTCTGGCAAGTCTTCAGGACTACATTCCCTATCGGCAGAGAGCAACTGCATGTAGGTTCGAGCTGTTCGTCCTGCCTTTGTTCTGCCATGTGAAGAGGTCCACAGGAGTATATCACTTATGAGCTCGTCCTCACTTCTCCAGCAGTGTTCCACAGGCCTGGTTCGTCTAATTTAGATAGTTTTCATGATGGATGGTAAGCGGCCGTACAGCAACTGGTTTGTGGCGTGCTGCCTCCAGAATTGTTCATATTGCTCGCAGCATTCTTGTGTAGTTGCCGTCAAGCTTTTTCTCCATCTGTTTAGTGAGTGTCCATGTAGTGCATCCATATAGCAGTATCGACACGACTACTGCTTGGAAGAAACTGCGTTTCATTTTATCGGTCAGGTCTGACTTCTATATGACTGATAGACTATCGATAGCTGTCCATGGCTTTGCTAGTCCCGTGTTGATGTCTGTGTCGGTTGATGAGATACTGCTTCCAAAGTAGGTGAATTTGTCAATTAGTTTCAGACCTACCATTCAATGTGGAGATGTCACCTGTTTGATTAAAGCGCATATATTCCGTTTGTGTGCATTGACATGGAGGTCAATGCCTTTAGCGGCTCCTTCCAAACTATGTATCAGGGTTTCAGCTTGGGTGGGTGCACCTGCCAGAAGCGCTATGTCATCGGCGTAGTCGGCGTCGGTAATTGTTTTTCCGGGTACCTTCTGTTCCTTTCCTTTGTTAGCTTGAAACCGTTTACTTTGATTTTTTCGAAGCATGTAGTCTACACAGATGATAAAGAGGTTTGAGGATCATGTGTCTCCTTGCAGTACACCTACTACAATGTCGAAGTAGTCTGTGTCTCCATCCGAAGAACGGACTTTTTACTGTTTCTATAGACCATCATTATGGCTGTGACGGTTTCTTTTGGTAGGCTGTAGGCGAGTAGAATTTGCTCCATCTTTCCTCTGTGAATGGAGTCATACAATCGTAATATATTATGTATTGAAAAATATAAAATACTTACTAATCTTGGACAGATACCGATGGTATTCGGTCTGTATCTGAAAAAAAATTGGACTGAATATGCGGCAAACACAACCGTATTTATTACATAACTACATTGGACTGGTTGTGTAAGGGTTATCGTCCAAATAATGGATACAGTAAACCAATTTCAAATCCTGGACTAGACTGTTTGCATTTAATACAGCTTTAATTCCCTTGGGAAAAGTATGAGAATGACTATTCTCCCTACAGCTAAAAATAAGTTATAGTAGGGTAGACTAAGCTTTAGTTTTGTATAACGGGGGAGCATAGCAAGTGACAACAACGCTTGTGTAAAAACTATCAGCTATTTTATTCAAAACGTTGGACGAGAGAGAGAGAAAGAGAGAGAAAGAGAGAGAGAGAGAGCAATGAGATGGGCCCGGGCTTAAGGCTGTTGCCCAGACACGTCCGGCATTCCCAAAAATGCGTCAGGCCCTGTTATAATTTCCCAAAAATGGGTGCCTTGGGCAGCTGGTGATAAACCTAGCCCCTCCGAGGAGGGTTACAGCTAGAGAGGACAGCCCTCAGAGGCTTGAAGAATAAAGTATAAGTCAGTCTCGGGCGCGTGGCACGAATGCTAGACCTCGTCGGGACCCACGCCGAGCGGCCTCAACTTGTAACAGTATCCAGAGAAAAGACACACCCGACCAGAAATGTGCCGCTAGATTCCTACTCGCTAACTGCTCTCTGAATGACTGACTGCCTGACACTCTGGACTCGAAAACCTTCCGCATAATATATTTTCTGGACACAGACACATTTTCCCTCTCGCTCGATTTATATGATTCATTTCTTCAGTCCTCTATTTTTTACACAGATGTATATCCTATTATGAAATCCCTAATTAATCAATATTTACCAACCCCTCCGCCCGGGCAGGATATGACACAAGGTCACTTTTTCATATTCACCCAACCCCTCCGCTCGGGCAGGATATGACACAAGGTCAATTTTTGAGCGGAGTTTAACAGGTTTGAATTCAGAGTATTCCTTCTCCTAGACTAGTTGCCTCACCAAGGCTGAAGAACCTAGTCTGCCCTACTATTTACCCATAGCTGGAGGTCGAATAACTGGATTCAGACCTTTCCCAAGGGTATTAGTGCTAAATGAAATGCAATCAGTCTCGTCCAGGATTTGAACTCGTGTCGCCGTGTCAATTTCCTACGACGATAACCATAACACAAGGTTACTTATTAAGCAGAAGTTAACAGGTTTGAATTAAGATTTTTCCTTCTCCAAGACTAGTTGCCTAACCAAGGCTGAAGAACCCAGGCTGCCCTACTATTTACCCATAGCTGGAGGTAGAATAATTGGATTAATTCCTTTCCCAATGGTATTAGTGCTATGTAAAATGCAATCAGTCTCTTCCAGGATTTTAACTCGTGTCCCAGAATTAATCAGTCTGTCATAGAAAAACTTCTCTTAAAATTGACCTTGTGTCTCACCCTGCTCGTACCGAAGTGTTGGTTAAATACATATATATCAACACTGAAGTTTATATAGACACTGATTTTTATTTAGAAACACCGAGAATTGCGCAAAATTATTCGCTTATCTCCTTTAATGTTTGTTTGCGTCAAAATCAACGATTTCCTTGCTCATCAAGAATAACCTATTTATGTAAAATCTGTCTATATTTTTTTTCTTTTTCTCTTACTTTTTTTTGTGAGGGGGGTCGCCTTTTGTTAACAACATGAAATGTCTGCCAGCCAAGTTCTATACAATAACAAGGTGAGGTCTGCCATTCGATTATTTCCTTTGAGTTGGCTGCATTGGAATTAGACGGACTTTTATCTTAGACGGCCTTATTGTTTAATCAATATGACGAATATGCCTTTGTACTGGATGGTTCGTATTTATTATGATCAGGCTGATAAATTCACGTAAAGGCATAAATAATCGGCAAGGATGGAAGTATGCATACAAATATAGATAGATAGATAGATAGATAGATAGATAGATGTGAGGAGAATGAAATACATAGATGGGTAGATGTGAGTAGAAAGAAATAGATTGATGTATAGATGGGAGGAGAAAGAAATTGATAGCTATATAGATGTGAGGAGAAAGAAATAGATAGATAGATAGATAGATAGATAGATAGATAGATAGATAGATAGATAGATGTGAAGCGAAAGAAATAGAGATGGGTAGATATGAGTAGAAAGAAATAGATTGATGTATAGATGGGAGGAGAAAGAAATTGATAGCTATATAGATGTGAGGAGAAAGAAATAGATAGATAGATAGATAGATAGATAGATAGATAGATAGATAGATAGATAGATAGATAGATAGATGTGAAGCGAAAGAAATAGAGATGGGTAGATATGAGTAGAAAGAAATAGATTGATGTATAGATGGGAGGAGAAAGAAATTGATAGCTATATAGATGTGAGGAGAAAGAAATAGATAGATAGATAGATAGATAGATAGATAGATAGATAGATAGATAGATAGATTGATGGGAGGAGAAAGAAATAAATAGATAGATAGATAGATAGATAGATAGATAGATAGATAGATGTGAAGAGAAAGAAATGAATAGATGGATAGATGTGAGGGGAAAGAAAAAGATTGATAGATAGATAGATAGATAGATAGATGTGAGGAAAAAGAGATAGATAGATAGATAGATAGATGTCAGGAAAAAGAAATAGATAGGTAGACAGATGTGAGGAGAAGAAAATAGATAGATAGATAGATAGATAGATAGATAGATATGAACTGAATAAAATATTTTCGAATGATTTTGATTTTTTGCATTTCTTTTGTATTAATCCAATACTTACCAGGAGTATTTTATTCATTCATTTATTTATTTATTCATGTAAATTAATAACTACTTGTCTACCATTTAATAGGTTGTTTAAAAATTAGGAAGGTTGCGTATGATAATAAAAAGGTTTTTTTAATTCTGTCGAATAGAAAATAACATAGCTACTTTTAATTGAAAATTTTCTTGTGTTTTTAATATCACAACCATTTAATGTTTTCTGTTCAGTGAGAAATGGATTTCTTGTATAAAAGGAATCCTGATTATCTTCATTACGAAATGAAGAACTACATTCGCTATTGAGTCTGATTATATTATGTTCGCGCTCTCTCTCTCTCTCTCTCTCTCTCTCTCTCTCTCTCTCTCTCTCTCTCTGTATCTGTCGTCAGTCTATTTGTCACTTTCTTTCTTTCCTTCTTTCAACGTATATATATATATATATATATATATATATATATATATATGATGAAATGATAAAGACACATGTTGTCTATATAATTTTATTAGGATCCTTTCAAGTTTCCTGACAAGTGCTAGGATGTTTTTTTTTCTTTATTGCTGTTAATTTGTCTTTTTACAAGATTACACCGATACTTCCAGGTGTCAGTATAATCGTGAGCTTCAGAATCATGTATTTTAAAATATGTGTTTTTGGGCAGCAGTCTTTTATTAAAGCAGGTTTGATTAAATAATAAAAACACATGCCTGTATAATTTTATTAGGTTCCTTTCACGTTTCCTGGCAAAGCGCTAGAGAGTTTATTTTTTGTATTGTTGTTAATTTCTCTTTTTACAAGTCTACACCTATACAGTGTAAAAAGATAAATAAACAACGATTAAAAAAAAAAGGCTAAAACCCCTAAAACTTGCCAGGAAACTTGAAAGGATCCAAATAAATCATACAGAAAATGTCTTCATTATTTTATCAAACCTGCTTAAACGAAGGACTACTGCCCAACTACACACACACACACACACACACACACACACACACACACACACACACACATATATATATATATATATATATATATATATATATATATATATATATATATATATATATATAAGTAAATAGGGATGTAAATTTGACAGTATGAATGCCAGACACGTACTTAATATTTTTAAATTAAGAACACTGTGCGTGCGGTTGTATCTTTTTGTTGTATACATTTTATTTGCTGCTGTTATTTCGACGAGCACACATCACTGTGTGAACAATTTTTCTGCTATCAAAGTCCTGATAACGGTTATTGAAACCGAAACATTTAACGTTGACTTTACATCACAATAAATTCACCTATTTGGATTATTCTATTGTTATGCTTTCTTTATATATATATATATATATATATATATATATATATATATATGTGTGTGAGTGTGTGTGTGTGTGTGTGTGTGTGTGTGTGTGTGGGTATCAGGGTGGTTGCTTTGTTGTTTGGTGTCTATGGCATACCTACCTTTGTAAGTTATTTAATGCCACATTCACTTTTATACGAATAATGAGTTCTATTTCGAGCAGTTCAGTTTAGCATATAATCAAACCGTTCTAATTCAACCGATTCAGTTTTGTATGATTATAGATTATGTTTTCACTCAGTTAAATGTAAAAAGAAATCCATTTCAAACAATTCAGTTTAGTATAAGTACACAATTCAGTTCTATTTAACCCATAGATATGATCCTATCTGGTGCTACCTCTCAGAGTGGACCTGGGAGCGATGGCAATAAAGGGGAACTTCGAATTTGCCAAAGCACCAGCATGACCTGAACCTCACCTTCAGATCGTTTAACGTCATATCTGGGACACTCGTTGGGTGTGTCTTACGCCTCTGCAGAGTTGCAGTCGGTGTATTCAACAGCTCTAGCCAACTGGGTAATATATATATATATATATATATATATATATATATATATATATATATATATATATATATATATATATATATATGTGTGTGTGTGTGTGTGTGTGTGTGTGTGTGTGTGTGTGTGTGTGTGTGTGTTTTAGAGATACTTTTTTTATGTCTATCTATCTGTCGATATATATATATATCAAACAAGAAAGATAACAGTGAAGGATGTGAAATCAGAGAACCTGAACGTAAGGAACCTTTTCAGATATCCCTTTTTCATTCCTTCTACAAAGGACATCACAGTTGGGGTGCTTCTGGCCTATTTCTTCACTCAAAGTTTTATAAAATGTCAATAAATCCATCTAACAATATAAAAACATTTCTCAACTAAATCATAAATGACTTTAATTACTACAGCAGCGGTTGCTGTTGTACTCTCATAGTGTTTACATATAACTTGTTGGAACTGGTTATTTTCAGTTTAAAATTTGGAAAATCCCCAAAATCATTTAATAGTGACTGGAATTTAGTGACTCCCAGTGACTGAAATTTCTTACTCTTAAACAGTCGAATTTTTCAGTTAATCTAATCAGGAAACAGAAAGGTTTGACTTATCGGTGAATATATTATTACCTGGGTATGGTTCATAAATTGTTCAAAAATCAACAATCTTTTCTACTAATAGGTTACATTTGGTTTTCTTGAGTTTCATGTATGTTATTTCATTGTTCGTTATTTTATTGTTCATTGTTCGTTATTTAATTCCAAATCCTGTTCACACACACACACACACACACACACACACTATATATATATATATATATATATATATATATATATAGCACTCGGTATAATTTTGGGAAATTTATCTACCAATTCAAACCTGAACCCGAGACATTATCAAAAACTTAAAACGATCTTAAATAAATCATACAGAAAAAAATTGTCTTTATTATTTCATGAAACATTCTTAAATGAACGACTCCTGCCTAACTACACATACATACATGTGTCCTTATATATATATATATATATATATATATATATATATATATATATATATATATATATATGTGTGTGTGTGTGTGTGTGTGTGTGTGTGTGTGTGTGTATATATACGATGATCATTAAATAAGTTTCCAGATTTTATTCGTATGGGCATTTTATTGATAGTATACACATGAAACTCTAGTCCGCTTCGAAGTAAACTCCTCCGCCTGCAATGCACTTGTTTCACCGTTCCAACAACATCTAGAAGGCCCCATGGAAGTCCTCTTCTGTGAGCGTGTCAATGACCTTTGTCACAGCCTCTTTCATCTCCTCAGTTGTCTCATAACTAGAGCTTTTGAGCTTAGGGAATAACCAAATGTCACAGGGAGCAAAGTCTGGACTATAAGGAGGGTGAGGAACTGTCTTGATGGTCATCTTGGTCAAATCGTCTATAACAAGGATGGAGTTGTAGACTGGTGCATTCTCCTGGTGGAAATGCCACTGACCCGATTTGAAAAATACTGGCCTCTTCCGACGGAATCTCTTCCTGAACTCCCATAATAATAGTAACCCTAACCCTAACCCTTTGGCCAATCAACTCTGGTCTGTTGACTTCCTTACTCCTCCCACACCTCTCATCACCCCTCACAGATTCCCTGCCTTCCTTGAATCTCTTATGCCACTCAAAAACTGATGCTTCATTCATGCAAAATGTTCCAAAAACAGTCTGAAGCATTCCATACGTTTCTGTGGCATTTTTTCCAAGTTTAAAACAGAATTTTATTGGATATCGTTCTTCTAAAGTACCAGATTGCATTTTTGAAATTCACCAGCTGTGACAACCAGGGTTTAGTGGGGTGTATTCCAATTCCTACTGAAGTTGTTCATTTGAATTTGAAATTATAAAAATTGGTCAGTCATCTAATAAGAGAATAGAGCAATAACATAGTGAATTTTCAAGAGTCTACGACAATTTTAAATGGCTATACAAAAAAGTCTGGAACTTATTGAATTCCCCCGTATGTGTTTATGCGCGCGCACGAGTGTGTGTGTGTGTGTGAGAGGGTGATTTGCAAGTGAATAGTTTAGAAGAAACATCATTTTTAAACGAGCCAGACCTAATTTTTTGTTAAAAGTTTTTAATTATTGTTATCCAACACTAATAATTCAATTTTATATCATCTGTTTGCACACACTTAAACTATTTCAAGTATAGCTATCTCAATACAACTCACCCTTAAACCCTGCATTCCAGCACCTTTAAGATGAAATAGGTTTGGGAAAATCTTTGCCATAACAGCAATTTGAAGGATACGGTCGGGTCAATCCTATAGGTGCAAGGGCTTGACAAGACATCCTGATTGACCAGATCAGTCCTCTCTGACCGTTCATCAAATCCTGTAATGGTCTAATTGAAGTATTGCAAGTTAGGTGGCCCCTTCAGTCGCAGGGTCATCGACTGCTTAGCTTCCAGGATCCTGTTGTCTAGCATTGCGAATCGCTACTCACGGTCGAAAGGTATCCTCTTTGGGGAGAGGTTCTTGCATCTTGGCAGAAGTGCTTTCGGAGTATTCTACAGGCCCGTGACAGAATGAGTATGATAATAAAAATCTTCTGTTTGAATGATGTGGGATCGGTAATAACATAGCTGTATTTATTTGAATAGACTTAATTACTGAAAAGAATGTTCTCCATGAAGATTTAACTGCGAATGCATTCTAACTCTTCAGCACATGCTGCAGTCTTTCAAGTGTTCTTTAAGGAGTTCAGCATGCAAATAACAGCTCTTTTATGCACATTTATTTATTAAATTTTATGTACTCGTATTTTTAGGAATTTCAGTCTATGTGCTACTGAATGAAGAGACATTCATGAATTCCCATTGATTATTTGATGTTACGTTATGTTCTGTCTTATGAGATTATAAACTTAGTTTTTTCATCATGAACACAAGCAGTTCATTTACATTTGTTCGCTGATTCATGTATCGGGTTATCTGCTGATCTTGTGTTGCTAGTTGTTTGCTTGTTGTGTTTTATGACATATCAACTCTTGTAGGTTATTTAATACCAAAACATATTTATACAAAAATATACTGAATATATAGTATTTCTAAACGAATAATTTGTAGGTGACAATTTTTAACAAGAGCTCTCTTGTTTGTACACAGTAAAGTCATTTGAACTGTTGTTATTTAACACAAATACTTCTTTTTGTTTACAGTAGAATTGTTTCATGTTTTGTGAACACTAATAATCATATTTGTTTACAAAATGTATTTCCGGTATTACTCTCTAACACTAATAATTCTATTGGCAAACAGATAATTTTTTAAGTATTACAATCTAACAGTAATTGTTCTATTTGCAAACAGTTTAATCTTTTCAAGTATTGCTATTTATCATTAATTGTTCTATTTGCATATAGTTAAATCTTTTCAAGTATTCCTATCTCACATTAATAGTTCTATTTGCACATAGTTAAATCTTTTCATGTATTGCTATCTAGCATTAATACTTCTATTTGCACACAGTTAAATCTTTTCAAGTATTACAATCTTACATTAATATTTTTTTTGCACACAGTTTAATCTTTTCAAGTATTGCTATCTCACATTAATAGTTCTATTTGCACATAGTTAAATCTTTTCAAGTATTGCTATCTAACATTAATACTTCTATTTGCACACAGTTAAATTATTACAAGTATTGCTATCTAACATTAATATTTCTATTTGCACATAGTAAAATCTTTTCATGTATTGCTATCTAACATTAATACTTCTATTTGCACACAGTTAAATCTTTTCAAGTATTACAATCTAACATTAATAGTTTTTTTTGCACACAGTTAAATCTTTTCAAGTATTGCTATCTCACATTAATATTTCTATTTGCACATAGTTAAATCTTTTCAAGTATTGCTATCAAACATTAATAGTTCTATTTGCACACAGTTAAATCTTTTCAAATATTGCTATCTAACATTAATTGTTCTATTTGCACACAGTTAAATCTTTTCAAGTATTGCTATCTAACATTAATAGTTCTATTTGCACATAATTAAATCTTTTCCGGTATTGCTATCTCACATTAATAGTTCTATTTGCACATAGTTAAATCGTTTCAAGTATTGCTATCTAACATCAATAGTTCTACTTGCACACAGTTAAATCTTTTCAAGTATTGCTAATTTACATTAATAGTTCTATTTGCACATAGTTAAATCTTTTCAAATATTGCTATCTAACATTAATAGTTCTATTGGTGAACGGTTAAATCGTTTCAACTATTTCTATCTAAGATTAATACTTCTATTTGCACACAGTAAAATCGTTTCAAGTATTGTAATCTAACATTAATAGTTCTATTTGCACACAGTTAAATCTTTTCAAATATTGCTAACATTAATAGTTCTATTGGCGAACGGTTAAATCGTTTCAACTATTTCTATCTAGGATTAATAGTTCTATTTGCACTCAGTAAAATCGTTTCAAGTATTGTAATCTAACATCAATAGTTCTATTTGCACACTGTAAAATCGTTTCAAGTGTTGCTATCTAACATTAATAGTTCTATTTGCACACAGTTAAATCGTTTCAAGTATTGCTATCTAACATTAATAGTTCTTTTTACCCACAGTAAAATCTTTTCAAGTATTGCTATCTAACATTAATAGTTCTATTGGCGAACGTTTAAATCGTTTCAAGTATTTCTATCTAAGAATAATATTTCTATTTGCACACAGTAAAATCGTTTCAAGTATTGTAATCTAACATCAATAGTTCTACTTGCACACAGTAAAATCGTTTCAAGTGTTGCTATCTAACATTAATAGTTCTATTGGCCAACAGTTAAATCTTTTCAAGTATTGCAATCTCTCATTAATAGTTCTATTTGCACACAGTTAAATTGTTTCAAGTATTACTGACACTAATAATTCCTTTTTCTCACAAAAATGTATTTTCCTGTATTACTATATAACTGTAATAATTATCTTTGCAAACAGTAAACTTGTTTCAATTATTGCTATCTTACACTAATAATCCTATTTAAACACAGTTAAATTTTTTCAAGTATTACTAACTCTAATTATTCTTTTTTCCCACAGTAAAGTGTTTTCAAATATTACTATCCAACACTAATGTTTATATTTGCACACAGTTAAATCGTTTCAAGTATTGCAAAAATTAATAATTCCTTGCCAAGCGGTTAGAGTGTTCGCCAATGGCCCGGGAGACCTGGGTTCAATGCCAGGTCGAGTCATACCAAAGACTCAAAAAATGGTACTTGATGCCTCCTTGCTTATCACTCAGCATTATAAGGTACGGATCAAGGGTAAAGTGAAGCAGTCGAGGGAAGAGTAGCGCCCTCCCCTACACCTTGGTGTAGTAGCTATCGAAAAGGGAGTCTTCAGGTCACCCTTGACTATGGTCGCCAACTTTTTTTACTTACACTAATCATCATCATCATCATATCGTGCTGGCAGCACGGATATCCCTGACCCTCTCTCGCCACTCCTCCCTATCGTTCATCGCCCTAGGCAGGTCTTCAGGACAACATCCTGTATCCTCACACAGCTGCTGAATGTACGTTCGTGCTGGTCGTCCTGCTTTTGCGCGGCCGTGTGTGGGGATCCATAAGAGTACATCTCTTATGAGTTCATCTCTGCTTCTCCAGCAATGTCCAGCATGTCTGGTTCGCCTAACTTGAATAGATTTCGTGATAGGGGGCAGGTGGCCGTACAGTTGGTGTCTCGTGGGGTGCCTCTGCCAGGACTTGTTGAGGATTGCACGCAGCATTCTTGTGTAATTGCCATCTAGTTTCTTCTCGAGCCGTTTTGTTAGCGTCCATGTAGTGCATCCATATAGCAGTATCGATGTGACCGCTGCCTGGAAGAAACTGCGTTTCATTTTATCGGTTAGGTCTGATTTCCATATAGTCGATAGCCTATTGATAGCTGTCCATGCTTTCGTTAACCTCGTTTCGATGTCCTTTTCGGTTGATTCGACGCTGCTTCCTAGGTACGTGAATTTGTGTACTAGTTTAAGAGGGGTTCCTTCTAGAGTGGAGATGTCCCCCGTTTGGTTATAGCACATATATTCCGTTTTGTGTGCATTAACATGGAGGCCTATGCTTGCTGCTGCTCGTTCCAGGCTATGCAGAAGTGTTTCGGCTTGGTCAGGTGTATTTGCCAGTATCGCTATGTCATCGGCGTAGTCGGCGTCGGTAATTGTTGTTGCGGGATATCTTCTGCTTCTTTTCTTCGTCAGTTCGAAGCCATTCTCTTTGATTTTGTCAATCGATGTTCTAAGTACGTAGTCTAGACAAATGATAAAGAGATACGGAGCCAGCGTGTCCCCTTGTAGTACTCCTGCTACAATGTCGAAGTATTCTGTGTCTCCATCTGGTGATCGTACTTTTACTTTAGTGTTTCTATAGAGAATCGTTATTGCCGCTACGGTTTCTTTAGGTATGCCGTACGCTAGTAGGATTTGTTCCATCTTTCCTCTGTGAATGGAGTCGAAAGCCTTGGTAAAGTCGACAAATATTAATGTCGCTTGTAGGTTCTTTGCCCGTACACCTTCAAGGATTCTGCGGATGGTTAGTATTTGTGAGGTCGTAGATCTATTTCTTCGGAAGCCATTTTGGTTTTTTCTAAGTATGTTGTCGATTTTGGGTTCTATGCGGTTTCGTAGTAGGGCATTGTAGATTTTGGCAGCTATGGATGTAAGTGTTATGCCTCGGTAGTTTTTGGCTAATCCGAGGTCCCCCTTTTTAGGGAAGGGGAGTATGCATCCCTTCGTCCATCTATCTATCGGATTTTGATTGTATACTGCGTTGCAGTGTCGGAGCAGTATGTCGTCGAATTGTCTGGTCTTCCATACTTCCGGGGGAATTTCGTCCAGTCCTGCAGCTTTCCTATTTTTAATTTTTCTGAGAACCGAGTCGAGTTCTCCTTGTGTGAACGGTCCAAGTTTAATGTCTAATTGTTTGCTAATTATTCTGGTGATTGGTTCATGTGTTATTTTTGGTGGGTTTCCAAGTAAGTTTTCGAAGTGCTGTTTCCACAGTTTTATTCTTTCTTGTTGGTTTGCTGCTTTAAGTTTCGCTTTGGCTGTGCTCTTTCTTCTGCTCACTTCGTTTATTGTTTGCCAAGCAATTCTAGATTGTCTATCTTCTACCGAGTCTCTGATCTTATCTATCTGATTTTGAATGTATTCTGTCTGTTCCTTTATATATATGCCTGCTAATTGATTTTGTGCCGTTTTTAGTTTTACGTATTAGAATTGAGAAACAGATTCGAAACACTACAAGAAAAGACGGAAAAAAGTACACCAAACGACGAATACGAAAATTTCGTCAATGCACACCTTGAGGCAGCAGCAAAATACATTCCAACAAAAATTAAAACTAAATATAGAGTCCCATGGGAAACCTTAGCGGTGAGAGAAAAACGTGCACTAGTGAAAACAGCCTCCAAAAACTATCGAAAAAACCCAACAAACACAAACTTACACTAATAATCCTATTTAAATACAATTAAACTTTTTCACGTATTACTAATACTAATAATTCTATTTTCTTGCAAAAAAGTATTTTCCTGTATTGCTATGTAACACTAATAATTCTATTTACACACACTTAAATCTTTTCAAGTATTGCTATCTAACACAAATATTTCTATTTGGATACGGTTGATTGGTTTGAATATTGCTATTTAACATGAGTAATTATATGTCTGGTAATTATATGTGATAGTTTTCGTGATGGGTGGTAGGTGGCCGTACAGCTGCTGCTTTGTCGGGTGCTGTCTCCAGGACTTGTTCAATATTGCTCGCAGTATTCTAGTGCAATTGCCGTCAAGCTTTTTTCTCCATATGTTTAGTAAGCGTCCATGTGGTGCATCCATATAGCAGTATCGACACGACCGCTGCTTGGAATAAACTGCTCTTCATTTTATCGGTCAAGTCTGACTTCCATGTAATTACTCTAAAATAATACTGTCTTCGGCATTAAATAATCAAAAGGGGCTGAAATGCCGTTAAATAAAAAAAAATATGACGTGTATAATTTATTGTATTTAGAAAAAATATGTTACATAAATAAAATGTATCAACATTCGGCATTTTGTTGTTTACATGCGGGACACTGATGGAGAAGTGGGGACGAGCTCATAAGTGATGTATTCCTGTGGACCCATTCACATGGACGAGCAAAGGCGGGACGACCAGCTAGAACCTACATACAGCAGCTCTGTGCCGATAAGGGATTCATTCCTGAAGACCTGCTGGAAGTAATGGACGATGGGGAGAGGTGGCGAGAGAGGGTCAAGGATATCCGTGCTGATGGCGCGTCGTGACGAGGTTTCAGCCGTGGTTTACTAGAGAAGGTTGACTCTGACCTGAATCGGGAGTGCCCGTTCGAGTCCCGACTATCATATTTACCCAACCCCTCAACTCGTGCAGGATATGACACATAGTCAATTTTTAAGCGGAGTTTAACAGGTTTGAGTTCGGAGTTTTCCTTCTCCTAGACTAGTTGCCTCACCAAGGCTGAAGAACCTAGTCTGCCCTACTATTTACCCATAGCTGGAGGGAGAATAATTGGATTCATACCTTTCCCAAGTGTATTAGTGCTATGTGAAAAGCAATTAGTCTCGTCCAGGATTTGAACTCGTGTCGCCGTGTCCATTTCCTACGACGATAACCATTACACCACGGGCTCTTCTATTGATCAAATATTTATCATCTCTCTTACAGTCCCGTTTATAGATGAAATCTTTAGCTTATATATTAGAGTCACATCATTAGATCAAATCTGTTCCTTGTCTATTAGAATCCTGTCTATAGATCAAATTTATAATTTGTACAGCGAGAGAGACCAAAAATTGTGTATACTCGAGAAGGAAGTTTGTTCGGTGGATTTTCAGAAATTGTTTTACCGTTTCTTTTAAAAAGGGCATTGTACCTTGGATACTTCTTACTTATTTTTTCAGTGATAAATATAAAAGAATATCTCCATTGACGTTCTATATCTGCTCTTGGGCGATGCGTTCTGTGGCAGGTTATTAGTTTCCAAATTTTAGTATCCATCTTTTTTTTTTATTTCAGCTAATGACAAGTTTATCATATTAAAACTCTACGTACCAATTAGTATTGCCAGAGTGTTAATTGCTATAACTATTCTTGCATACAGTTCTGTTCTTAATATGGTTCTTATTATTCCATAGAATTCTTTTCTTACTTTAACATTATCTATAGTACATTAATAACATTTGCTTCATGAATTCCTATATATTCATAGGTTTTAATGTGTTCTCTCTAACTTCTGTGTTTATATCTATGTAATATAATGGCCGAGGGATTTCGTTTTATGCCTTTGGGTTTAGTTAGGCTGAGAACCTTTCGGCTCAGGGAATGGGTTACTTAGGTGCAACATTAACGCAGGTGTTCGCGCACGAGCGCGCACGGAGCGAACGTGTCACTCAGAGATGCCACAATAGCCCAGGATGGAAAACGGGGCTAGCAAGTACGAATGACGTCACGCACCGGAAGCGCGTTGAGGATTTTGGGAGATTTTGAAAAAGTCAGTTAGTAGAGTTGAGACTAGACATCGGACGAGAAGGGTTGACTTTTGCTTGCTCGCGGAGGCCTTGGGCTGGTGTCGCACGAGATATGGTGGGGCAGATGAAAAAGCCAGAATAGAAAGATTGTGCCTCTCTCTTTCTCCTTATGTCGAAAAACCTTTAAACTCAAAGGTAATAAAAAGTTTCGTACCTGAACTGAGAAGTCGTAAGTGTTTTTCGTGTTTCGAGATTCCTATGTTCTATGTGCATATATGTGAACATCCCATATACATTTCGCATATTCATGTATATGGCAATGGTACATCAAGAATGACGGATTTAGACTTTACTAGCGAGCATTTCCTGGATGTGAAATTTAAACATTTGTTCAGGCAGATTGCATCCAATCATCCCTAAATCTTTTCATAGTACTTTGTAGATTTAAATTATCATGATTTTGCATATAACTTTCAATCTTAGATATAGAAGAGGTAATTTATTTTTTAGAAATATTTTTTATCCAGAGTCTGTGTTTTTTAGTTCTATGGCGAGGGTCATTAGAGCTATACAAAAAGGAGAAAATAATTCTTCTTTTTCAGATTTGAATTATGATTTATTATCATGCCTTTTTCATTGATTGATATTTGGTTACTACGCTAGGTTTTCATTTGGATCTTAGAAATTTTATGATAACTGGAGATACCTTAAAAAGGTTTAGAAAATTTAGAATCCATTCATGAGGTGCGTTATCAAAAGATATTGTTCATTTTATTTTATAGATCACATTTTCATTCGATCCAGAATTTGTCAACTGCTTTCTATACATTCGTTTCCTACATGTTGACATCCTTTTCAGTAGTTGAGGTGTTTCCTGTTACTTTTACGGGTCAACGTTCTCTGTTGCTTACGCTAGGATATGCAAAAGAAATTCTGCCTGTGTATAAATTATCAATATTTGGATATAGTTACTAAAAGTTATAACTATTTTTAAATATAACTTGTTACTTGAAACCATATAAAGTTATGGAAAAAGTCTAACTTCGGCATTAAATAACCAAACAAGTGTTGACATGCCGTAAAACCAACCTACCAACAAACCAACTAACTAACTAAATACAGGGAATAAAAGTCATACATTAAGTAATTAGCTCCAAGGTATATGTTTGATAAAGAAAGTGTTTTGGTAAAATAAGGCATTTTACGAAAACATAATCTTTAAAATCGCAAAAAGTTTAGCAGAAAAGAACAAAATGAAGATTTGCAAAGTAAATTGAAGTAGATTGAACACGAAATATTATTTTCAATATCCATTAGAATTTTCTGGAAATAATTTTCTTACTATTTTTTGAAAAAAAAAAAATTCTGTTCCTATCCTTGTCAATAATTAATTTCTATTGTGGTACTTTACTTCGAATTCAGATTGGCCCTCATTTATTGTTATATACGAACGTTTGGGAACGAATCACTTCAAGGACGACAACTACCTGTTTTCAGAAATGCAAATATGATAAAAGGCATCTTTCACTTAGTCCTGAAAAAGAAAAAAAAAAAAAGAAAAAAAAAGTATTCCACGTGAAAGAAGGAACCGCAGGTAAACAGTTGGCTAATTAAGACACGTTCACAGAACTTCGTTTCCCCAGTCATTTTCGCTTGAAAAAAAGAAAGCAAACAAAATAACGAAAACAAAAGAAAAAAAAAGATCTCGTTAGCGACACTGATGGAAGAATGAATGGTAGTTGCGCATGCGTAAAAGAGGTGTCAATGGTCAAAAGAGAAGCCTTTTCAAAAGAAATATACGAAATAGCTCAGATGCAAAAGAACACACTTTGGAATAGACTCTAATGATGAAGTGACGGGATACAACCGAACTCATACTTAGGAAAAATCTCTACGCGTGGATCGATTTACTTATATCCACATCTACTTCTACATAGATAGATTGATAGATGCGTGTTGATGCTAGCCTTGTTAAAAAGTATCGAGACTACAGTTCCATTTACGAAGACAGAAAGTAACAAAGAATAAAGTAAAGTTGGCAACCGTAGTCGAGGGTGACCAAAAGGCTCCCTTTTCGATGGTGTAGGGTAGGGTGCAATTACTTTCTGAGGATTGACCCACTTTATCCTTGATCCGTACCTGAGTATTTAGGAAAGAGGCATCAAGTACCATTTTTTCAGCCTTTGGTATGACTTGACTTGGGATTGAACCCAGGTCTCCCAGGCCATTTGTCAACACTCTATCGATTTTGCCAATAAATCAATTTTATTCAACATTTTCAAATCACTTCTACAACATTTTTATACTGCTAAAAGTTGCACATATTTGAGTGCCCGCAATGTCTTCAGATCTCTGATTTGTGATTAATTTTCAGTCCAGGAAAAGTTTGCACGGAGCTCGGTCTTGTTAGTATTGAGAGTACTGCACTGACGCAGCCCTGTCTTTCATCAAAATCTTCTGATCTAAAGAAGCGATACTGTTGATCAAAAAGTTTAGAATATCGTCAATTATGTATTTAGACATCTGTCAAATATGTAGACTTTATCACTATATTATGCAGGTTGTTAAGCAAGGATTTCAGCTTGATATTAATTTAAAAAAATTGACCTTAATATCTAAAACGCTCAGTCTCCATTGTTTTTAACATTTATTATATATATATATATATATATGTGTGTGTGTGTGTGTGTGTGCGCGCGCGTATGTGTGTCTTGAGGTAGCAAATATACTTGTAGGCATATTTCATTAAAGATGATTAGCAAGGGTTTTGTGTTAGTTCAATGGTACAACATCTGAAAAAACATTCCTGCTCGACAACTGAATTACGGAAAATTCTTACCAATAACACAGCAATATTTGTATAACAAAATAGCAAACAAAGATTACAGACTCTTGAAGCCCTACACATTTGAAATAAACCTCACCAAAATCAATTTTGAAACCAGTGCCAATGTATTAAAACGTCTTTTGCTACTGTTGCCATTTACAGTTACCATGTTACCATGTACAGTGCCATGTTAAAAGTTACCCCGGCATAAATAAAACGTTGCAATGTACTTTTGCAAAAATGCACACAACTGATGATAACCCAAAAAGGGTCTGAAAGTACATAGGAACAAATTAATAACGGAAAATTTATTAACCAATTCCAGGCGGATATCATAACATCAATATTGCAATTTGGAATGATCGAAATAAAAAATGTAGACAAAAGCTGTTTATAATATTTAATCATACATATATATATATATATATATATATATATATATATGTATGTGTGTGTGTGTGTGTGTATGTGTGCGTGTGTGTGTTAACGTAATTTGACATCAAATAACCATGATGAGTCGATATGCCATTAAATCAAACAACATAACCTTAAACTTTTCACTGCAGTAACGTTTGGTTTGGGTTGGTTTTATAGCATATCAACCATTGTAGGTTATTTAATGCCAAATCCTCTTTATACATATATATTAAATATATAGGATTTGGTTTGGGTTGGTTTTATAGCATATCAACCATTTTAGGTTATTTAATGCCAAATCCTCTTTATACATATATATTAAATATAAAGGATTTGGTTTGGGTTGGTTTTATAGCATATCAACCATTGTAGGTTATTTAATGCCAAATCCTCTTTATACATATATATTAAATATATAGGATTTGGTTTGGGTTGGTTTTATAGCATATCAACCATTGTAGGTTGTTAATACCAAATCTATTTCTATACATATTAACAGTTTTATTTCAAATAAATCAGTTTCACGTAAATACAGGTTTCAATTTCAAAAACCAGTTCCATTTCAAACAATTCCGTCCAGCATAATTACACATTTTAGTTCTATTTGTATGAAATAAAAACTAATAGTATTTAATAGCAATACTTTAACTGTGTTCAAATAAATGACTGCTTAATAGAATTATTAGTATTAATTTTCAATACATCGAACTATTTAACTGTATTCAAATGAATGAATATTGTTGAATATAAGTGTTAAATAGCAATGATTAAATTAAAAAAAAAATATTTGCATACAGTTAAATAGTTTCAAGTAGTGTCATTTAACACTAAAAATTCTATCTAACAGTATTCACTCATATGCAGACAATTAAATATTTCCAAGTAATGGTATTTTATACTTGTAATACAATTTATTAGTCACCTGTTTACAGAAAGTTAAATATTTTCGAGTATAAAAAATAATTTAATATTTCTATTGACCCATTGATATTACTCTAACATGAACATGGATTAGTTGGCTTGGGTTGCAGCATACGCCGACTGCATCTCTGCAGAAGGGGGAAAATTCCCCCAGGGAGTGACCCGGATATGACACAAAACCATGTGAAACTTCAGTAATGCGGGAGCTTTGGGGAACTTGGAGAGACCCTTTATTGCCATTGCTCCCAGGTTGACACTGGGCCGAAGTGGTGCCACCTGATAAAATTCTATCTATTAGTCGAATAGAAAAGTTTGGCATTTAAACCGTGTATATTGACATTTAAACTGCGTGCAAACAAATGATTTATTCTAAACTGAATAGTTTGAAATAGAACTGTTTGATCTTTTCACTGCGTGTAAACAAACCACTGTTTACTTGAATTGTTAGTGATACATTGCAGTACATGAAAACATTTTATTTTGTACAAACAAATGATTAATGATAAATAGAATTGATCATCTTAGATAAAAATAAGTGAAACCATTTAACTGTGTAGAAAAACGCTCTGCCTAATTATAAACGTTGTCTGCAAAATATGTTTATAAATTAAATATTAGATATATTTGTATAAAAAGAAATTGGCATTAAATGACCTAGAAGTGTTGGTATGCCATAAAACCAAGGAAATCAAACCTGACCGATAAAATGAAACGAAGTTTCTTCCAGGCAGCGGTCGTATCGATACTGCTGTATGGATGCACCACTTAGACATTCAAAAAACGGCTGGAGAAAAAGCAAGACGGCAATTACACAAGAATGTTGCGAGCAATATTGAACAAGTCCTGGCGGCAACACCCCACAAAGCACCAACTATACGGCCACCTGCCTCCCATCATGAAAACTATCCAAGTTAGACAAACCAGACACACAGGACACTGCTGGAGAAGCAGAGACGAGCTCATAAGTGATGTACTCCTACGGACCCCCACATATGGCCAAGCAAAAGCAGGACGATCAGCTCGAACATACATACAGCAGCTATGTGAGTATACGGGATGTAGCCCTGAAGACCTGCCGCAGGTGATGAACGATAGGGAGAAGTGGCGAAAGAGGGTCAAGGATATCCGTGCAAGCGACATGACTTGATGATGATGATGATGATGATGATATATGTATAACGATGCTGTGGCATCAAATAATCTATATTGGTTGATATACTATAAACGCAAGCCAACTAAATCATATATATTTAATAAACATATATAAATAGGATTTAGTATTAAAAAACCTAAGACTGCTCAGTTGGCTGGAGCTGTAGAATACACCGACTGGACCACTCCAGATGGGTGAGACCACAAAACAAGTGCCCTAGATATGACTCTAAACAATCTGATGATGAGGTTCCAGTGATGCTGGGGCTTTAGGGAACGCAGAGCACCCCTCCATTGCCATTGCTCCCAGGTCGTCTCTGGTCCAGAATGGTAGCACCTGATTAGGCCATATCTATGTTTTAAACAGAACTAAACTGCATACTAAACTGATTGTTTGAATTAGAAGTGTTTGACTAAACTGAATAGCTTTAAACAGAACTGTTTGTCAATTAAACTGTGTACTTATGCTATACTGAATTGTTAGAAATAGAACTGTTTTTCACATTTAATATGTACTTATGCTAACCTTAACTGTTTGATGTATAATTTTTTTGACATTCAACTGTGTGTAAACAAAATCTATACTTATGCCAAACTGAATTAGTTGAATGAGAACTATTTGAATAAACCGAATGGCTTGAAATAGAAATGTATTTGACAATTAAACTGTGTACGCATGTGAAACTGAATTTTTAAAATAGAACTGACTATTTGTATAAAAATGGATTTAAATAGAACTAAACTGCCTCCTTATGCTGAACTGAATTGTTTGAATAAGAATGTTAGACTAAACTGAATCGCTTGAAATAGAAATGTTTTTGACAATTAAACTGTGTAGTCAGTTAGCTGAAATAGAACTGATTATCTATAAAAGCATGAATTTGACGTCAAATAACCTACAAAGGTTGATATGCCATAAAACCCAACCAACCAACCAACTAAAATGCTTGATATACCATAAAACCAAACCAAATCATATCTATTTGAAAAATAAGTATAAAGAGGATTTGGCATTAAATAACCAACAAAGGTTGATATGCCATAAAACCAAACCAAATCATATCTATTTAATATATATGTATAAAGATGATTTGGCATCAAATAACCTACAATGGTTGCTATACCATGAAACGCAAGCAAACAAAATTATATATATATATATATATATATATATATATATATATATATATATATATATATATATAAAGACTTGGGCGTAAAATAACCTACAATGGTTGATAGGCCATAAAACCAAACCAAACCAAAAAACAAACTTAAGAGGTAATACTACCACTGTGAGCCAGAGTTGATGTGGGAGTAATGGTAATGAAGTGTTACGTCACATTCCCTATACCCCTAGGATTGGATCCTCGCCATCAGATGATTCACTGTCACGTAGAAGACACTTGTTTGTTGGGGGATCTAATCCTCAGTAGAGATACAATCGGCGTATTCTACAGCCAATTGGACCTAAAAAAAATTTAAGATAATCAAATATAAATAATTTATATTGAACTAATTAAAATCTAATAAAAATTAGTGTAAACTTTATATAAGTGTTCGTTTGTCTTTCTTATTTAATATGATATTTGAATACTTTTCCATTCAATATGATATTTGAATACTTGCACCAGGAGTACCCATATTTTTGTCTGTATGGTAAATCAGGTTTAAATTTGAACCCGTGCAACATTGATTACATTGGTTTGGTATGTTTTATAGCTTATCAACTATTGTAGGTTATTTAATGTCAAATCCTTTTTATCATATCGATATATAATTTCTAAACATATTTTAAACGTGCCTGTGTTCCTTGTTTTTTTGCACACAGTTAAATAGTTTCACATATTTCTACCTAATACGAATAATTCTTTTTACTCTTAAACATTTGCTTTCACACAGATTTTTTCAGATATTGCTATTTAATACTGACGATTTATTTAAACATTATTCATTTGTTTATACACAGTTAAATGATCAAAGAGTTCTATTTCAAACAATTCAATTTAGCATAAGTACACAATTTGAATGTCAAAACACTTCTATTTGACCCATAGATAGGACCTTATCAGGTGCTACCACTCCAGCTTAAAGTAGACCAAGGAACGAGGGCAATGAAGGTGCACTGCGCATTCTCCAAAGCTCCAGCATTACTGGAGCCTCACAACCAGATTGTTTAGTGTCATAAACAGGACACTCGTTAGGGAAGTCTACCCCTCAGCGTAGATTCAGTCGGTGTATTCTACAACCACAACCGATTGGGCAAGAGAACAATAAAGCGTAGAGAAAGAGAAAAGACATAAATAGACACATAGTGAGAGAGACAGAGTGAGAGAAAGACAGAGAGAGAGACAGAGAGAGAAAGTATATGTATGTGTGTGTGTGAGAGAGAGAGAGAGACAGAGAGTGAGAGAAAAAGAGAGATATCACCCAAAACATACCTATATGCATCGATATGTAATATAATGGCCGAGTTATTTCCTTTTACATATCTTGCTTTTCGGTTTAGTTAGGCTGAGAACCTTTCGCTTAGTGCATGGCTTAGTTAGGTGCAAACATGAGCGCAGGTGTGCACGCGCGTGCGGGGAGGATGTGTCATTCAGAGATGTCAAAATAAAAATCCCAGATAGGGGGATGGGAATGACGTCATGCACCGGAAGCGTGGGCAGAGGATGTTTGCGATTTGAGAAAAGCAGAGTCGAGTTTTAGCGTCCGAAGAAGATGGTTGACTTTCGAAGCTCGCCGAGGCCTTGCAGCGGGTGCCGCGCGTGGTAGGGTCAATGGAAAAGTCGTCATAGAAAGATTGTGCCTTTCTCTTCCTCATGTTGAAAAACCTTTTAACTCAAAGGTAATAAAAAGTTTCGTACCTGAACTAAGAAGTCGTAAGTTTTTTGTGTATTTCGGGATTCCTATGTTATCTATATATGAGTTATGAACATTCTATGTACGTTTCACACATCCGTATATCTGGCTATGGTACAGATATATATATATATACAATATTAGAAACCACAAAAAAAAAACTACACTAAAAAACTGAACCAGTTGTTTAAGCCAACCATTTTTATGAAGCTTCAACAATTTCGGTCCACAGAGGAAGTGAATATTTTCTTTGATTATTGTTGTCAAAGTCATTTTTAAGTTGTGAAAAATTATAATTTTCTGATATGACACATCTTAGTAATTATCATGTTATATCCTGCAAAATAGGATATCAACGATGAGATAAGTGGAAAAACTTATACAAACACGCATGAAATAACAATAATATGTTTATTGTACTTAAGGTACAAAGTAGAATAGAGTCCACACAGGGTAGCCGAAACGGGCAATGGGACCGTATGTACTTTCCTTACGTCTTCCTCATTCCCTTACTGTTGCATATTGTCCCCGGCCAAGCTGTCAAAGGAAGAAATGCACCTGTGTAAATAACAGGTGCATCCGATCGAAGTTATCTAACGGATAACCTTGACTGTCGACAGGTTGAATTGAGTGGGCGTAAAGCAATAATATAACTCGGTGCATGGGAAGTTGAAGTCAGTTGGAGAAAAGATGCCGTATAGAGAACCAGCAGACAGCAGAGGGGGCCCTCAGGACCCCCGATTGAGCAGTTGGAGTTCAGAGCCTCAGATGAGTTGGAGAGAAGATGCTGGAATGAGGACCATGTCCCAGAGAGGCTGGGCCCCCAGGCCCCCGGTTGAGCAGACCAGGAGAACAGGAAAGAAACGCTGTTATGGCCATAAGAGTGGCGGTCAGTATGTTAAAGCCAACCATTTTCATGAAGTCTCAACAATTTCGGTCCTCAGAGGAAGCGAATATTTTCTTTGATTATTGTTGTCAAAGTTATTTTTAAGTTGTTGTGAAAAGTTATAATTTTCTAATATGACCCATCTTAGTAATTACCTTGTTATATCCTGCGAAATAGGATATCAACGATGGGATAAGTGGAAAAACTTATACAAACACGCATGAAATAACAATAACATGTTTATTGAGTTGGAGAGAAGATGCTGGAATGAGGACCATGTCCCAGAGAGGCTGGGCCTCCAGGTTCCCGGTTGAGCAGCCAAGAACAGGAAAGAAACGCTATTATGACCATCAGAGTGGGGGTCAATATATTGCAGTTCTGTTCGGTCTCCAACTCACCTCTCACACAGTAAAACCTTTCGAACCCTTTCAAATAAAGTGAAATGTATATTTTTCTAAAGAACTGTGTCCGCTCGTTTTCATTGCGTCGTTAGGTTTCTGCATGTATTTGTGTATGTATAGTTCTTCATGGCTATACAACATTACGTTCCACTCCTAGAGAAGTGTGTGTAACCATATTTAATATAGCTGGGCGTGTCTACTGTAGTGGCGGTAGGTTCTTCCGTAACAATATACCAATTTGCTTTATTTTTTTTTAGTATTTTCCAGATTCCACTTTTTAGAAAAATATAACATTTTGCTGTATCTAACGAAACTTTGAGAGCAATAATCAAGGAAATAATCACTCCCTATGTGCGTGCCCGAGTCATCGAAATTTCAATACTGTTTTTTTTTTTGTCCACTACTCTGTGAGTGTGTGTGTGTGTTTGTGTGTTTATGTGCGCGTGGGTAAAGTGTTCACCAATGGCCTGAGAGACCGGGGTTCAATCACTGGTCAAGTCATACCAAAGACTTAAAAATTTTACTGGATGCGTCCTTGCTTAAAATTCAGTATTGTAAGGTACGTATGAATGGAAAAGTACGTCAACAAAGGGGAAGGAATAGCGCCTACCCCTACATCTCGATGTAGTAGCTATTGAAAAGGAAGCCTTCGGGTCACCCTCGACTACAGTCGACAAATTCACTTTTTATGAATGTATATAAATATGTGTGTGTGTGTGTGTGTACATATATGGAAATATATATCATCATCATGGCACACTCCACCACGGATCTCCCAAACCCTCTCTCGCCACCCGTCTCTATATTCCATCGCTGCCGGTAGGTCTTCAAGGCTATATCCTTTATCGGCATAGAGCTGTTTGTATATCGGTTCTAGCTGTGCGTCCTACCTTTGCTCGTCCATGTGAATTGGTTCACAAGAGTATATTACTTATGAGTTCGCCCTTACTTTTCCAGCAGTGTTCCACATGTCTGGTTCATCTAATTTTGATAATTTCAGGATGGGTGGTAGTTGACCGAACAGCGGATGCTTTGTGGGGTACTGCCTCTCGGACCTGTTCAATATTGCTCAAAACATTTTTGTGTAATTGCCGTCAAGCTTTTTCTCCATACGTTTAGTTTGCGTCCATGTAGTGCCTCTGTATAGCAATATCTACACGACTGTTGCTTACGTAAATATATATATATATATGTGTGTGTGTGTGTGTGTGTTTTTATGTATAAATTTCTATGTATGTATATATGTGTGGGTGTATTAATATGTATATATATATATATGTGTGTGTGTGTGTGTGTGTGTGTGTATGATATTACCAAAATTAAAGTGACATTCAAAAACTTCTGCAAGATCTTTCATTCCTTGTTTTCGTGTCTTTAAATGACCGATTTTAAGCAGCGAGACGACAACCAAAAACCAAATTCGGAAACGAACGCCTAACGAGGTTTGATTGGTTGAGATATATTTGTCGAGAAACAATAGAAGACGAGGGAATCCATATTTGGATCAGATATCAAAAGGCGATGTTCTTCGCGGGAGTAAATATCCAGAAATTCTTCAATTAAGCAACGCTCGAAAAGATAAAAGATAGCAGAGTTAACGATTCCAATCTTATTACAGGGAGCTTGTTCCACGTGTGAACGAATGGCCCGATATTTTCGTGTCTAATAAAAGAAAGAACAAATCAAATTTGATGATTCCTATAAAAAGACTACCTTCTTTGAGGTAATAATTGTTTCCTTTTGAAAAGTTGTTTCATGCTATCTATCTGTCTGTATATATATATATACGTCAACACACAGGTATACACACTCACATACATACATATAAATATCTGTATGTGTATATAGAAATTTATATAATGTTGTAAAAATAATATTCCGGTGAGGTATGGAGATTATATTACATACATACATACATACAATTGGGAGGAGTCTTTGGGGCGTAATGGCAAACGTGCAGGACTACAAGCCTCAAGTAAGTGAGTTCAAACTCCAGATGAGGTATAGTGTTAATTTTAAGTCTAATAATCTTGAGAAAGATATGAATCCTCTTTAGTCCTCCAACAGTGAGAATAGCTTTGTCTTAAAATAACCCATGAAATTTGATATGCCGTCAAACAAACTAATCAAACACACGCACGAACACACACGCGCGCACACACACACATATATATGTGTGTGTATATATCTGATTTGCATTGACTAAATGTTTTCCTGGAGAATTAACTCTAACGGGATATTCACAGACACTAAACTTGTAACCAAACAAAATCAAAATAACCTATCAAAACAATAATGACATTAAAAGAAAACAGCCAGAAATTAGAAGTCAGATTACTTGAAAAGTACGTAAAAGTACACACACCTGTAGCACACACGTACCTGTAATAATAATAATACTTATTATTATTATTATTATTATTATAAATTCCTCCAAGAAAATGAAACGCACTAATTTCTTTGCGATTTTGATACACCAACTAATCATCTAATCTCGGCCAGACGACCAGACATAGCGATAATAAACAAAAAAAAAAAAAAAAAGAATTAGAATTATGAGGAAACCAAACGCTCTGATGGTGTTATATACTCATATGCAGATTCATGCAGAAAGAATCACAACGACACAATGATAAAGGACGAGCGAAGACTTCTTCAAAAAATATACCTCTCACTTTATTTGTAACGTTTGCATGTGAGAGGGAGTTGGAAACCGAGCAGAACTGCAATATATTGACCCCTACTCTTATGGCCATCAGCGTTGTGTCTTTCTCATTCTCCTGATGCTCAACCGGAGGCCCTGGGGCCCAGTCTGCTGGCTTTCTCTACTGCAGCTTATCACCAACTGGTCTGGTCCCCAACCTCCATCGGGGGTCCCGAAGGCACCTTCTGCTGAGTGCGGGCTTTCTCTACCACAACTTTTCTCCAACTCGTCCGAACTCCAACTCGACTGAACTCCAACTCACTGACTTCCTGTCTCACCGAGTTATATAATAGTTCAATCGTCCACTCAATCACCCACTCAATCTTTGGAATGGCATGTTTGATTGTCATCAAGCGGAAATAACTGTCATGCAGTTCAGAGGTCACTCACTTCCGGTGCATCAGTCTATGAGTGTATCATGGGCTTTTACCTTGTCCCATTTCGTCAGCCAAATCCACCTAAGCGATTTCTTTCGATTACTGACCATTGGAATGTGTCACTTCCTTCCGGTGCATCACTTTGGAATGGCATGTTTGGCCGGGTCGAAGGTCAATATACAACAATGGTTCACTTATCAGATCTTCTTCAAGTTGCGACAGATTGTGGATTTGGAAGACAATTGGTGATTCCCAAGTATTGCATTCCACAAATACTCTTTAAGCATCTTGATCGAGGCTTGTGTTCATCTCTTAAAGACATATCACCAAAACGGAACTTTGACAACTAGATTTGGACTAATGGTAACTAATGACACCTTGGCCATAACACTACAAATTTACTCTGCTGTTTCTGTCGCATCTCTGTTAATGTATGACTTCCACAACATTATTTGCACTTTCAGTTCCTCCAATTTAGGGACATGCAAATTGAGACTGAATTATGCAGTACCCTCTTTTACTACAAAAAAAAAAAAGAATGACCAATGAAGGTTCTCTTTAATCAGGTAATTTGTGGTTACGTTTGAAACATTGGAAGTTTGAAAAGTGTAGTCACAACTTGATTCGATAAAACGGAAATTATTAATGGTGCAACGCATGATGCTTCATTCATTCTTCAGGTATAATTTTCTCAATTATATTTATAGTGCACTCCTAAAGAGATTCAAAAAAGTTCCGCAATGGTGTAACGTAATGGCCAAGGGATTTCGGTTCATGCCTTTGAGTTTAGTTAGGCTGAGAACCTTTCGGCTCAGCACATCGGTTAGTTAGGTGCAAACATTGATGCAGGTGTTAACGCGGGCGCGCGCGCGGACGAAGATGACACAATAGTCTGAGACGAAACAGGTTACGGAGCGCGAGTGACGTCACGCACCGGAAGCGTGCAGAGGTTTGTGGAGAATTGAAAGAAAGTTAAGAGATTTGAATCCTAGACGCCAAACGAGGAGGATCGACTTTTGGAGCTCGCAAACGCGAGGCGAACTTGCGCCCTATGGGGGCCGCTCGAGATGGGGGCAAAATGAATAAGACAGCATAGAAGATTGTGTCTCTCCTCCTTATGTCGAAACCTTTAGGTCAAAGTTAATGAAAAGGTTTCGTACCTGAACAAGAAGTCGTTACGTGTTTTTCGAATTTCGAGATTCCTATGTTCTTTATATGTTCTATCGTTATGAACATAATATGTCTATTTGGCACATGGCGTTAATTGTGGCTATGGAACAATGGACCATGTTTTTTCTTTATCAATTTATATTTCAAGAGTTTTTTTTTTATTTGTTTATTCTGTTGCATCTTTGAACGATGTTATTACCCGTTGGTACTGACATATCAATTAGACAGTGTATTTCCTTTTCTTAGTCCTTACCCAATATATCTTGACTATTACACTTTATTTTTTCTCTCAGGTTGTATATCTTTGAATAAGTGAATAGTAGCTTCTTTGGCTCTGTTATTGGTTCCTATTGATGTTAATACAATTTTTTTTATTTCAGAATTTCATTTAATTTGCATATTTTCCATTGAATATAATATATTATTTCATTACGCTTACTTTATATTCTATCAGTGTTTGTATTAGGCGAAACGGACACAAATCAATCAATTCAATTTTTTTAACACTTAGTCAAAATATTGGGTTTGATCTGTTATTTTTTTAAATAATATATAGTTCCTCTTTGGTAGGCTCTAGTTTTATGTGACTACTAATATTGGCCTTTCTTTCTCCACTTTCCAGTCATCGATTCGATTTCTTGTTTACTGTGGGCTGTGACGAGTAATTCTCAGGGACGGCATTCTGGTGGTTATGTAGTCAATGACCTCGTAACCAACGTAGTATTATGACTTGCTACACGCCACTTTGATTCTTACCAGACGAGACGGGTGATTGGAGAGGCCCAATCAGATCAATTGGCTGATAATGTGAAGCCATTACACCTTTATGAGTGTCCCGAACATATAATTTAAATTGCTCTTGTGGCAAACATCAAAACCTTTTTATCTTAAAGAGTGAGTGGCGTTGAGGAAAATCAGGAGTTTTTTTGTATGACACTAAAATTCATCGGTTGGTGAGATTCCTAGTCTAAAGCTTAGGGGAGTTTGCAGTGCTTTTTCATTACCATTATTCTCTAGTAGTATTACCTGTTAGGGTCCCGTCTATTTGTCCAAAAAAGAACTCTTCAATAATTTACTTAGGAATATTCTTGTTTTTTTAAACCTCACTGCTATGTGGTAATTATTGTTATTAGATAGGAATGCTTGATAAAAAGAATAAATCGTGTTAAAAAGCAATACTTGAAACCCTTTAATTATGTGAAAACAAATGATTCATAATAAGCATGATTATTCGTGCTTGATAGATAACTGGTTTCAGGTATGTAAAAACAAATGAGCTCTAACTTTTTAAAGATATTACCTACAAAAACCTCATAGGCAAATTATATATGTAGAGGATACAGTGTTCACCATTGGCCAGGGAAACCGGAGATCAATCCCAGATCGAGTCATACCAAAAACTCAAAAAATGGTACTTGATACCTCCTTGCTTAACATTCAGCATTATAAGGCACCTATCATGGGTAAAGTTGAGCAATCCAGGAAAAGGAGTAACGCCCTCCCCTCCACCTCGGTGTAGTAGCTCTTGAAAAGAGAGACTTCGGGTTGGACTTCACTACTGTCGCCATATTTACTTTATTTTATATTAACAGGATTTTTCATTAGAGTTGATATGCCATGAAGCGCCCTCAACCAAACAACCAAGCCAAATTGGCATTTTAAATTCTTTGTGTGCATCGTCTACGTAGGTATTTTAATCGATTTAATTCTTGTTATTTTCCTTCTTTCTTTGTTTTTTATCTGCCTCTATTGTTTTAACTGTTATGTCTATTTCTTCTGGAGTGAGGCTCATTTGTTCAGAAAATGTTTGCTTTCTTAATTATTTTTTTACTTCTTCTTCATGTTTGTGTTTACTTACTGTAGGATTCAATCTGTTGTAGTTTTACTAGAGTACACCTGTCAATAATGACGGTTGAATTTTATGGTTTGGTTGGTTGGTTGGTTTCTTTGTTTTAATGATCATATCAAACTTTGTGGGTTATTTAATGCCAAAGGCATCCTTCAAGAAGAACAGCAGCAATGCTATTTAACCAATTACTGTGAGGATAAGGGGTTCATACCTTTCCCAAGGGTATTTGTCAGAGAGTGGACGTAATAGCGCGACTGGAGTTAAACTCGCTTACTACGATTCTACCGTCTAACACTTTAACCATTACGCCAAGAGGACACCCCCGGTTGAATTTTATCTAAAATATCTTTTTTTTTATAAAAACAAATTAAAAAGATCTCAGACCCTTAAAAGAATAAATCAATTAATGAAAAGAATCTCTTATGTTACTGTAATAAAAAAACACAGCTTTCATGTAGCAAACTTAGAATCATCAAAAAAATCAAATTGTCTATATCGTTTATAAATAGAGACTCTCACGCTTTCTATCTCTTTCTCTCTCTTCCTTGCTGCTCTCAATGTAGATTCAAAAGATACATAGTCAAGCAGACAACTCAAAAACTGAAGAAACCGTTCCGTTGTGACCTCAGTCTGCTTTCCCGACAACTTGTCTGCTTTCCTTTCTTATCTCTTTCGATGCGGCAAGCCACAAATCACATGATTCTTTCTTTCTTTCTTTTTCACTTTAATTTTTTCTTCTTTTAAAGAATACTACAAACAAAACCCCAGAGATCTCACCTTCGGTTCTTTTTCATCTTTTATTCGGTTCTTTCTCTCTCCTCTTTTTTTAGTTTTCAAGTCAGCTTGCTGTTACGACAGCTGACTTGACATCTGGTCTGCTTTTTTCTTATCCCTTTCGATGCGACAAGCTACAAATCCAATGAATCGTTCTTTCTTTCTATTTCACTTTAATTTTTTTTCTTTAAAGTAAAAACAGAAAACGTCAGAGATCTCACCTCCCGTTCTTTTTTTTTTCTTCCCTTCATTCTTTTATTTTTTTCCCTTTTTAGATATTTTGAGTACAGACTCACAGATGTACACACAGAAAACTTGCATTTTATATTATTAGGAGGTTCTATATTGCTTCATTATTTGGGTTAATTCTAGTTTGATCAAGCCTCTTCCACCATTTTCCTTCTTGGTGTAGGGACATTCTATATCTGGTCTTGGATGATGCATTATTTGGCAGTTTTTTTCCTAATTTTAGCATCTATATCTTTTATATTTTGTAGAAATTTTGGTAAGGAACTGGTGATCCTGTTTCACCGATCAGCAGCAACCCCTTGGGGTCACGTGGCGTTCATTATAAAAAAAAAAGATCCCCACGGGACATTCTCTTTTTTGGTTCCACTACCAGCAACTGCTAGCATCTGGTACTTTTCGTAGCAGCCCCTTGACGGTATACGTATTTTGGTACCTTCCACCACCCGGGACACAAGAGCGACGAACGCACGTGCAGAGTTAAAAAGAACAGGACACACACACGGTTAAGTTCCAGCAGGCATTTCATCTTACTTTACCTTATCAAACCTACTTTACCTTCAACCTTACAACCTTCACAACAAACCTAACTATATTTTACATCTTGAACTCTTCCTTCAACTGTTACTTACACATTACTTATGAACAGTTACTTATACATTCGTTGTTTATTCCATTTGGTGTAAAAACCCCTGTTCATTGTTGTTGTTGTTGTATATATATTTTGTTGCACGTTTAAGTCGTTCGTCCCTTTCTTCAAAAGCTGTCTCCAATTCTCTACTGCTGTTGAAGTACGGTTTATTCTTTTACAAAACGTAGGAATAAACCGGGCTTTTCGGGGTATTATCAAATCCCCACAATTTTGCCCAAAGTCCAGTTTATCATTTCAAACCCATTTGTCACTACTGGTGTTTTTTCACTGGTTTTCAAGCGGCAGCAAGTCTTCTCAAAACTCCATGACACTTCTGAATATTTTAGCTGATTTTAACAATGCGTTAATATGGATTATGTTACCTTTTTTCTCTGGTTTCCTGTTCTTTTAGTCTATTATTCCAGTTCTTTGGGGACCATTCCAAGCGCACCAAATACAATTGGCTTCACTGTCTCCATCAAGTTCCACAGCTTTCGTAGTCCTCTGGCAAGGTCCAAGTACTTTTTTATCACTACGCTTTCTTTCATTTTAATCTATGATTTATTAGTACGGAGAAATTCCCCAAGAAGACAAGTTCTTTTCTTATAATTATCTAGGCAGCAGTAGTTGATATAACGCTAAATAAATAAATCTTACCAAACCTTTATTGATGGAACTAATATAGGCATTAACTAGCCTAAAAGAAGTTTATTTTCTGCTATAGAAAAGACTAAGCCTTTGCAAATTAATAAAAATTCGGCATTAAATAATCCATAAGGAGTTAATATGCCCTTTTAACAAATACATCGGGCCTTTACAATTCCGAATTAAATTACCCACAAGAGTGTTGATATGTCCTGTAACTTAAAACAAAAACAAATCGGTCGAGTACTGACTTTATTTTTCATTTCTTGATACATCTTTTATGTTGATTGTTTTATTTTATTGTCATCTTCATTAAACAAATAGCAACTTCTGTAGCGATTGGTTGATCTTTCGTCACCCGAATGGCTACTTAGATGATGATACAAAAGTAATGAAATTGAAATGAGGAACTCTTTGTCGCAAAAATTAATCATCTAATGAAAAAACTTTTCTTTTTTTAATTTAGTTCTTTGCAAATTTCAAAATCGATAGATAGAATGGAAAAACCAACGGCCGTTTCTTATATTATGCCAGTATTTCATTTTCATCTTAAGATGCTGTATCACGCAAAAAATTAAACACCAAATTATAAACAGGTTAAGTGATTATAAGGATAGTCAATTACTTTTAATGATATCAATTTATTTTATTGCTGAGAATAAAATCATACAGATAGATAGATAGATAGAGAGAGAGAGAGAGAGAGAGAGAGAGAGAGATGAACAAACACACTTTTCGTTGTTGACTGATTGCTCTGGTAAGGGATTACCCATTATGACTTGTTGCCATTTCTCAATAAATTTATCAGACATTGAGTCTTACCGGGTGTCCTATACTTGTGGACTTCAGTTAAACTAACCTAGGTTTAGTAAAAAGAAAAAAAAGTGCTTCTCATCTGTGCAGTCATCTAATATCTCGGTAGAATTCAATGTATTTTCTTTCAAATACGATTTTCCCCCAAAGATGGTTTGCTCATGATTAACACGCAAAGTTGTTCAAAAGCTCTCATGTCATTAAAGAAGTTCGTGTGGTAAGGGGATTTTCTAGTTTCCACAGAAAATTTCGACTTCTAAGCAAAAGCATACAGCCATCTTTTCAGGCAGTTCGTATTTTATTGATTTCACTTGTAATTAGAGCTGAAAAAAATTCTTATAATCCAGTCTTCGAAGATAAACTTCCAAGAAATTATTTAGATGAGTGAGTTAGATATCAATTCTAAGTTAAATCTCTCCCACTCTCTTTACATCCTCTCTCTCTCTCTCTCTCTCTCTCTCTCTCGTAATATCGTCCAGTCGGCTGGGGCTGTAGAAAACGCCGCCTGCATCTCTGCCGCGGGTAAGACCTAATTCAACGAGTGTCCTGTATATAACTCTTAACCATATCATGGTATGGTTCTTTTCTGAGAGATTTTGGGAATGTGGAGCACTCTTTCATCGTCATTACTCCCAGGTCCACTCTGATCTTCAGTGGAAGGACCCTTTTGGGTCCCATCTATGAATCAAATAAAACTGTTTTAACTTTCAACTTCACGCAAACAAATCATTAATGTTAAATTGAATTCTTTGTAAATTGTTACTTTGCAATACTTGAAAAGATTTAACTGTATGCAAATAAAACTATTAGAATTTGTGACACTTTAAACTCATTAACTGGGTGCACGTGGTATAATGGTTATCGTCGAAGAAAATAGACACGGCGCCACGAGTTCGAATCCTGGACGAGACTGATTGCATTTCACATAGCACTAATACCTTTCGGAAAGGTATGAATCCATTTATTTTTCCTCTAGCTATGGGTAAATAGTAGGGCAAACTGGGTTCTTCATCCTTGATGTGAGGCAACTAGTCTAGGAGAAGAAAAACTCTGAATTCAAACCTGTAAAACTCCGCCTAAAAATTGGCCTTGTGTCATATCCTGCCCGAGCGGAGGGGTTCGTAAATATCCTTAACTAGGTACAACTAAATGATAAATTTTCAAATAGGCTACTTCTAAAAAGAATTGCTAATGTTAAATCACAATACTTGAAATTATTAAACTGTGTGCAATTAAAACTATTAGTTAGTTAGCGATACTTTAAACTACTTAACTGGGTACAACTAAATGATTGATTTGCAAACAGACTATTTCTAAATAGAATTGCTTATGTTAAATCCCAATACTTAAAACCATTTAACTGAGTGTAAACAACAGTTGTATTTTAACATATCAATTTATCATAAGTCAACAAAGTTAAATAATTCCATGTATTGTATCTCTATGTATCACTAACAATTCAACTGCTGACAAGTCATTTTTTTCAAACAGTTAAAGCACTTCTATTCCAAACAATTCAATTCAATTATTTTTTTTGCTCTTAGTTTAAATATCAAGCAGTTCTCTTTGACTCATAGATAGGAACATATCAAGTGCTACCACTCCGGGCCAGAGTGGAACTGGGGACGATCGTAATGAAGGATTTCTCTTAAATCACTAAAACTCCAGCATTACTAGAGCCTCACCACCAGATGGTTTAATCTAGTATCCAGGACACTTGTTGGAGGGGTCTTACCCCACTGCACAGATGCAGTCAGTGTATTTTATAGCCCCTGCCGAAATGGGCTTAATCTCGCGACAAAGAGTAACCAGCAATACTTGAAAGCAAAGGTTGATCATATTTACCCAACCCCTCCGCTCGGGCAGGATATGACACTAGGTCAATTTTTAAGCGGAGTTTAACAGGTTTTGAATTCAGAGTTTTCCTTCTCTTAGACTAGTTGCCTCACCAAGGCTGAAGAACCTAGTCTGCCCTACTATTTACCCATAGCTGGAGGGAGAATAATTGGATTCATACCTTTCCCAAGGGTATAGTGCTATGTGAAATGCAATCAGTCCAGGATTTGAACTCGTGTCGCCGTGTCCAATTCCTGCGACGATAACCATTACACCACGGGCAGCAAAGGTTGATATGACACAGAACACAACCAATGTAAACTCATCAATATCGTCATCACACCATCAAAGTCTTGTAAAGATTACATTTAGCTAGTCTTAAGAGGATCGTAAAAATCAATGACATCAGACACCGTTCTTCATAAGGGAGCTAAAATATCCTGCACTGAGTTGCTTCTTGTAATCAATGGAATGCTTCGAACAAAGCACCTTTAATTGGATGATGTTAGGTTGCCCTCGGAAATGCTTGACAGAGAGTGACAACGTGGTAAACGTCCGAGTCAAAAACCTAAGAAACGTAACAAGAATGTCGGTACATTCAAGTAGATGACGAAAAATCAAATAATTCGATGAAAATTAATCTACGGTGGTTGTAAAGCATTTGAAGTACGAAGAATGGAACACGCGATCTTGAAATTGGAACTTCTCAAACAGGGTTCGACTTCAGTTCCATAACATTTGCAGCCTTAACATATATGTACTGTCTGCAGTAGGATTTGTTTGTCCAAAGGTGGATTTGCTTGTCATATGAGACCTCATGACGGCAAAGAATCCCTGGCAGATTGTGTATTGGTCCTTCCACAGTCAGCTACGCGTAACTGGTATTCATTCTGTGATTAAGCCCATGGACCTTTTGCTGATCTATGAAGTTTTATGTGAATGCAGGTGTTTATATAAATAGCAAAGGAGTTTTTTTGCTAGTCACATTTGTATCAGGGCTTGCAAGAATGAATTTTGCCTGAAGAAACACACACGTTGCCCGGGTTATTTTTAGTGTTTTTGGGGAATGAATAAGTGATATATATATATATATATATATATATATATATATATGTCATCGTGTCACGCTATCAGCACGGATATCACTGACCCTATCTCGCCACCCCTCCATTACTTCCTGTAGGTTTTCAGGGATACATCTTGTATCGGCACAAAGCTGCTGTATCTAGGTTCGAACTGGTCGCCTTGCCTTTGGTCGACCATGTGCTGGGTCCACAGGAGTACATCCCCTATGAGCTCGTACCTACTTCTCCAGCAGTGTCACGCATATCTAGTTCGTCTAATTTTGATAGCTTTCGTGATGGGGGGTAGGTGGCCGTATAGCTGCTGTTTTGAGGAGTGTTGCCTCCAGGACTTGTTCAATATTGCTCGCAGCATTCTTGTGTAATTGCCGTCGAGCTTTTTCTCCATCCGTTGAGTTAGCGTCCATGTAGTGCATCCATATAGCAGTATCGACATGACCGCTGCTAAGAAGAAACTGCGTTTCATTTTTTCGGTCAAGTCTGACTTCCATATGACCGATAGCCTATTGATAGCTGTCCAATATATATATCATAATCATGTCACGCTATCAGCATGGATATCTCTGACCCTCTCTCGCCACCCCTCTCTATCGTCAATTACTTCAGGTAGGTCCTTAGGATTAGATCCCGTATCGGCACAGAGGTTCTATATGTAGGTTCTAGCTGGTCACCCTGCCTTTGCTCGTTTATCTGAAGGGGTCCAGAGGAGTACATCACTTATGAGCACGTCGCTACTTCTCTAGCAGTGTCTCGCATGTCTGGTTCATCTAATTTTGATAGTTTTCGTGATAGGTGGTAAGTGGCCGTACAGCTGCTGCTTTGTGGAGTGTTGCTTCCAGGGCTTGTTCAATATTGCTCGCAGCATTCTATCGGTCATAGTTGTAAATAATGGAATAAAACAGCGATATTCAAATTAATAAACTTTATTTCTTTACATTATAGGGAAACAATTGTTGAAGAAGAGAAGTTGCAAAGTCTTTTCTTGTAAGAAAAGATAATGTCAGTTAGAGCGTAAATGTTACAAGAGAGGAAAAGATTATGGAGCAGTTTACGTGGTCTTAATCTAATGGATATATTTTATGTGTGTAAAAGATCTTTGTGTTTGTCAATATGAAATATATATATATATATATATATATGCGTTAAATATGTGTGCGGCTGCAGCTGATTTTTTATCAGCAGGGAACAGATTGAAAAGTAGAACAGATATATTCGTTCAATTAAAGATCGGTGATGTTGGAATTAAATGTAGACTTGAAGGAAAAGACTGTTTGATTTTCACTCAAAAGAAATAAACGGAATTTTTTTTAGAATAGATGTTTAAAAACTAATAAATTTGTATTGATTTTATCGCTATTTATAAGATTAGGGTTGGTTTAAAATTTGATACAAAAACGTTGATGATTTATCAAAAATTTTAACTGAATAAAATGTATTTTTTACATCCAAGGAAGAAAAAGATTTCTTAAATCATTTGGTGTTTTGATCCTCTAAAGTTTTGGTGGAAGTCAAATATTCTCGTCCGGGAATCTTTAAGAAATTTTAAAACAAGTTCGTCAGCGCTGATTGGTCAATAAATGTAAAAATACACATACAAAAAATACTGCTTTTCGAGACTATCTTTTGCATATTAATTCCTTTAATTAAGTCTGGAAAGAAGGGTAAGACCACTCCCAGCAAGTTTCCTGGATATGTCATTCTTAATCTGATGCTAAGGCTCCAGTACTGCTGGAGTACAGTTGTTGTAGGCGAACCAGACATGCAGGACATTGCTGGAGAAGCAGAGATGAACTCATAAGAGATGTACTCTTATGGATCCCCACACACGGCCGCGCAAAAGCAGGACGACCAGCACGAACGTACATTCAGCAGCTATGTGAGGATACAGGTTGTTGTCCTGAAGACCTACCTAGGGCGATGAACGATAGGGAGGAGTGGCGAGAGAGGGTCAGGGATATCCGTGCTGCCAGCACGATATGATGATGATGATGATGACTGCTGGAGTTCTATTCAATGTAGAGTAACCCTTCATTGCCAACGCTCCCTGGTTCACTTTGTCCGGGAGCGGTAACAACTGAAAGGGTCCCATCTATGGGTCAAATAGAACTGTTTGACATTTAAACTGAATGTAAACAAATGACTGACACTAAATTGAATTGCTTGAAATAGAACACTTTGATCATTTTATTGTTTGTTTCAAGAAAATGTCTATACAAATCATATGCATTTAATATTTATATATATAAAAATATATATGATTTGATATTAAATAACTAACAAAGTTTGATATTACATAAAATCAAATCAAAATAATAAAACGATAAAAATAAATCACACACACTCACTCACATAAGTGTACACATGTAGGCACCCCTTCGTAATCGTTGTGATGGGTACCCATGGGTTTCGATTCGTACATGCCCACATTCTCTGCGATTAAATGACTGTGTCAAATCTGATTTAGCGGGAAGTCTGATGAATAAATATCTACTTAACAGGGCTACGTTTATTGCTTTGCGCCAGGGTGTACGGATTGCGGCATGCCGACGTGATCAAGTGTTTTGTCTAATGGGAAGGCTCGAGTTTCGATCTGTACGTAAACCCTCACACAATAAAATTATACCATGTCAAATTTATCTTGTTGGAAATACTACATGCTCATGATCAATCATAAAAATATTACCGATTAAAACAATGGAACATTCCCTAAAATCCTTAATAAAAACGACTCTTATATTTACAAAAACTAAAACAATGAGAAAACAACACTCTTGAAAAGAATATAATAAAATTCCTAACGCTCAACCCCGAAGTTCCTTCATTGCCATCACTCCCAGGTCTACTCTGACCCGGTTTGGTAGCACATTATAGGGTCCTATCTATGGATCAAATAGACCTAAACTCTGTACTTATGCTAAACTGAATTGTTTGAAATAGAATTATTTTTTACATTTAACTGAGTGGAAACCAAAAACTATACTTATTCTGAACTGAATTGTTTGATATAAAACTGTTTAGATGGATAAAAATGGATTTGGCATTAATAACCTACAGTGGTTGATGTGCCATAAAACCAAACTCAACCAACCTAACATTCAATCGCTTTTAGATTATTTAATGCCAATTTTAGTTTAAAGGGGCCAAGGTTCATTTATTTGCACTGAATCAAATGGTTTCAAATATTGCTATTTATTGTTTGCACATAGATAAATGCTTTCAAGTATTTCTATTTATTGTTTGCTTATAGTTGGATTGTTTTAAGCATTGCTATTTATTGTTTGCGCATAGTTAAATAGCTTTGAATATTGCTATCCAACACTACTAGTTCTCTTTTCTCAGAGTTAAGAGGTTTTAAGCATTGCTATTTATTTTTTGCGCATAGTTAAATTGTTTCGAGTATTGTTATCCAACACTAACGATTCTGTTTTCTTAGAGTTAAGATGTTTCAAGCTTTGCTATCCAATATTAGCAATTTATGTTGATATTTATATTTTAGCTCACAGTTAAAACAATTAAATCATCGATAGATCTATTTGACCCATAGATTGGTCACTGACAGGTACTACCATTCTTGGTCAGAGTGGATCTGGGAGTAAACGCAGTGAAGAAAGCTCCACATTCCCCAAAGCTCGTTTACTGGAACATTAGATGGTTTAGTGTCATATCCTGGATATTCACAAAGGTGGGTTTGTACCAATCTGCAGAGATGCACTCGGCGTAACCTTCTGCTGCAACTGACTGGGCTTTTTTTAAATGTTTTTCTCGCTGTAAATATCTTATTTGCTTTTCATTCTGTTGAATTTATAACTAATGATCAAAGTTCTAGAAGATTGCTTCAACCTAAATTATTTGATGATGTAAAAAAAATATATTATAATGAAATGGCAAACTTTTTTTTATATTATTTTTCTAATTTGTCAAATTCTCTTTTGAAGTAGATGCTCAGAGCTTTGTTACAATTGCAAACACCCCAAACAATTTTATTGACATTGCAGAGATAATGAAATGCATTTAATCTAATCTTTACAAACTGATGATTATCTTTAAATGCACGTGCAAGATCATAAGAGTATGTTCCTTTATCTCAGGTTATTTTTCAGGATACACAGAGTGCAACAGAAAGACGTGCCACATTTTTAAACTTTTGCGTATGAGATGCAATTGAACATAAGCAAGTGGAAACAGTATCCCCACCTAGCTAACGTCTTACCATTCTTTAGCGATACGATTATTTAAGATAATGGCTTGGACAAGTGCTCACCATGAGACGTTTTTTAAAGGCTGGTAAACCCACAATATATAGACGTTTTCGTACTTATTTAATGTTATGTTGGAATGCTACTCTTCCGGATAGAATTTTCAACTGAGAATAATATCGGTTTTCTACACATTATTTTCAACGCACGGTGTGCACTAGTCCTAAGTATGATCGTAAGGGATTGTATTTTAATACTAAAAAATGGTAAATCTTAATGGAGCAAGTATTATCATTTGTATAAGTCCACTTGCGCAACAGTTTAAATGAGGGAGTAGTTTAAATGCCGTGAAAACATAGCTTCCTTCAAATATTGGCTTTATTGAAGTCTTTCACTCACTGCACTCTCCAGTTAGACACTAATTCCTAGGAGCATCCATTTCCTGTCTATTTTATCGATTATGTTGTATTTGCTTCGAGATTTAAATGAAAATTAACATACCTTACTTTTTTCAACTGATGTCAAATTATTTTCGTGCAGTGTTCGAATCGTTGAGTCCTGGTGGTTGTTTGATTGTTTTATTGTGTTTAATGACATATCATGTTACATAATGATAAATCCTGTTTATATATATATATATATATATATATATATATTGTCACCCACAGATGGACTGTTTCGTTGTGTCACAGCTACTTAGTGTGGCAGGACACGTAGGACGCTTGAAACTGGGATCGAAACCCGCCCAACTTTACGTTAGACTTAGTATCAGACCGCTCTGCCAACAAGCGTACCGCATTAGCTTGGGAATTATAAGGTATTAAGCAGCAGCAGCAGCAGCAGCGTCCGTTTGTTTACATTTCATACCTTACCGGATACCAGAGAGTTCAATTTGTTCGAAGAGCTTTGCATTATGCAAGCGGCAGCCTCAAATTCCTTCGTCAGAGGGCTCAAAAACTCAACAAATCGTCATTTGGTTATTCTATTTTTATTTCAGCTGGTCATTACATGAAATAAACTAATCTCTTCAAATAGCCATCACATTTTGGAAAGAAAATAATTGATATTCATGTTGGTCTCTCCTTTGGTGTGGCCAACTGAAATAAATTTATAATAGCCAAATGATGATTTGTTGACCTTTTTCCAATAGTATGAATTTGTTCTCTATGAAATTTATAGATTTATATTAATTATCATACATTGAGCACTCTTGGAGACTTTTAACATATAATATACATTCTTAAATATAATCATTTAAATATTCTTAAATATAATATACATTCTTAAATATAATCATATAAAATACATTCTTAAATATAATCATATAATATACATTCTTAAATATAATCATTTCCAACCAACCTCTTTGGATCGTCTTTGGAAATCAAATATATATACGTTTACTCATGGGGGTTGAGCACTCTGGCAAAGGAATTTACGGCTGCCGCTCGCAAAATGCAAAGCTCTTCGAACAAACTGAGCACTCTGGTGTCCGGTAAGGTATAAAATGTAAACAAACGAATGCTACTACTTAATACCTTATAATTCCCTGGCTGGCGTGGTACACTTGTTGGCTGAGTAGTCTGATACTAAGTCTAACGTAAAGTTGGGCGGGTTTCGATCCCAGCTTCAAGGGTCCTACTTATCTAGGCTCACTGAAGAGTTGTGATACAACGAAACAGTCTATCTGTGGATGACTATATATATATATATATATATATATATGTATGTATGAGGGGTCCATAAAATATATGTGATTTTAAACAAATATTTCCTAAAGGAGTCAAGACTCATTTATTTTCACACAATGAAATGGTTTCAAGTATTCTTATTCAACACTAGTAATTGTATTTATCAAGTATTACTATCTTATTCAATACGCGTCATTTGTTGCCAGAATTAGATGATTTCAAACTTTCCTATCTAACTCAAATAGTTTTATTTGCACACAGTGAAATGCTTTTAAGAAATGAAATTTAACAATAATTATTCATTTTAGGTTTAATAATGCCCAGTAAAAATTGAACATTTTTGTCCCATAGATCAAGCCTTAACAAGTAGTACCACTTTAAGTTAGAGAGGACCTGAGAGTAATGGAAATGAAGGGTACTCCACATTCCTCAAAATCCAAGTTTGGGGTTTCATCATCAGATGTAGTTTAAAGTCTTACCAAGAACATTAAATGGTTTCAAGTATTGTTATCTAACACTAATAATTCTATTAAACATATTTTATTCGTTTGCACTGCTAAATGCTTTAAAATATAGTAAATGATTTCATTGTTGTATCTGACTTTTCGATTGGATCGTGATTGTTACTATATTTACCAAGACAGAAATGAACATTCAAGGAAACTATATTTGTCTCATAATAGTTATTACATTTCTATATACAATTCTAATACGAATTGAAACATCGATTTTCGGACTGAGCTAAGTAACATGGAGTTGTGTTTCAAAAGTATTAAAACTAAATCTATATTTACCAAGAGAAAAATGAACAATGAATTAAACATTGAATATCTACAAAAATACATCTACATTTGCATTCAGATCACTTATTCCACCCAGTTTTTGATTAGTCGAAGTATCTTAAAATATTTTCCCTTGGTTTTAATGCTATGACGGCGAATTTTGTTAATGGCCCCAATATCCCCAATTAATACGTTTAAAAATAGTTTAGGAAGCAAGAAAACGTCTCAGGGATGTAAACTTGAGGAGTATGATGTAATGCGTTTGTATAATCTTTCAAATCATTATAAAAATACAAGGAAAAGGATTTATGAATGGCGCTTACTAATATAAATAAAGTGTGCACGTCTAGACAGTCATCTAAACAGTCGACTAGACGGTAAGATATCATTACTTGATTATATTAGCCTCTAAACTGAGCCTGGGTCTTCGTTTGAAGTCTACATTTGAAATGATAGATTAAAATAAATATGTAGTCTTATTTCTTTTTGATCATATATCGTATATCGTTTGGTTTTGTTTAATGGCATATCAATAATCGCAGGTTATTTAGTGCCAAATCCATTTTTATACATGTAAACAGTTCTATTTCGAAAAATTCAGTCTTGTATGAGTACAGTTTTTTGTTTATACACAGCTAAATGTAAAAACATTTCCATTTCAAACAAATCATTTTAATCAACAAAGTTAAATGGTTCCATGTATTGCTATGTATCACAAAGAATTCCATTAAACATCAGTCATTGAGTTACAGTTAAACGTAAGAACAGTTCAGTTTAGTATGCAGTTTAAATGTCAAAACAGTTCTATTTCAAACAATTCAGTTTAGCATAATTACACAGTTTAGTTTTATTTCACCCATAAATAGGAACCTATCAAAGATTGTAGGAGGTTATATTGTGTTTTTAGGTTTAATTTTCATTTTTGTAGTGGTGTATTTGATTTGTTTTTGTATGTGGTTGCGTGTTCTCACTGACAGAAGGTCGCCATTTATAGCGATGGGAATAACACTATTATTATTATTATTATTGAGTTTTTAGGTTTAAGTTGGTTTTGCGTTGGTTATATTGGTATTACTTTGGTTGCGTTGGTATTTCGTCGGTAGCGTTGGTATTTCGTTGGTTGCGTTGGTATTTCGTAGGTAGTTATCCCCTCGCTAAATGTTGATGGAAAATAAAGGTAGTGGAGAAGAACGAAGACGTCATTAGGTTTTGTATCAAGGTTTTATGGCAGCTTGGAGTAAAGGGGTTTACGCTAGTATGCTGCAAGGTCTCGTAGAAAGGAAAGAAGGTAGGAGGTTGCTAGAGTGTATCATCTAATTTGTTTTTAACTAGAATCTCTTATTCTAGAAGAATAGACCCAAGGGATCCATAAACTAGATGGCTCTTCTCATAGTGTATGATGCTGCTACTCTATTCAGGAGCAGACGAATAGACGTCCGTTCCCGTTGGGAATTTATGAGCGAGAGAGAGATTCGCGGGCTTTCTTCAATTTCTGGTGCTGCTAGGAAATATGGTCCGGGCTGAATCGGATAAGTCATCCTGATTGGGCGAAAATGTTCGGTGACTCTAACGGTCAGATTAGATTACACGCCGAACAAAAATTCAAGTTTCTTACAGCTACATGGTACTCTGCATTCCTCAAAGCTCCAGCATTACTGGAGCCTCACTATCAGATTTTTTAATGTCATATCAAGTACATTCCTTCGGGGAGTCTTACCCTTCTGCAGAGATGCAGTCGATATATTCTACAGACCCAACCGACTAGGCAATCATATATTTCGCCGTTAAGAAAGTCATGACTTGATTAAACATTGTCATCGTAACTTATAGGAGTGCAAATAGATAAGTTGTTAGATTAAGACAAAATACAAATGTAGCCACAAGAAAGACAAGTTGATGAACTTCATCATTTAACTCAGGCAGTTGCTTGAATTTTCTAATTTTTATACTCAGTTAATGAAATAAAGAAAAGGTATTTCAAGTTCTCTTCACCGCCCTCTCGGCTGGGGATTGTACAATATGTCACCAGCTCTTCTGCAGAGGGGTAACCCCCCGCCCAACTCATGAGGCCACTTGTTGGCTGTGAATGGCAACCTGTCCTGTTTTAGGATGGGAACCTAGTGGCTGAGCATTTCAGGACTCGAAACAGTCACGTGACTCGTGACGCACAGTTTTGAGCTTTACTGAGTTAGACAGGGGGTCAGAGAGGCCCGATCTGATCCTGTCCAATTATATCAGACCCTACCACCTATAGGAATGTTCTTCAAATTGTACTAGTGGCAAACAAGTGCCCAAAAATGTCTAATCTTAACGTTACTGGAAGACAATGGCTGAACCCAAACTATTCAAAGAGAGCAATACTTGAAACCACTGTATAGTGTGCTAACAAATTATTTTTATTAAATAGAATTACTGTTATTAGATAGCAATACTTAAAACAAATTACAATTATTAGTTTTAGATATAATTCAAGGCATTTAACGGAGTACAAACGAATGAGCTATAACACGTTAAAAATAATGTTACTAATAATATTTGCTCACAAATCACACACACACACACACACACACACACACACACACACACACACACATATATATATATATATATATATATATATACTAGATTTGCCATTAGAAAGCCTTCAAGGTTTGATAAGTCATCATCATCATCATCTTGCCACGCTATCAGCACGGATATTCCTGACCTACTCTCGCTACACCTCCCTATCATTTATTGCTTTCGGCAGATCCTCAAGACTAAATCCTGTATCGGCACCGAGCTACTGTATCTAGGTTCCAACTGGACGTCCTTGCCGTTGCTCGTTCATGTGAAGGGGTCCACAGGAGTACATCACTTATGAGCTCATCCCTACTACCCTAGCAGTGTCCTGCATGTCTGGTTCGTCTAATTTTGATAGTTTTCGTGAGAGGTTGTAGGTAGCTGTAGGGCTGCTGCTTTGTGGGGTGCTGTCTCCAGGACTTGACCAGTATTGCTCCCAGCATTCTTGTGTGATTGCCATCTAGCTTTTTCTCCATCTATTTAGTTAGCGTCCACGTGGTACATCCGTATAGCAGTATCGACACGATCGCCGTTTGGAAGAAACTGCACTTCGTTTCATCGGTCATATGGAAGTCAGACCTGATAAGTCAAAAAACATTACTAAATCGATCAAACCAAACCTTAAGTGTTGATGCCTCTTCATTTAAATTCATCATTTCATATTCTAATATTTACAAAACGTTTCTCTGTTTTTGTGACCGTTCGGAATAGATAACTAGTTGGGTTTTTTTTTTCTGTGAGCATGTATCTATATATCTATGAGATATTACCTGGTTCTTATCGCTTCATTTGGACTTTGTCACGACCAACTTTCTTTGACACCGTAAAGTGTCAAAATATAAAAAGACATCTAATTACGAAGTCGGCTGTCATCAGCCGACCTGGGTTTAACTTTTTGTCTTTCTGGATTATTAGAAAAACTTTCCCTTGTTTTAGTCCATACTATTCTCTTAATAATCATGTGATGTGATGGCTTTTCTTGAGTTTGAAGTATGTATAAATGTAAATATATATGTGAGCTTATATATATATATATATATATATATATATATATATATAATCCTATGTGACCGGTTTCGTTGTTTTTTCTTAAAGAATATATATATATATATATATATATATATATATATATATATATATATATATATATAAGTAAATAATGACTGTGAATATCCAAAGAAGGAGTTTACAATGCACAGCTATTTAATACAAAATATACCTGCAGACCTAAATATCTATTTTTGTTTAAAAAACAACAAATTTAGAAATAGTATTCCATTTCCATAATAGATCTACTTCGCTTATTCAAACTACATTTGAAATCCACTGACGATCTTAAATAAGTGAAATATATCTATTATGTAAATGCAATACAATTTCTAAATTTCTTGTTTTTAAACAATATATATATATATATATATATATATATATATATATATATATATATATATGTATATATACCAACCAGAATTTTAATATTCATATATGCCATGCAGAGAGTCTAAATATAAGGAGAGTCTAGAGAACTAACTCATGAACTAAGGTCAATTTTTTGATTTACAGAAAAATTCTGAGTTTATTTAGAATTTTCTTCACGATGAAGAAGCTAAAATTTCTTACCTCAAATGTATACCAAATTCAAGGATAGATAGATAGATAGATAGATAGATAGATAGATAGATAAATATAAGCAGATCGGATAAACATGAATATAGTTGCTCTATTGCTATGAACAGACATACATACAGACAAGTAGATAGATAGATAGATAGATAGATAGATAGATGGCTTGTGTGTTCACGTACAAACTATCATTTTGAAATTACACACTCAAACCCTTGTGTATATATATCCATAAAAGGATATATAAGTATATAAGTGTCTGTGTCTGTGATAGAGAGAGAGTTTTAAATAGGTATCGAATTTCCCCCAATTTTTTTTTTATTAAAAAAAAATTGAAAAAAAAATTGACTTCCGAAAAGTATCCAATTAATGATAGGAAAGAAATGACATTCTGATCAATCATAGTTCATGTCCAAACCCTTCGACAATCAGTCCCACTTATTTCAGACCTCATTATTATCTGAGTTGAAGAAATGATGAACACGCCTAGAGACAGTAATGCTTATTTTGATTTTTATATTTAAGATTGAACATTTTTTGATGAAATGAAATGCTCAGCATATCCAAGTTCTCTCGTTCTTGTATGGAAACACACAAGGGAACAAAGATATGATTATTCCTGCAGAGCATTTCTTATAACATTTAAATTAAATTAGTTGGTTACTTTTATGGCATGTTAAACCTTGTTCGGTTATTTACTGCCGAAGTCAGTGTTTATTTTTTACTAATCACAAGTTATAGTGTAACTGATTTCTCAAGTCAAAGGGGTATGAGAATTTGCGTGATCTTTTTAACTTGTGAATTTTATAATTTTCTTTTTATTTTACTGCATATTAATAGTACTTGGGTTATTTATAATCGAAGTCAGTGGTTTTGTTTCCTTGTTACTGTTAGGACTGCATATTTTAGTGAGCTGAATTGTTTTATTGAATGCCACAACTTGGGTTATTTATGAACAAAGTCAGTGTATTGTAGGTGTTTGTGTAAATAATAAAATGATTTCACTTATTTCAACTGGGGCAGATTTTTAAAGCTTAAAGTAATATCATCATCATCATCATCATCATCATCATCATCATGTCGTGCTGCCAGCACAGATATCCCGGACCCTCTCTCGCCACTTCTCCCTATTCTTCATCGCCTCTGGTAGGTCTTCAAGGCTACATTACGTCTCCTCACATAGCTGTTGTATGTATATTCGAGCTGGTCATCCTGCTTTTGCCCGGCCATATGGGGGGCTCCATAGGAGTACATCACTTATGAGCTTGTCCCTGCTTCTCCGGCAGAGTCCTGCATGTCAGGTTCTTCTAACTTGGATAGCTTTCGTGATGGGAGGCAGATGGCCGTATAGTTGTTACCTTGTGGGGTGTTGCCGCCAGGACTTATTCAGTATTGTTCGCAACATTCTTGTGTAATTGCGTCCAAATAGTGCATCCATACAGCAGTATCGATACAACCGCTGCCTGGAAGAAGCTGCGTTTCATTTTATCGGCCCGGTCCGATTTCCATATGATCGACAGCCTATCAATAACTGTCCATGCCTTCGTTAACCGCGTGTCGATGTCTTTTTCGGTTGATGAGACACTGCTTCCGAGGTAGGTGAATTTGTCTAATAGTTTCAGAGAGGTTCCGTCTAGTATGAAGATGTCGCCTGTTTGATTACAACACATATATTCCGTTTTGTGTGCATTGACATGGAGGAATATAACTATTTGCAAAATCAATATACTGCGGCCTTCTTCAGGTGTTTCATCACGAACTCAGTGGCCCATACAGATCTTCGAGCCGAACCCTTTATTTAATCAACTGGGATCCAGTGTTCTAATTTCATTAACCATGGACAGGTACAAGTGTTAAACTATAGTAAGTATTCTTTTTTATTCATTTGTTGTTGGGATTGAACCTGCAACCTCCAGATGATTACACTTAGAAGCGCTTTTCAAGCAAAAGCGTATATCCGTAGCGCCATGTGTCCTAGTGGAAATTTACTAAACTTTTTGCTTAGATCTGGTACAAGGCCATATGAAAGGGGCACCCAATGAGACTCGAACTCACTCGTGTAGGTTTGCAGAGGCGCCTTTACTAGTGTATATTCTAATAGTCTGTTTTATCTTTCAGCTTATAAAATCCTCTTGGGTTATTTGAGGCCGAAATCAATATTTCTACTAATTTATTTATTTTTAGTTTTAACAAACAATTATAAAGTTTCAAATATTTAAAGTGAGGTCGGGTTCTATAGGTTAAAGTTGTATATCATTTGCAAAATGGTTTTGAACTGTATATTTAAGTATGTTCTTTGGTTTTACGGTATCTCAAACTTTATTGGGGTTGTCCAGGTGATGTAAAGGTTAAAGCGCGGGATTGTGGAATTGTAGTAGGTGAGTTCGAACTCCAGTCGCGCTATTATGTCCACTTTCAGAGAAGTAATCTTGAGAAAGGTACGAACCCCGTTATCCACCCACCTACGGGTTAAATAGTACCACAACTGTTCTTCTAACAGGATTGGTTTGGCATTAAATAACCTGAGAAGGTTGATATATCATTTAACAACAAAAACCAAACCAATCAAACTTTATTGGGTTATTTAATGCAGAAATCAGCATTTTGTATGTGGTGCTGGGGTTCAAGAAATAGAATGATTCCAATTATTTCAAATGATGCAGAGCTCTAAAGATTAAAGTATAATAACTAATCAAGAAATAAGTTGAACAAGCGTATTTTATTAGTTTGTTTCATTTTACGGCATTTCAACGTGTCGAGTCATTTAATGCCGACCTCAGTGTTTTTGCTTCTTTTTACCAGGCTAGCATATAACTTCAAGTAGATCCTGTTCAGCAGATTTCTAAAAGTTGAAATAATATCAATCTGCGTGAAATCAACTGGTACTGTATGTTTTAGTTGCTTGTTTTGATTATACGACATGCCAAACCATGGGGGGGGTTATTTAATATAAACGACTTTTTTCTTAAGCAATTATGAGGTTTTAAGTATTTTGAAAAAGTTTTAATGATAAAAAGAAAGTAAGTTTACACACACACACACATACACACATATATATATATAAGTAAAGTTGGCGACCGTAGTCGAGGGTGACTCGAAGACTTCATTTTCATTAGACACAACACCGAAGTGATGGGGAGAGCGCTACTCCTCTTCTTGGATTACTTAAATTTGCACTTGATCCTTACCTTATAATGCTGAGTTTTATTCAAGGTGGCATCAATTACCATTTTTTTAGTCTTTGGTATGACTCAACTTGGGATTGAACACCAGTCTCCCGGGCCATTGACGAACACTCTACCCACTGGTCAAATAAAAAAGGAGTTGAACTAAGAGCAAAATAAATTGAAATTATGCATTTTTGTAGGTTGTTTGAATTTACAAAAAATCAACACTGGTTAAATAATTTAATGCTAAAGTAGGTGATTTTTTGTTTTTTGCTTTTTGCTTTGTATGTACTATAGCCAGATACGGATATGTGAAACGTACATAGAATGTTCATAACATATTTACATAGAACATAGGAATCCCGAAACACGAAAAACACGTAACGACTTCTTAGTTCAGGTACGAAAGTTTTTATTACCTTTGATTGGTTTGGTTTGGTTTGTTTGGTTTTATGGCATATCAACCTTTGTAGCTTATTTAACGCCAAATCCATTTTTATGTAAATAATCTGTTCTATTGAAAACAGTTCAGTTTAGCATAAGTACACAGTTTAATTTTCAAAAACATTTATTTCAAACTATTCAAGCAGTTATATGTAATAATTCAGTTAAGTGTAAATACAGTTTTAATGTCAAAAAACAGTTCTATTTGAAATAGAAATAATTCAGTTTAGCATAAGCACGCAGTTTAAGTGTAAGTACGGTTTAATTGTCAAAAACGTGTCTATTTCAAGCTATTCAGTTTACTCAATTCATTTTAGCATATGTATGCTGTTAGTTCTATTTAACCCATAGATAGGGCCCTATCAGGTGCTACCACTCCGGGCCAGAGTGGACCTGGGAGCGATGGCAATAAAGGGGTACTCCACATTCCCCAAAGCTCCAGCACTGCTGGAACCTCACCATCAGATTGTTTAGTGTCATAACCAGGACACTCGTTAGGGTGGTCTTACCCCTCTGCAGAAGTGCAGTCAGTGTATTCCACAGCCCCAGTTGACTGGGCAATTATCACCTTTGAGTTAAAGGTTCCGACATAAGGAAGAGAGATGCACAATCTTTCTATGCTGGCTTTTCCATCTGCCCGCCCCCAATACGGGTGATGCCCGTTGCGCACAAATTCGTCTGGCCTCAGCGGGCCCCGAAAGTCGACCCTTCCCGTTCGGAGTCTAGTTCTCAACTGCTGACTTTTTCAAATCTCCCAAAATCCTCCGCGCACGCTTCCGGTGCATGACGTCATTCACATCCCCAAGGGATTTTTATTTTGACATCTGTAAACGACACATCCTCCCCGCACGCGCGTCAACACCCGTGCTCAAGTTTGCACCTAACTAACCCAAGTGCTGAGCCGAAAGGTTCTCTGCCTAACTAAACCCAAAGGCAAGATATATAAAAAGAATTCCCTCGCCCATTATATTACATGTATGCTCATTATTTATTATCAAACCATAGCAGTTAACATTCTTTAACAAAAATATATTTTGAAATTGTCCTAGAATATGTAGAAAACACAGAAACGAAAGGTAAAAGTACAATCACCATTCAGTAAGGCAAAACTGAAAGATTTGCATAATGTCAGAATAGAATACTATAAAGTTTTGTGGTAAATAACATCTGATAACATCCGCTTTGATTGTATAATGTTATTCAAGAAACAATAAAAAACTGATATTTTTAGTTTAGAATTAAATTAATATTTTATAGAGAAAAATTTTTGGTGCGTCCTCATTTATGAGTGATATGATACCTTATCATCATCATGTCTTGCTGTTAGCACGGATTTCCATGACTCTCTCTTGCCGTTCGTCTCTATCATCTATCAGGCCCTCTTAACTACATCCTGTATCTATACAGAACTGTTGTAGATCGGTTCTAGTTGGTCGTCCGATATTCATAAAACATACTTGAGCCGTAGCATATAAATTGGTCGAACGAAAAATGTTTTCTACTTCAAGTCTCTTTAATTATATATATATATATATATATATATATATATCGGTCTGTGGTGTATCCTCCGGCAAATGTATTTTCATTAGGTTTGAGAGGAGTGCATTTCAAATTAGACATGAATCTATCATTTCTTTTGCTTGTTTATTTGAATATTTTAAGTCCTTCCAGTGTTATTTTTTATGGTTGGGTAGTAAAAATAAATTTCACTGGAGAGGGAGACTGACATTCACATTTCGAATGACTTATCGTCTGAATTTGTTGGTATAGAAGTTTATGGGTGTCAGTTTTTTCTTTTAATGTCGAGTGATTAAGTTTCATATCAAATCCAAATGGCACAAGAGTTCTCAGAATTGTAAACAATATGTTTTTTTCCACCAAAAGTAAGTAAAATCAAATAAACTTATGAAAAGTAATATCCCTGTTTATTGGTAGGTTGTTTAGGTTTCATGGCATATCAAACTTCGTAGGTTATTTAATGCCAAATCCATTTTTTATACAAATCAATTCTATTTCAAACAATTGAGTTTAGCGTAAGTACAGTTTCAATGTCAAAAGCAGTTCCATTTCAAACAATTCAATTTAGCCCAAGTACACAGTTTAAATGTAAGTACATAGTTTAATTGACAAAAACAATTCTATTTCAAGCTATTCAGTTTAGTCAAACATTTTTAATTCAAACAATTCAGTTTAGTATTAGTTAAATGTCAAAACACCTCTATCTTAAGCAATTCAGTTTTGACCCATAGCTAAGACCCTATCAGGTGCAACTACTCTGGGCTAGAGTGGGCCTGGGAGTGATGGCAGTTAAGGAGTACTCCGCATTCCCGAAAGCTCCAGCATTACTGGAACCCCGCCATCAGATTTTTTTAGTGTCATATCCAGGACATTGGTCTAAGAGGTGGGTGTCTTACCCCTCAGTAGAGAAGCATTCGGTGTATTCTACAGGCCCAGCCAAGTGGGCAATATCCTTTTTGGTCCAATCAATTTTGTTCATATACTCATATATAACGAGATGTGTACGATATGTGTACGTTACAATAAACTCGATATTAGAAAGAACTTGAATAAGATATTAAAAATTATCGAGTTATCAGCCAATGATTTGATTGGTTTCTTTGTTTAAAGGCATATAAACCTCTGTAGGTTTTTTTAATGCCAAAGCCATTCTTCTAGAAGAACAGTAGGGGTACTATTTAAACCATAGCTGGGAGGATAAGGGGGTTCATACCTTTCCCAAAAGTATTTGCCCGAAAGTGAACATAATAGCGCGACTGGTGTTCGAACTAGCTTACTACGATTCCGCAGTCCATCGCTTTAACCATTACACCACGAGGTAAAATGATTCAATTTATTGCCATTTATTGTTTGCGTATAGTTAAATAGTTTCAAGTAATGCTAGATTTACGCACATTTAATGTATATCAAGTATTTCTACTGTTTGCATACAATTAATTGGTTTCACGTATTTCTACTTTTCGTACACAGTTAAATTATTTAAAGCATGGTTACTTACTTTTTACATTGAGTAAAATTGTTTCCATAATTTCTCTAGTTTGATTAGAATTAATGATTTCAAGTATTATTGTTGCTTGCATAGAGTTAAATGGTTTTAAGTACTGCTACCTGACTGATAAAATGAAACGCAATTTCTTCCAAGCAGCAATCATGTCGATATTGCTATATGGATGCACCCCATGGACACTAACTAAACGGATGGAGAAAAAGCTTGACGGCAATTACACAAGAATGCTGCAAGCGATATTGAACAAGTCCTGGAGACAGCCCCCGACAAAGCAACAGCTATACGGCCACGTACGACCAATAACGAAAACTATCAAAACGAACCAGACAAGCGGAACATTGCTGGAGAAGTAGGGACGAGCTCATAAGTGATGTACTCCTGTGGACCCCTTCACATGGACGAGCAAAGGCAGGACGTTTATCTCGAACATAGATACAGCAGCTCTGTAGCCCTGAAGATCTGCCGAAAGCAGTGGACGATAGAGACTGGTGGCCAGAGAGGATCAGAAATATCCGTGTTGATAGCGCGTCATGATGATGATGATGATGAATTTTTGCACACAGTTAAATGGTCTGAAATAGTGCTATATTTGTACATATTAAAATACAATTGTGTTAGTATAGCATTTATTCTAAGGCAAACAGCAACAAATAGATAAATTAATACTTCGTTAAATTCTATATGTATTATTCAACACGTGAAACAATGAACAGGAATATTCAGTCCTCCCTGTTTATGAAGTTGTGATTAAGGGACTTATCGGTGCGCTGAAAAAGATATCTGGTATTTTAGGGTTGTCTTTCTGGGAGCTTTTAACGTCCCTTCACGGAACATCTGGTCGCATCTGTCTGGCTGGATTTGGGATTTTTGTGCCAAGACTTCATGGGCTTATCACGTGATTAGTATATCCAATCACAGTGAGCTTCTCCCTTACTCACTCCATATACAGGAATTACCATTTTACTAACACAACAATGGTTTCAATTTTGGCTAATACTAATAATTCTATGTAATATTTATCATCCGTTTGCACAAAGTTAAATGGATAACTCTTTATGTACACACTTCAATAATTTCAAGTATTGTTATTGTTAGCACATTGTTCAAAGGCTTCAAGTATTTATATTTTTTGTACACAATTAAATGATATTAATTATGTTTTTTTTTTCTTGTTTTTTCTTGTTTTTTTTTTTTTTGGCACACAGTTAAATGATTTAGACTATTCCTATTCATTGACAGCTCCCAATGAAATTGTTCCAAGTATTCTATCATTTCCTCACAGTCAAATGGTTTCAAGTCATATCATTTTTTATTTACTCACAGATAAATGCTTTCAAATATTACTATTTATATATTCCACACAGTTCAATAATTTCAAATACTGTTATTGTTTGCACATTGTTCAAAGGCTTCAAGTATTTATATTTTTTGTACACAATTAAATGATATTAATCATGTTTTTTTTTCTTGTTTTTTTTCTTGTTTTTTTTTTTGCACACAGTTAAATGATTTAGACTATTCCTATTCATTGACAGCTCCCAATGAAATTGTTCCAAGTATTCTAACATTTCCTCACAGTCAGATGGTTTGAAGTCATATCATTTTTTGTTGACTCACAGATAAATGCTTTCAAATATTACAATTTATATATTCCACACAGTTCAATTTTTTAATATATTGCTATTGGTTGTACACAAATAAATGTTTTCAATTATTGTAATTTGTTGGTTTCACAGAGTTAGAATGTTACATCTATCACTATTGTTTGCATACCGTTAAATAGTTTCCAGTATTCCTATTTATTGATTGAACACGGTTCAATAATTTCAAGCATGGTTATTGTTTGCACATAGTTAAATTTTTTCAGGTATTGCTTATTACTAATTGAACACACTTCAATAATTTCAAGTATTCCATATTGTTTGCACGCAGTTAAATGGTTGGTTGGTTGTTTGGGTTTTATGGCATGTCAACCTTTGTAGGTTATTTAACGCCACATTCATTTTTATGCAAATAGTCAGTTCTATTTCCAACAATTCAGTTTAGCATAAGTATAAAGTTTAATAGTCAAAAACATTTCTATTTTTACCTAATCAGTATATTCAAACAGTTCTAATTCAGCTAATTCAGTTTGGTATAAGTAGAGATTTTATTTACACACTGTTGAATGTCAAAACAATCCTATATCAAATAATTTAGATTAGTGAAAATACAGTTTCAATGTCAAAAACAGTTCCATTTCAATAAATTCACTTTAGCATAATCCCGCAGTTTAAATGTGAGTACACAATTTCATTGTCAAAAACATTTCTATTTCAAGCCGTTCAGTTTCGTCAAACAGTTCTATTTCAAACATTTCAGTTTTACATTAATACACAGTTCAATTGTCAAACATATTTCCATTCCACGCTATTCGCTTTAGTCAAACAATTCAGTTTAGCATGAGCATGTAGTTAGTTCTATTTAACCCATAGATTGAGCCCTATCTGGTACTACCATTCCGGGCCAGAGTTGACCTGAGAGCAAAGGCAATGAAGGGGTATTCTGCATTCCACAAAACACCAGCAACACTGGAACATCACTATCAGATTGTTTAGTGTCATTTCCAGGACACTTATTGTAGGGGGGGTCTTATCCCTATGCAGAGGTGCAGTTGGTGTATTCTACAGTCTGGGCAAACACAGTTAAATGGTTTCAAATATTGCTATTTATTGGTTCCACGCAGTTCAATAATTCCAAATACAGATACAATTTTCACAAAGTTAAATTGTCTGAAGTATAGCTATATTTTGCCTATAGTTAATCACAAGTATTTTTCTTGCATAATTACGGAATGATTTTTTATTAATCATTTCCAGTAATTATATTTTATCATTTGGTTTGGTTGGACTTTGAACTATTCGGCTTGGTAGACGTGCAGGTGCACACATTGAGTACAGTTCACGCTCGCGAGCAGAGGATATGGTAATCACAAATGTCATAATAAAAACCCTAATAGGAAATGAGACTAGGGTGTGGATGACGTCATGCCCAGAAGCAAGGGGCTGAGATTTTTGGTGACTTTTGAACAAGTAGTTTGTTAAGATTTTGACTGCGGGCCGGGCAGTCCAGCTGAGGGCTATGGTATGCGCAGCGCGTTTGTTGGGTCAGTTAGTTGAGATTTTGACTGCGGGCCGGGCAGTCCAGCTGGGGGCTACGGGATGCACAGTGCGTTTGTTGGGTCAGTTAGTTGAGATTTGACTCTGGGCCGGGCAGTCCAGCTGGGGGTGTTGACGGTGGGTGATGTAGGAACAGTCAGCATAGTAAAGATTGTGTCTATCTCTCCTCGTGTCGAAAGGAGTGAATAAACGTTTCGTACCTGAACAACGAGAGTCGTCAGTGTTTCGGATTTCTCTGCATCTGAATATTTTTCATATTCGTATTTTGGCTATGCTACACTGTAAACATTAATAAATCTAATAATTATTAATCATTTCTTTGCACAGAGTAAAATCTTTTCAAGTTTTGGCATTATATTGTTTACGCACAATTTAATGATTCCCAGTATTGCTCTTTATTATTTGCACACAGTTAAATGGTTTTAAGTATTGTTATCTCCTACTAATAACTAAGTTTAACATTCATCATTCGTTTGTAAAAAGCTAAATGGTTTTATGTATAGTGTACCAAATAAACATTGTACCACTACGGGTCTCAAATAGACATTTGTACACATTTGTACACCACGTGCGAACGGGTTAATCTGTGTATTGTTATGTCTTAACTGGTAGTCAGACCCTTTTTTTAACCGTTCCGTGATATAAGTGACAACTATACAGAAATCATGTCCTGGTTCATTAACACAAAAGCTTTTGCTATAACACTTCTTAAGTTGTCGTCATGAGAAAGAAACAGAGTATGAAAACTGAGTCACCTACTTTAACAGGACAAAGAAAAACAGCATGTCATGAGGAAAAAGAGAGAGCAGATACAGACCTTGAAGTTTCTTTCTGCTTTTCTGTTGCAGTTCTAATGTACTTGTTTGATGTTTTCGGTTCCACAGCTGTGCGTCTGGTGTGAGGACCATTTTCGGAGCTCAGGCCTAAAAAAGGGCCCGTAATCCTCGTCTCTACATCGTCTCTGGCTAGTGTTCAACACTCGTCTACACCTCGCTAGGTCTCCCTGTCAACTAACTTTATAACCCAAGTCGTCCTCTTACTTTCGCCTCTTGTCAGCAGGAGAACATATCCATTTCTGGTGGAATATGGTCAGGTACTACTCATCAGGGTCAGAATAGACACAGGAGTAATCATAATGAAGGCATATTCTGCATTCAATAACGTTCAATCAGAAGCAGTTTAGTGCCATAAACAGGACACTCGTTGGGGAGGTGTCTAAGCCCTTTGCATAGAGACAGTCGGTGTATTTTGCCACCGACTGGTCTTATACTTCCACTTGTGAATTTCCCTCTTTTGTTTATCGAAGACAAAACTGTTTTTTAAGCGGGTACAAATGTATGCAGTTCTTTCTTTCTTTCTTTTTTTCTTTCTTTCTTTCTTCATTGAATACCTTCTACCTTGTTTTCGGTTCATCGAATTATATGTGGTATGTTTTCTGTTTCTTTCATTCTTTCTTTCTTTAAATCATTCTTTAACTTTTTTTTATATCCCTGGTACTTGCCTTCTATTTCTTCAATTTATCTTCTTCTTTCTTTCTTTCTTTCTTTCTTTCTTTCTTTCTTTCTTTCTACATTGAATAACTTATAGCATATTTTCGTTTCATCGAATTACGTGTGGCATATCTTTCTTTTTCTTTCTTTCTCTTTGTTTCCTTTTTCATTTATTTCTTTTTTTCTTTAAATCATTCTTTTATTTTTTGTATCCCAAATACTTTCTCCCTCTTCAATTTATTTTCCTCTTCTTTCTTTCTTTCTTTCTTTCTTTCTTTCTTTTATTTTTGTGTATCCCTAGTACTTTCCTTCTCGTTTACTACTTTTTCTTTCTTCAATTTATTTTCTTCTTTCTTCGTTTCTCCTTTCTTGCTTTCTTTCTTTCTTTTAATCATTTTCTTTTCACTGGTTTATTTTTCATTGAATTCCATTTCTTTCCTCTTTTGTTTCTTTCTTTCTATCGTTTCTTTCTTTCAATCAGTTCTTTTCTTTACTTTTGGGCACTTCAATCTTTCTTTATTTATTCATTTATTTCTTTATTTCTTTCTTTCTTTTCATCATCCTTATTCAGCAGTTACTTACCATCTTCATATCCCCGATATATTCCCTCTCGTTTTTTTTTTCTTTCGGTTTCTTTAATTCCATTTTCAATTCTTCTTCTTTTTTTTTCTTTCTTTCTCTCTCTTATTTATGTTTCTCATATCAATACCCTTCACTTTTCGTTTATTTTCTCTTCATGCTTTTTCTTTATTTGTATTTTTTCTTTGTGTTAACTTGGAACAATCGGCTCATTGGCCAAATGAGTAGAGTGTTCGCCAATGGTCCAAGAGACCTAGGTTCAATCCCAAAATGGTACTAGATACCTCTTTGCTTAACACAGCATTTTAAGGTACATATCAAGGGTAAAGTGGAGCAATCCAGAGAAAAGAGTAGTGCCCTCCTCTCCACCTTGATGTAGTAGCTATTGAAAAGGGAGCCTTCAGATCGCCCTCGACTTCGGTCGCCATCTTTACTTTTTCTTACTTAGGACAAGTATTTGTTAGCCTCTGTGTGTGTGTGTGTGTGTGTGTGTGTGTGTGTGTGTGTGTGTGTGTGTGTGTGTGTGTGTGTGCTCAATCTTTCTCTGAATAACTTTCTGAAATATATGATGGTTGCCGACTTGGCTTTGTGGATACCGTGCCACACTGCAGTATTGTCGTAGGTGAGTTTGGACGCCAGTGTACTACTTGGTTCACTTTCTTGTTATTACCCTTGTTAAAGGGATAAACCCACTTATTTTTACAGCATTATGTTACATAGTACCAATACTGTTCAATTACAAAGATGGCTTTGGCATTATGTAACCCAGGAAGGTTGATATGTTATAAAAAAAAAACAAAAAAAAACTGAAATCTAATATTTCGTACACTATCCCTTAAATGTTTACTCATTATCATTCTCTTTCTTTCGTTTATTCCCATCTCTCTCTCTATCTCTCGCTATATATATATATATATATATATATACACGTCCGCATATATATATATATATATATATATATATATATATATATATATATATATATATATTCAAGTCTTTCTGTATTCAGCTGTTGTTCTTTCCGTGTTTTCCTTCCCTCATTCTTCCTGTTTTTGCGCACAACATGATAAAATGTAAACCGGAATCTTTCTTCATGTCAGGAATGAAAAAGTGAATAGAATCTTTATAAAAACTGGCATGGGGTATATGTTGAAAAACATGCTTGAAATTTTGAAGAGAAATAAACTGACTTCATGTTGATAACAGTTCCATTAATATATATGGGATAAAACTGGTTTCATTGGAGTGCAAACTCCATTCATCATTCAACCCTCGTTCTAATATTACTACCAATTTCATTATTTTATCTTGTCAAAAACATTTTTATAAGACTCGGGACTTATATATCAAATAACTTCGTCAAAAAGAATCTTGTTTTTATGGACGAAGTAAAAAATTTTGAAAGAGCGTCAGAAAAAAGTATTGAGTACGATCGTAATATCAGTGTCATTCAATATATAAGAGGGATCTATCTATCTATCTATGAGAGCAATCAAATGGATAATGAGAATAGTATAGAAAATAAGAAAATAAATTATATATATCAAAATCTTTATCCAGACATGTTTACTTTGGATCGTTTGGAATTTGTTTAAAGTAAAAAGTATTTTCATCTCGAAAATACATTTGTTCTTATCCTATTCAAAATGCCTGCAAATGGCTTCTGGCTTGAACAGAGGTCTGTCATCAAATTTTCTCTGTGTTTCGAAGGGCAAAGAAATATGTGATGTATTCAGAGGAGCATATTTTAGTAAAAAGAAATGCATATATATGGACTAAACATGTGCTTGCCATTTCGAGACTTAGTAGAAAAGACAATTGATAGAGAGAAATCATGCTAACTCTCCGGTAAAGAAAAGATTCTCAGTGCAGGGTTCGGTAAAGAAGGTCATGCTGACAGTCTTCTGTGGTAAGAATTTTAAAAAAATGAGGTATCCCTAAAGAGTGCTTCCTACGGGCAACTCCTAAAGCAAAATTCACCTATATTTGATTTGGCCTAGTCGACAGGACTTGCAAAATACACCGACTGCAACAATGAAGAGGCGTAAGACCCCTTCACCAAATGAGATTCCTAGATATGACACTAAACAATCTGATGGTAAGGCTCCAGTAATTCTGGAGCTTCGGGACGCGTGGAGTAACCCTTTATTGCCATCACTCCCAGGTCCACTGCCCCGGAGTAGTTGCACCTGATAGGGTACTATCTGTAGGTCAAATAGGACGAAACTTTGTACCTATGCTAAACGGAATTATTTGAAATAGAACTGTTTATATGTATAAAAATGAATTTGGCATTAAATAACCTACAAAGGTTGATGTGTCATAAAACCAAACCAAACCAATCTAATTCATTGAATAACTATCGTATATCGAAATATGAATTTCTAATTTTCATTAGTTGATTGATTGTTTGGGTTTTATGGCATATCAATATTTGTTGGTCGTTTAAAGCCAAATCCATTTTGAAATTATAGAAATAATCAGTTCTATTTCAAACAATTCAGTTTAGCATGAGTACACAATTTAATTGTCAAAATCATTTCTATTTCAAGCTATTCAGTTTATTCAAACAATTCAGGTTTGTATAAATATATATTTTCTCCACACATAGTTAAATGTCAAAACAGTTATATATAAAACAATTCAGTTAATCGTTAGTACAGTTCAATTTCAAACAATACGGTTTAGCATAAATACTTAGTTTAAATGTAAGTACTCAGTTTAATTGTCAAAAACATTTATATTTCAAGCTATTCAGTTTAGTCAAAAAGTTCTATGTCAAGCAATTCAGTTTAGCATGAGTATACAGTTTAGTTCTATTTAACCCATAGATCGGGCCCTATCACATGCTACCATTCCGGGCCAGAGTGGACCTGAGAGCAATGGGATGAGAGGAGTACTCTGCATTCCCCAAATCTCCAGCATTACGGTAACCTCGCCATAAAATTATCTACTTTACATCCAGGACTCTCGTTGTGGGGGTCTTTAACCCACTTCAGAGGTACAGACGGTGTATTCTACAGCCCCAGCAGGCAGGGCAATACACAGATAATGACAAAACTTTTATTTCTGATAATTCAGTTCAGCATCAGTACACAGGTTAGAGGTTAAAACAGCTGTATTGCAATCAATTCAGTTTAGCATTAGTACGCAGTCAACGCAATTATATTTAAAACAATTCAATTTAGTATAAATACGCAGTTTAAATGACAAAAACAGTAAACTCAAACTTTGTTTTAGTTTTATTTAACCCAGAGATAGGACCCTTATCAGGTCAGAGTGGACCATGAAGCGATGGCAATGAAGGGGTATCGCGCATTCCCAACGATCCAGTATTACTGGAGCCTGGCCATCAGGTTGTTAAGTGTCATATCCAGGACATATTTTTGCGAGGTCTTAACCCTCTGCAGAAAAGCATTTGTTGAATTCTTCAACCCCAGTTGACTGGGACAAGATATCTGACATTGAAAGTTTTATTTAAATACAATTCAAAAGATATAGCATTAAAAATAATAATTCTCAATTGTAGCACAGTTACTGACGACTGCTATGTTATGATAGGTAAGCATCTGATGAAGTAGAGAAAATACAAAAATACATCTTGTCTCAAATATAGGACAACTGTTATCTTATTCCCTCTATTCAGTTTCTGAAGCCGTGGAAGTATGTGAAAATGGATAAAAAAATACAAGGTATAGAGTAAATTATTCCTTTCACTTGAAACCACCGCTTCTCGCAACTTTTAAAAATATATTTGTTTTTCGTTCTCATAACCGTTTCTCTCACTCAGCCACCAAAATATATAGGGGATCGAAAAATCCTACTTCTCTTATTCTGGTTAACAGAAAACCGAACACCCGCTTTCACGTTGCATTATTGGCCTCCTCTGATTAGTACCCCGAGAGTCCGTAGAGGGCCAAATGAGTCTGGTGATTTTTCTTTTTTTCTGATTGATTGCTACTTTCAGTCCGGGTGATAGATAAAGTTATTTCTTCTTAAGACTTGCCTTCCAGTCGATACACTGAACTTTGTTCCCTCGTTTCTTTTAAGACGGTGGCTTTAAAAAATTCCATTTTAAGGCTTAAAATATAATACAGTATTATTCCAACAAACTTCATTGTATAAATTTTACAGTCAGTATATTACAGAAGCAATGTAAGACTCAAAACACGTACGAGGGTTGTTCAATAAGTCTCCAGCCATATTTAGTATGGGCTCTTTTATTGATAGTAGACACATAACACTCTAGTCCACTTCGAAGTAATCTCCCCCAGCTTCAATGCACTTGTTGTACCGTTTCAACAACTTCTGGAACGCCCCAAGGAAGTCCTGTTGTATGACCGTTTCAATGATCTTCGTCACAGCCTCTTTCATCTCCTCAATCGTCTCACAACGACAATCGCAAGGACCAAGACTGAGGAAGTGTCTTAATGCCTATCTTGGTCAAATAGTCTGTGACAAGGGTGGAGTTGTGAACTGGTGCATTGTCCTGGTGGAAATGCCACTGACCTAATTTGAAGAGTGCTGGCCTCTTCCGACGGAATCTCTTCCTGAACTCCTTTAAAACCTCAACATAGTATTCCTTGTTGACTGTCTGTTCAGTGGGAACCCAGTGCATGTAGATCATGCTAGTGCTTTCGCAAAAAGGGATCATCAAAAATTTGTGGGTGGATTTGCATTGTCTGACCTTCTTGGGCCTTGGAGAGCCAGCATGCTTCCACTCGGTGCTTTGTCTCTAGGTCTCTGGTTCATAGCAGTAGATCCAGCTTTCATAGCAGGTCACCAGAGCATCAAGAACTGCGGGATCTGAATTGATCATCTCGACCATCTCCCTGTTGTCATGACAACGTCTTTCTTTCTTATCTTCTCAGAGCACCCTTTGGACAAACTTCACGCAAATCGTCCACATCTTCAGTTCCTTGCGAATAATTGTGTGTACAGTTCCCATACTGGCATCAAACTGTGTACTTATTGTCTCTATAGACCCACGACGGTTCTTATCCATGAAATTCTTTATTTGGCCAATCAGCTCTGGTGTTCTGACTTCCCACACCTCTCATCATCCCTCACAGACTCCCTGTCTTCCTTGAATCTCTTATGCCTCTCAAAAGCTGATGCTCGATTTATGCAAAATGCTCTAAATGCAGTCTGAAGCATTCTGTGGCATTTTTTCCAAGTTCAAAACAGAATTTCATTACATATCGTTCTTTTGAAGAGTCCTCACGTCCAGATTGTTTTTGAAATTCACCAGCTGTGACAATCAGGCTTTAGTAAGGTGTATTCCAATCGCTGCTGTAGCTGTTCATTTGCACCTGAAATAATAAAAATTGGTCAGTCATTTCATAAGCTGCAGAGCAATAACATACTGAATTTTCAAGAGTCTACGGCAGTTTTATATACCTGTAAAAAAAAGTCTGGAAAGTTATTGAATGCTCCACCTATAATTCTCATCCTAGTTTCTTTACAATAGATGAAAGTCGATGTTATTTATCTATTTATTTAAGAGGTGACAGAAATGTAGGATTTTTTTTCTTAAAAAAAACCCCCGACTAAGAATGATATTTTTACATTTCTTTATTTCTTTTATATATAGGCCGTTGAAATTTCCATCGACAAAATTGCTTACTCTTTTTTTTTTATTATTCTTAGCTTTTACGCAGTTTTCTTTCTCCCTTGAGGGGTTCCCTCTATGTCTCTAATGCTTGACACATTCAAGTGCTCATTATTGAGATTCCTCTCACCCCCTCTTTAACGGAATTTTTTCTACGTTTCTAGTGGTCAGACATTTTCTGTTCGATTCATGTCAAATACGTCATGTCTAATAGGCGTTCCCATTGGTCAGCCATCTCTTACTGTCACTCTTAAGAGGATCGTAAGTGACGTCATTTTGATATCTTCGTCGAAATATATTCAAGCACATTCTTATTTCTTTTCTTTTTTTTATATTTTCATTTTCTTTTCTTACGCCTTCCTGTGTAAACGTATTTTTATTCATTTAACGAAGTGTCAAAAGGAATTCTTAAAGAAAATGGTTTCACACTTAAAAAGACAAGAAAGAGATCAAATAAAAGAAAATGTTTTCACGCTGAGAAAAAGAAATGGAGGCGATATCCAGCAGAAACTAGTTCTCATTCAGACTACGCCGATGATCACCTACTCAAGCAGAATATTTACTGCGTAACCAAGAACAAGCAACAGAAGGCACTGTTCTGTACTTGAACTCTGATATCCTAGGTAGTTGACACCGCTTCATAAAGGAAATAACTGATGCCTCAAATAATATAAAACAGGAATTCTTCCAACCTATAGTCTAATGTATAGTTGCACCATTTAGACTATCACGAAATCCTTTGACAAATGTTCGATGAAAAAAGGATGCTGCATGTTATTTTGAAGAAATCCTTGAAGCAGCACTCGAAAAAACAGCAGCTCTACGGCCACTTAGCTCCCCTCTTGCAAGCAATCCAAGTAAGAAGAGCAAAACATGCTGGGCACAGCTAGTGAAGTTAAACTAATTCATATGTGGCTTCGCTCTATGGTCTCCGACTTATGGACACACCAGAGATGACCGACCTGTAAAAAACTTACATTCATCAGCAATAGGCGGACACTGGATGCTATCTTGAAGGTTTGCTAAGATCAATTACTGATAGGAATTGATCGTGAGAGAGAGAGAGAGAGAGAGAGGGTTGAAAGAATCCATAGTATAAGAACGCCTTCATGATGATGATGATGATGATGATGATGATGATAATTTAAAGTATTCTTTCGTTATATCAGAAATTTATAATATACTTCAGTTATTTAAAAAAATTAAAAGTAACTTTTATCATAGAGACAATTTCAAATATCCTTCCATGTTATCTGAAATTCCAAATATACTTCCGTTACATAAAATACTTAAGATATATTTCTGGTATACAGTGAATTTTATATATAGAAGTATATATAGTTTCATTGAGAAATTTAAAATATACATCTGTTATTCTCGAAATTTAAAATATACATCCGTTACATAAAAAATATTAAAGGCTCTTCAGAAAATTTAATATAAACTTTCGCTATATCGGAAACCGACATTGGCATAATGGTTAATGTTTATCATTGGCCCGGAAAACCTGGGATCAATCGCAGGTGGAGTCATACCAAAGACTTAAATAATCGTGCTTGATGCCCCCTTGCTTAATACTCAGCATTATAAGGTACGGATCAAGGGAAAAGTGGGGGAATCCAGGGAATATAAAAGCGCCCTCCCCAACACTACGTTTGCTAAGTTTAAAATTTGGTGACCTCAGTCGAGGGTCAACCGCATGATTCCTTTTGAATAGCTACTACACCGAGGTGTAGCGAAAGACGCAACTCCTTTCCCAGGATTTGCTCACTTTACCAATGATCTGTACCTTATAATGCTGAGTGTTAAGCAAGGAGAAACTAAGTACCATTCTTAAGTCTTTGCTATGACTCGACCTGGGATTGAACCCAGGTCCCCCAGAGCATTGGCGAACCCTCTACTTATTAGAGCAATACTTCAATTACATGGGAAATTTAAAATATACGTCAGTTATTGTTAGAATTTGCTGTATCCTCCATTTTATCGGAAGCTTAAAATATACGTCTGTTATATCGGAAAATTAAAAGATATTTCCGTTACACTGAAAATTCTAAATATACTTCCGTTATACCAAAAATTCTAAATATACTAGAGCTATATCGAAAATCTAAAATATGCTTCCATTTTATCAGAAACTTAAAGTATACTCCTGTTATTGTAATTTACGAAGCTCTTTGCTTCGATGTGGCACAAGGTCGAAGTATACTTCTGTTATATTGAAAATTTAAAGTATGCTTCCATTTTATAAGAAACTTTTAGTATTTTTCTGTTATGTCAACTATTTTAAATATACTTCAGTTTTATCAAACATTTAAAAAATATTCTTCTCCCATATCTAATTTTTAAATATATTTTTGCTTTATCAGAAACTGATAATATACTAACGTTACATAGGAAATTTAAACGCTAGTATAGGGTATCCTCACAGTGTAATGGGAAAAATGCTTGACTGCAGAATTGTAGTAAGCGAATTCGCATTCCAGTCACGCTATTACGTCACTTTCAGACGAATACCCTTGGGAAATATATGAACCCCCTTATTCTCTTAGCTATACGTTAAATAGTACCACTATTGACCGAGAAGGATTGATTTGGTATTAAATACCCTAAGAAGGTTGATATGCCATATAAAAACAGTAAACCAAACTTAAACGCTATGAAACTGACTTTCAGAATTTGGACAGTCGATACATTTTCATAATGACTTCCTGCTATGTGCAAACAATACAGCCCCTTTAACCTTGTTAGGACAACCAGTCTAGGAGAAGGAAAACTCTGTATTCAAACGTCTTAAACTCCGCTAAAATTTGGCATTTTTTCACGTCTTAGTCGTGAGGAGTTATTGATAAATACATAAAGATAAGAAATTGTAAAAGCTAATAAAAGTTAACTCAATGGTTTCATAAAACATAGAATATTTTCCTGCAATTTTTTATATAATCGAGTACTATAAAGTATCAGTTAACATATGTATATAGCAATTATTTGGCGATGAAAAGTCATTTCAACAATTTCTTCTCGAAGAACGGTGTTAAAATTAGTTCAACCTTTTCCATTTCTATTTCAATTAGCTTACTCTATTTCAGGGTCGGTGTCCTCGTGGTGTAATGGTTAAAGCGATGGACTGCGGAATCGTAGTACACGAGTTCGTACTCCAGTCGCGCTATTACGTTTACTTTCGGGCAAATACCCTTAGGAAAGGTACGAACCCCCTTATCCTCTAAGCTATGGTTTAAATAGTACCACTACTATTCTTCTAGGAGAATGGTTTTGGCATTAAATAACCTGCAAATGTTGATATGCCATTAAACAAAGAAAACCTAAGCCATCTAATTCAGGATTAATCAAACATTTGTCTTCATGTACCTTTGTAAACAAATTCGAATTCCATACATTCTTAAATAAACTAATTGAATAATCAATTGCAAAACATTACAGATTTAGCCATTTAATTCAATTTACATGAAAAAAAAAAGAAAAAGAATCAGTAAATTAAAAATGCAAATGTTCAATTAATTTTTGAATTATTCTTAATGGGAAAGATAGTTAGAAAAAGATTATGAATATTAGGCGGCAGATTTATGAATTAGAGTTGAAAATCACTTACGGTCTATGTTTCAAGTTCTTATGTTTGCCTTGCACATAACGTATATCGATAAACTCAGATTCAAATAAACATAATCTTTGAGAATCTAGTAAAATTCATTTGCCTGAATATATATATATATATATATATATATATATATATATATATATATATATATATATATAATGAATAAGTGCATATTTGTTGTTATATATATATATATATATATATATATATATATATATATATATATATATATTATTGCATGGATACTTACCTGCGGCACCTTTATACCTCAGCCACTAGGCGGTAGAAGCTTTTTATGCCTGATGACTGTCTTAAAAAGATGGTATAAAACCAGTGGCCACAGATAAGTATCTGTACTATTAAATATATAAAAAAAACTTATATATATTTATCTATTGTTATACAATAGCTCTATAACAGATATTGAGCCCTCTCCAAATTATACAGTATTTGGTCTACCACGACCCCACCAAGTGGAATAATGACAAGCATACACTATTTTAATATATATATATATATATATATATATATATATATATATATATATATATATAAAGTTTATTGCGCAAGAAAACTCCAGAGTTCAACCAATTCTTGATGTAATCATTTCTTTCTTTTTTGCTTTGTTTATAGTTTTTGTTTTCTTTTGTTGTAGTTGTTGCTGCTTTTTGTTTCTATCTCTCTCTCTCTCTCTCTCTCTCTCTCTCTCTCTCTCTCTCTCTTTCATCCGCTCACACACTCACTCTCTCTTTCTCTCTCTCTCTCACTCTTATGCTCTCTCTCTCTCTCTCTCTCTCTCTCTCTCTCTCTCTCTCTCTCTCTGTATCTTTTATGAAAACTCTTGATTGCCAGATTTGAACCGTAACAAATATCACTGAAACTTCGACAAAAGTGGCCTTTACGCTGGAGGATGGAAGTTTTCATAGAAGAATGAACCATGGGAAGCGTATCAGCTGTTCATGAATCCATCAACCCAAGGGAAAGGGAGAAATGAATTCCCTGAATATATTGGAGTCTTGTCGAAATCTGTTTTAGGAAAAAAAATGATTGAAAATATGAATACTCAATAAAATACAAACATGATCCTGATGATTAAATATGAAAAGAAGTAACAACAACAATGATAATAATATCAATAATAATAATAAAAATAATAATAATAATAATGACAACAACAGTAACAACAACAACAGCAACAATAGAATATTGTAGGGAGTGCATCTCATTAAATGTTACAACCCGTTTTCACATCAGACAAATATTGGACTATTCCAATTTGATTGTGATGAAAAAAAGGAAAGAAAAAGAACACACTACACTCCAGGGATAAAAAAGCAAATATACCAGGAAAAGAAAGAAAGAAAGAAAGAAAAAGGAATTTAGAAGCTTCTCACCTTCATCAGAATGAATGGAAAGAGAGAAGGAAGGAAGTAAATTGGGAAGAAAGAAAAGATGAGATATAAAGATTGAAGAATAGACTTAGTTTAAAAACTGAATTTGGAAGTTTATCTTTAAACAAAAATAACGTGATATCATAGTCCATCGTCTATCTCAGACAGATCTTATCTGGATATTGTGCTAGTAAGAATAGCTGGCGTAGACTTTATCGCTTCCGAAGATCCACTGGTTAGGCATAAATAACTATTAATTAGTGAGGCCCAGATTGCTGTTAGGTGATAAGCATAGTCTTGCTGGATGATCAATTCCACCTTACCGGAGTTACAAAGAGATACAGTCGGTGTATTCTACAGTCACAGCCAACTAGATAGACTGTTAGGTGGGTTGGTTGGTTTTTATGGAATATAAACCTTTGTAGGTTATTTAAAGCAAAATCTATTTTTATGTAAATAATCAGTTCTATTTAAAACAATTCAGTTTAGTATGAGTACTCAATTCGATTGTCAAAAACATTTTTATTTCAAACTATTCAGTTTATTCAAACGATTCAGTTCAGTGTAAGTACAGTTTTAATCTCAAAAGCAGTTCAATTTCAAACAATTCCCGCAGTTTCAACGTAAGTGCAGTTTAATTGTCAAAAATATTTCTATTTCTAGCTATTTAGTGAAGTCAAGCAGTTCTAGTTTAATTATTCAGTTTAGCATGAGTACTACTTTTTTTTACACAGAGTTAAATGTCAAAACAGTTCCGTGTTTAAAATTCCGTTTAGTGTAAATACAGTTTCAATGTCAAGAAGTGTTCTATTTCAAATAATTCAGTTTAGCATAAGCACGCGATTTAAATCTAAGTACGGTTTCATTATCAAAAACATTTCTATTTCAAGCTATCCAGTTTAATCAAACAATTCAGTTTAGCACAAGTATACCATTAGTTCTATTTAACCCATAGATAGGGCCCTGTCAGGTGCTATCGCCAGTGTGGACCTGGGTGCAATGGCAATGAAGGGTAACTCTGTATTCCCCAAAGCCCTAGCATTATTGGGACCTCACCCTCTGACTGTTTGTGTCATAACCAGGACACACATTGGTGGGGTCTTACCCCTCTGCAGAGGTGCACTCAGTGTATTCGACAGCCCCAGCCGAATAGACATACTGATAAGTTGAATTACTAATGTTAAATAGCAACACTTGAAACACTGTGCGTAAACAAATAATTAATATGAAATAGAATTAGTTGTTAGAAATAATTCAAATTCTTCAACACTACAAACAAAGAAATAACATTTAACAGAATTATTAGAAAGGAATACTTGAAACATTTATTATTTATAAAGTTTTTACTGCAATGTGTCAAGGTGCTGTATGAATGAGGAATCCAGTGAGACTCGAACTCTCTCCTGAAGGTTTACTTGTCTAACTTTCGAGCCATTTCAACAGCTGAGGAGGTTTTACATAAAGCCATTTAATTTTTTTGCAAACAATGATTCATATTAAATAGAGATATTAGTTTTAGAAAGCAATTCTTAACATTTTGAACTATATGCATGCAAATAAGCTTCTTTAAAATGAAGTTATTATCTATTCGGTTTTAACTCGTGTATCTCTATCTACCTACTTACCAAAATATATCAATATCAATATCAATATATATATATATATATATATATATATATATATATATATATATGATGCATTCAATTTCCAGACTTTTATTGTACAAGCATTTAAAATTGTTGTAGATTCTTGAAAATTCAGTATGTTATTCCTGTACATCGTATGAGATACAATTGAAATACACCCTACTAAAGACTGATTGTCACGGCTGGTGAATTTTAAAAATGCAATCTGGACGTGAGGACACTTTAGAAGAACGATATGCAATAAAATTTTGTTTTAAACCTGGAAAAAAATACCACAGAAACGTATGGAATGCTTCAGACTGCTTTTTGACTATCTTGCATGAATCGAGCATCAGTTTTTGAGTGGCATAAGAGATTCAAGGAAGGCAAGGAGTATGTGAGGAATGATGAGAGGTGTGGGAGGATTTAGGAAGTCAATACATCAGAGTTGATTGGCCTAAAGGTTAGGGTTATGGTTACTATGTTGAGGTTTTAAGGGAGTTAAGGAAGAGATTACTTAGGAAGAGTCCAGCACTCTTCAAATCGGGTCAGTGGCATTTCCACCAAGACAATACACCAGTCCACAACTCCATCCTTGTCAAAGACTATTTGACAAAAATAGGCATCCACACAGTTCCTCAGCCTCCCTATAGTCCAGAACTTGCTCCCTGTGACTTTTGGTTATTCCCTAAGATCAGAGGCTGTCGTTATGAGACAACTGAGGAGAGGAAAAAGGCCATGCGAAGGTCATTGGCACGCTCACACAAGAGGACGTTCATGGGACCTTCCAGAAGTTGTTGGAACGGTACAATAAATGCATTGCAGTCGGAGGAGATTACTTGAAGGGGACTAGAGTTTCATGTGTGTACTATCAGTAAAAGAGCCCACACGAAAATGTCTGGTAACCTATTTAATGACCCTCGTATATATATATATATATATATATATATATGGGGGTGTATATATGTGTGTGTGTGTGTGTGTGTATAAAGATAATCCACAAGAGTTGACATGCCATAAAACATCAACCAAGCAATCAATACTCTCGGAATGCTAATGAATGATCTCAGTTTTATTCAAATCATTTCAATAAAAATAGTCTTTTAATAATATAGCCAGCAACAGTTGATAAAGAATGTAACTGTGAATCAGGGAATTATACGCCTGAAAGAACCGAGGTTGTCATAAATGCTCGACAAGGAACAAGAAGTTTCTAAACTATTATTTTGTGTTTTGTTTATTTGTTTACTTTCTTTTAATATCTGTCATTTTCAGAGGATATCTTAAATTGAAAAAAATATATCAATAAACTGGACAACTATTTTAGATAACTAAATTTAAAAAAACATCAAACTAATAAAATGTGATCAATAGTCTGAACATCGTTGAGAATGACAATGGATCTTTTCAGAATTACAATTAGAATATCAATATTCCTGACAACGTTTCAAACGATACTGACTTATTGCAATATTAGGAAAAATATCTTCACACCTCTAACATTGATGTCCATGCGCAGAACAGAGAAAGAGTAGAGCATCCTAGAAATATAATTTGCATCACATTACATCGATCGTACATATCACATCTCATTACTCATATTCCATTTGTTGAGAAATTCATGAATATTCGAAAATCCCCTGTGGCCAAAGGGTGGAATGTGAGAAACAAAAAGTCATTATTTTCCTTCTTTATTTTCCTAAGTCATGGATACTCCGAAAATGAAGTTGACACCTCGGTTTTGCAAGCGTTAGTTTCATCGTGGCCCGTTTAAATCACCGATGAGAGGATAGGGTTTAAATAGTGCAAGAAAATGGGTCTGGGTATTTCGCTTCACACATCGTGAGAAGTGTTGAGATCTCGCACGGAATCTTGTCGTCACAAGGACACTGGGCGTCAAGCAGTCTTGTGATTCAGAATCAGGTGAAATGATTCTTTCAGTTTACTGGGCAAAACTGAGTGATGGGAGCATTTTGTCTATGAGATTAAAATACATGCTGCGAAAGAGTCTATAAATATAAAAAGTGGTAACTCAACATTGGATTTCACTGACAGTCAGAAGCAAGAATAGAAACTGAAATAATAAGATTCAGTCAATTCATTAACAACGAAAGTGAGAAGATATTGTTAAAATCAGAAGTAAAATGATTTTATATATATATATCCTTGCTTTTTGAATGGTTGAAATGGAGGGTGAAACGATAAATAGAATAAACATGGCTATATATATATATATATATATATATATATATATATAGCGCTATGCTTATTTCATTTAAATCATTAAATAAGTATGGCTATATATATATATATATATATATATATATATATATATATATATATATGTATATACTCAGGCTTATAAAATGATATTTAAATCATTAAATAAGCATTGCTCTCTCTCTCTCTCACTCTCTCTCTCTCTCTCTATATATATATATATATACCCATGCTTATTCCATTCAATTCATTTTACTTCTGATCTTCATACCATATTCTCACCTACATGAATAATGAGTTGAATGAATATGAAATGACTGAATATATATATAAATATATATATATATATATATATATATATATATATATATATATATATATTTGAGAAAGAATAGATATAAGACTATTAGGAAGGAAAAGAAAACAAAAATGTTAAAATCCTGATGTGTTTCGCTATTTATTTTAGCATTATCAAACGCAATTAAATCTAAATTTACATTATTTTCAGAATTTCTGAGATAAAACTTGATGATTTTCATCAATTAGGGTTTTCCGAGTATTGTCTTCATCTTTATTGTTATTTCCATAACCTTTCGGCCCATATGTCCTCCGACCGTCTTCAGGTGTTTGTAGAACTCGGGAACCTACACGGAACTTCGGGCCACGTCCAATATTGAATCCACGGTGGTCGCCAATTATGATTCCGTTAGCTATAAACGGGTAAAAGTGTTAAGCATTCCTGTATTATTACTCGTCTCTAGTCGGGATTGAACCTGAAACCTCCAGATGATTGTCTCCATAGAAGTTTAGGGAACTAAACATAACCGTTACGCGAAATGTCCTGCTAGACAGTTTACAGTGAATTTTTGGGACTTATAATATTAACGTTTTTATTTGACTTAGATTACCACTATTAAGCATGATTTTTAACTGTGCTCATAATAAAATTTTTTTTTATCTAACCTTTTTAATTATCAGTTCCCATATTGTATTAATCTCTATACTTGGTCTACTCAGCAGGTAATTTTTTCCCAACTTATGAGCTAATTTTGTAAGGCGTCTATTCCTTCAATGTTCGATTATTTCAACTTCATCCCACAAGGACAGGTGGTTTCACATTTCCTTTCATATATGGTCAGCTATACCCAACTTTTGAATCTCAACTCTTACTACTGCCTTTCGATGTTCTTCTAGCCTTACTTTTAGTGGGTGACCAGTCTCACCTTTGTATATATTACCACAAAACCTTTAATTATACAAAAAGATCTATATTATATAGATATATTACTTTAGATAGCAATACTTAACATTTTGAACTGTGTGAATGCAAATGATCTTGTATTAAAATAACGTAACTAGCTGTTCTAAAGGGTGATCCTCTGAAACTAGCGGACAATTTGACCAACCTCGGAAGCGGCATCTCATCAACCGAGAATGACATCAGCACGCGACTAGAAAAGACATGGAGAGGCATCGATTGGTTATCGGTCATGTGGAAGTCAGACTTGACCGATAAAATAAAACACAGTTTTTTTCCAAACAGCGGTTGTGTCGATACTGCTATATAGAAGCACCACATGGACGCTCACGAAACGTATGGAGAAAAAGGTTGACGGCAATAACGCCAAAATACTGCGAAACATATTAAACAAGTTCTAGTGGCAACTGCCCACAGAACAGCAGCTATACGGCCATCTATCTATCCAAATTAAACGAATCATACATGCGGGACTGTCTTTGCAAAGTAAGGACGAACTCATTAGCAATGTACTCCAGTGCATGGACTTGCAAAGGTTGGACGACAAGCTAAAACCTATATACAACAGCTCTATACCAATACAGGATGTAGTATGAAAGACCTGCAGAGAGCGAAGGACAGTAGAGATAGATGACAAGAGAAGGTCAATGATAATGATGATGTCTATCTATCTGCCTACCTCTATGTATCTGTTATCTTTTTATGGTGTATTTTTTCTCTAGTCTTTTTTATTTGTTTCTTTGTATCGACCTCCAATTTGCATAGAAGTCCTAGATTTTGTTACCAGTGCTTTTGATCGTATCGACTGATAATTTTCCGAAGGATTATCATTTTTGTAAGTATTGTTTGTTTTTCCTTAGTTTCAGTGTGAACTTTATTTTCTTGGAAGCGTTTATAATTGGTGTTAAAAGATACACTGATTCAAAGAAACCATCAAGAAAGCTTGGGAAAAGCATAACAATATCATGAAAAATGAAGTTCCATCGACTTTAACTAAACTTTTCCCAACAGTAAAATAATAACAAGGATTCTTGAAAATATAAAGATTAAAAATAAGAAAGAAACAGTGTTTCATCTACTTTGACAAAACTTGCTTGAATAATAAATGCTGCCTAAATATACACTCTCCAATATATACATATAGGTAAAAAATTATTTCGTGAATCAGGAACTAAACTACTACAGTTTCGCCTAAGCGGCTCATCAGAGTACCTAATTCTGAGGTACCCTGATGAGCCGCTTAAGTGAAACTGTAGTAAGTTAGTTCCAGACTCACGAAATAATTTTTGTAACTATTTTGTTCTATTTAGTATTGAGCACTTTTTGTACTTGTAGTTTAGCTGCAATTTACGGTGTTTTTTTTATTTTGACCGATCGATTGCGTATCTGTCGATTTTTTTCAATTGGTGTGACAAGGTTGGCCTTTTGTTTTTTTTCCAATATTTTTTCCCCAAGACAGTGATTCGTTGTATATTTTTATCTTGGAATTACTGGCGGTTTTTTCCCTTACCGTAAGTGCTTTTATTCTGTAAGTTATTTGATATATATATATATAGTCATCCAGAGACAAACTGTTTCCTTGTATCACAACTCTTCAGTGTGGCTAGACACGCAGGACGCTTCAAGCTGAAATCGAAACTTGGCCAACTTTACGTTAGACTTTGTATCGTACTGCTCAGCCAATGAGCGACATACGTCAGCTTGGGAATCACAACGCATTATGTATTAACCTTCGCTTGTTTACACTTTATGCTACCTGACACCGGAGTGCTGACTTCGTTAGAAGAGCTTTGCATTACGGGAGTGGCAGCTGTTAATTCCTTGCCAGAGTGTTCAAACCCAGGGAGGGGAGCGTATATATTGTCGTCCACGGACAGACTTTTTCGTTATATCCCAAAATTTCAGTGTGGCTAGACATTTAATATTTGTTGGCATAAAATATTTTGATCACTTGGTAAGTAAAGTATGATATCTTTGGGTTTTTTTTTCTTATTCTTTCTGGTGGCCTTTTTAATAATTAAAATGTAATTTGAACAAACTCTTCTTTAGTTAAACTTATACTGATGATCCAGTCATATTGACATTTCCCCTTGAGGGGGCAATCTGCTTTATTTGTACAATTACATTTCGTGGGCTCACTACCTAGATTATTCCTAAGTTTTTTAGTGTTACTTTTGCTGATTAAATTTGTTACATTGTGCATACAACTTTAGCTTAATTTAATTGTGTTCCTATAAACTATTTCGTATACGTGGCTTGACGGAGAAAAGTTCTTTTATTGTCTAAAGAATTCCTTTCTTACTTTTTCAGCTACAGCCATATTGTATGGTAGCGTAAAACATACATTTTCCTTGCTCTATTATTCCTCCTATAACGCACATCTACTATTTTATTCGTGGACTTATAAACAAGTTGGCATTGTAACCACTATTTTTAGCGCCATTTCGTAATCGTGTTTATTTTGAGTGAAATTATTGATATTAGAAGAATTAATGGATAATCTAAACAACACCATTAAGGATATGCTTGAAAATCTGTCAACGAGGGGTAAGAATAAATGATTATTTTTACTACATTAGTTACAAACTGGTGTATTAGAATTCAAGAAAAATAACATTAATAAATTCTATTACATGGAATTAATGTCAATATTTCAATTATTTTTTAAATGTCTCTTTTAACGTATTTTGACGTTTTAATTATTTTTTGCTTGTTTTAATGCAAAATGTATTCTAAAAGAATGAAAATAATACCATTTTTATCACATTTATTTTAACGTTTTTCTGGTATTTGGACTTCAATTGCCTGAACACCTGTGACACGTACACTCATAGGCACACACACACACATACATACACTCTCTCTCACACACACACACACACACAATATATATATATATATATATATATATATATATATATATATATATATATATATATATATATATTTTAATCTCTTGTATGTATTCTGAAAATAATTACTGGTTATATCGGTTCAATAACTATTCTAAAAGAAACAAAAGAAAAAAGAAAAGGAAAGGCATAACAGAAAAAGGAACAAGAGGAAAAGAACAGAAAAGGAGTAAGAAAAAAAGAAAAGAAAAAGGAATACATGAAAAAAGAAAAGAAAAAAAACAAAAGATAAAAGAACAGAAAAAGGAACAAAAGAAAAAAGAAAAGAAAAAGAAACAAAAGAAAAAAGAACAGAAAAAGGAACAAAAGAAAAAAGGAAAAAAAAAGAAACAAAAGAAAAAAGAACAGAAAAAGGAACAAAAGAAAACAGAAAAGAAAAAGAAACAAAAGAAAAAAGAACAGAAAAAGGAACAAAAGAAAAAAGGGAAAAAAAGAAACAAAAGAAAAAAGAACAGAAAAAGGAACAAAAGAAAAAAGGAAAAAAAAAGAAACAAAAGAAAAAAGAACAGAAAAAGGAACAAAAGAAAAAAGAAAAGAAAAAGAAACAAAAGAAAAAAGAACAGAAAAAGGAACAAAAGAAAAAAGGAAAAAAAAGAAACAAAAGAAAAAAGAACAGAAAAAGGAACAAAAGAAAAAAGAAAAGAAAAAGAAACAAAAGAAAAAAGAACAGAAAAAGGAACAAAAGAAAAAAGAAAAGAAAAAGAAACAAAAGAAAAAAGAACAGAAAAAGAAACAAAAAAAAAGAAAAGAAAAAGTAACAAAAGAAAAAAGAACACAAAAAGGAACAAAAGAAAAAAGGAAAAAAAAAGAAACAAAAGAAAAAAGAACAGAAAAAGGAACAAAAGAAAAAAGGAAAAAAAAAGAAACAAAAGAAAAAAGAACAGAAAAAAAGGACTCCAAAATGAGACCTCCTAAAACAATACTATCTACTGTCAATTTAACATAACAGTTTTTACAGTTTTTCGGAACGTGCATGCAGAAATAACGAGGGATTTAAAAAAGATGTTAACACACTTATGGGCGCATATTTATGATATAATTTTCAACAGTCTTCCAATATTCACCTTCCATGTCAGCACATTATTTGAATTTCCCACTGGCTATTAAAAATGTTAATTTTTATTTGGAAAGTAGAACTGTGTACTGAACAATACATGATGGGTACCGCTAGTGCTGAAAGGATGTACTTATAAGCAAAGTGGACTCCTACAAATGGACACACCCGTTTAGGCCAACCATCAAATGCTTATATTCATCGACTCTGTGCAGACAAAGGGTACTGTCTATATGTTTTGCCTGAGAGATATGATTGATAAGGACGAATGACAGAAGAGAGAGAGAGAGAGAGAGAGAGAGAGAGAGAGAGAGCAAGAGAGAGAGAGAGAGAGAGAGAGTCGAAGGCAGCCATGCTTTAGGAAGACTTTGAAGAGAATGATGATCATGAAAATCGATATTTTACAAATGGACACACCAGTCTCAGACAACCATGACATTCTTAAATTCATTAACTCTTTCTGGATACTGGATATCATCTAAATGGTTTGTCTGAGATATAACCGATAGGGACGAATGACGAGAGAGAGAGAGAGAGAGAGAGAGAGAGAGAGAGAGAGAGAGAGAGCATGAAAGTAATCCGTGCTCTTAGCAGACCTTGACAATGATGATAATGATGATTTTACAAATCTTACTCATCTCTCCGACAAATCCTCAAGACAGCATCTAGTATCCATACTAAGACCGATAGGAACGAACAACGAGATAGATAGATAGATAGATAGATAGATAGATAGATAGATAAAGAGAGAGAGAGAGAGAGAGAGAGAGAGAGAGAGAGAGAGAGTGAAAGAAAGTTGTGCTCTCGCCAGACCTTGACGATGATGATGATAGCGTTAATTTTACAAATCTTACTCAGTATGGACACTAGGTGCCGTCTAGAGGATTTGTCGGAGAGTTAAGACCGATAGGAACGAATGAAGAAAGAGAGAGAGAGAGAGAGAGAGAGAGAGAGAGAGAGAGAGATTCAAAAGAATCCTTGCTGTCAGCAAACCTTGATGATAATGATGCTGATGATGATCTTCCCAATATTTTAAAAGTGTTTTTTTTATCATATTCTGCTAACACATTATTTATACTAGATTCTTAAGCATCTTAGATTGTTCTGCGACCAACCACGGATTCCTTGTCCCTGGATTTCGGTTCCATTTCTTTGATGTGCTCTACCCCGCCCCCACTTTCTTTCTTTCTCTCTCTCTCTCTCTTTCTGTGTCTTTGTGCTTAAAAGTTTCTTTTTCAGACGAAACTTTTCGCGGCAATGACAGAAAGTTGGTCTTGCCGAGTGGAACGTCAAGTTGGATTTAATGACATGGCATCAATTCCTTTGACACAAATATCTAAGAAATCCGTAAGTTTCGTTTTCTTTCATTCGCCTCCTTCAAATAATTTATTCTCTTCCACAATCCTTTTGATTTTAGTTTCACATCGTCGTCTCATCCAACAAGCCACCATTTTTATTTCTTCTTCTTCTTCTTCTTCTTCTTCTTCTTCTTCTTCTTCTTCTTCTTCTTCTTCTTCTTCTTCTTCTTCTTCTCTCTTTCTCTCTATTTAACTTCCGGTGCAGACTCATGTCTTCTGAATTGAGTTCATTTTCTCGTTATATGTCTGCCTTGATTTTAACCAGTGGTCATTTCGTGGTGTGTTTTTCCCTGGCTCACCGGACTCGTGGGAGTTCCGCAATTATTCTCAGATATAAGATTTATATATCTGTACCGCTCGATACTTCTAACACGGGAGATTCATTGCTCTCCGGGGAAGGCACTTCAAATATGAGGGGAGCAATTTTAGCCTGGGGGAGAAATGAGCAAAAATATCAGTCAGATGAGGAACTCTAGATTTGAAAGTAAATGAACTTCGTAAACTGTGTTTATACACTATGGAACAAAAAAAAAAAGAATAAAAAAATGAAAAAATTGATAAAAGAGGTTATTATTTTTTCTCATATTCGGTGCTATTGTTATTTTTATGTGGAGGCGCTTGTGGTGTAACGGTTATCGTCTTAGAAAACGACGAACTAAATACAAATCTTGAACAAATTTGTTTGCGTTTCACTAACACTACAGCCATTGAAATTATGGGTAAATAGTTGGGCAGACAGGTTTTTTTTTTTGACTGTGTTACGGCAATCGGTCTATGAAAAGGAACACTGAATTTAAACCAGTAATACGCTGAAAAATGACCTTTAGTCGTAGCCTGGCCATGGTGATAGTGTTAGATTATTTGGTTTAATGGCATATCAACCCTTAAAGTTTATATAATGCTAAATCCTGTTATACATGATTTTAAGTGAATAGTTTGTAGGTATCATTTTTAAACGAGTCAAAACATATTTTATTTGGACACAGATGAACAGTTTCAAATAAATATTGTTATCTAATACTGATAGTTCGATTTTCACACAGTAAAACGCTTCCAAGTATCGCTACCAAATATTAATAATTCAATTTGATATTAAGAAACACTTCTACTTCTACTAACAATCTCGGCTAGAGAAGACCTGGGTGAAATTACAATGAAATGGAAGTTTGTCGCATGACTCTGTTGGGTTTTTTTCTTTTGAGTAGACATTGAGGTTCTGGTTGATTATTTTCAAACAGTACGAATGTTTTTGTTCTTTTCTTTTTTATAAATTGTTTTCCCCAGATATCAGTGTGTGAAGTTTTTGTCGTTACATATTGCATCATCTGTTTTTTTACGCCGCCAGAGTTTTAGACATATCCAGATAAAAGTAAAAATAATATATATATATATATATATATATATATATATATATATATATATATATATATATATATTATTTTTACTTTTATTTTATATATATATATATATATATATATATATATATATTTCATCATACAACGTATGAAAGCACGTGCAATACCCTGCCCTCATCAGCCGCTAACCAGGGTGATAATGCAGTTTCGATAGCTCAAGGCGAAAATAAGGAAACAACAGTAAAAAAATACTTTTCCTCTAACTTCAAACAATTAATTCTATTTCACTGTTGTATATATATATATATATATATATATATATATATATATATATATATATATAGTTTGGAGATAAGTCAGTGTTCTGGAGAGAGTAATTTACTAACACTCACTAGCATATATATATATACACACACACACACACAGATACTCACACACACACTCACACACACACACACACACACACACATATATATATATATATATATATATATATATATATGCTTGTGAGTGTGATTTAAATAACTGAACAGGCAGTTTTGCGTTTTATCCTCACTCGTCCTTTTTCAATATTTATGTACCTGAGAAGCAATATATATATATATATATATATATATATATATATATATATATATATATATATATATATATATATGTACCTGTGAATTAGTATATATATATATATATATATATATATATATATATATATATATATATATATATATATATATATATATAATATTTACTAAGCTTAACTGACGCACGAACATAGCCAACATATATCTGTAACAAACCTAATTATTTATTTACACCGGTACGCGCAAACTTGCGATCGACATAAATGTCTTCATCAATTAAGTGATACACACTCTTCGATACTGTTTCTTTTAGCGAAACTTCTGCGTGGAAAGCGCCAGGAGATGCGTCACGTTTTAACTTAATAGCTGGTATTCGTGTTGGAAGTTAACCATTACAAAGGGCAAATTATTACTGACAAGAAAATCATGGAATGAAAACATGGATTTGTTCACGTGTGAGAACACGAATATTAACCCTCCTTACTGGGTATATGCAAACTTGAAATGTCTTTGAAATACATTAGATTTAATGACATTTGCTTACAGGCTTTTACTTTCACCTTTAGAGCACGGGTTGGTTGTGACACAAGGTCAAATTTTTAGGTGGATGCCTTCCTGCACACGAATAAACGGACGAGCGCAGGGGTAAAGTTTGCTTGGTCTCCATCGGAATCCCCTTCCATTGGTAGGCACCTCAAACATCCGACAATGAATATGACCCTTGAACTTTTAATAAAGGTGGCAGATAATGCCTGGGAGAACGGCTTCCAGAAGCCCAGCAGTTCAATATGTCAGCCGGAAGCTGGCTTTGTTACCTCTAAAGTCAGTGGGAAAGAACTTTCTATTCATAGAATATATATATATATATATAATGAGATTGGTTTTTCATTTTAAAGTCTCCAATATTTCACTATCTCGGTAAAGACATTATTTAAATCTTTCACAAGGTGCATTTCCTACATTCAGTTCTTCTTTTCCAAAAAAATATACTTCCATAGGAATATTTACTTCTTTTCAATCCCCCTCTAGAGATTACAAGAATGTGTTGACATGGATGCTGAATGTGTAGTATATATTTACCAACCCATCCGCTCGGTCAGGATATGACAGAAGGTCAATCTTTAAGCAGAGTTGAACAAGTTTGAATTCAGAGTTTTCCTTCTCCTAGACTAGTAGCCTCACCAAGGCTGAAGAACCTAGTTTGTCCTACTCATAGCTGGAGGGAGAATAAGGGTATTAGTGCTATATAAAATGCAATCAGTCTCGTCCAGGATTTGAACTCGTGTCGCCGAGTCCATTTCCTACGACGATAACCATTACACCACGGGCACCTCCACTGCTGAATGTGTAGCAACTGTTTGTAATCATATCATAGATTCCTAGATCAGTTTGCAGATATTTTAATCACTCTGTGTACATTGAGATGAGTTATAAAAAATTCCGTTTAACAAAAATATTATTTATTTGTTAATGATTAAACAATGGATCATTTTCAATCGATTGTATATTCACCATTATTTTCAATCACCTCCTGGTATTTATCCGGTTTCTTGTTGACTCCTCCCGAGTCAAATTCAGTTGCTTTTGAGTTCAAGAAGTTTTCCACAAAGGTTTTCAGTTGATCTTCTTGAGAAAACATTTCGTTATTCAGAGCATTGTGTAGGGAATAAAACAGAGAAATCAGTTTGTGAAATATCTGGTGAATATAGTGCATGGGGTTGAAGAGACCAGCCTTAATCCCACATTTTTCTTGTATGATTCTCAAGCTGAATTTGGCCATATATTTTCATTGAGAATCACATTTCTTTTATTAAAGAGTGCAGGATTCTTTCTTAGAAATTTTTCATGCACATATTGCAGCTGTTGAGAGTTGTAGTCTGCATAGTGTATGGTTTAAAAACTAAAAATATTGTGGTTTAAATTGAGATGTTTGGAAGTCAAGTGCTAATTCTCAAGTACTTTTTGTGCTAATCCTCTTGAAACATCTTCATCGAAGTCAATTTCTTTCATCTCTAAAGCACGTGCCACTAGAACGAAAACAGTTTCAGACTTTGCGGTCACAAATGAAACTTTGGCCAGAAAATTTTTGCAGCCGTCTGTTAAGCGTTTTAATTACTTTTAAACTCCGCCACATAACATGTTTATAAGGAATTTTCAGTTCTTCTTTTATTTTGGTAAATAGTTAAAATCATTTCAACTCTTTTTATAGTAAAAAAACATTGCTGATGAATTTTTATTATAAAAAAATTTAAATGCCTTGGGAGATGCATGCTTTTGTAAAAACATTTCGAATTAATTTCTATAGTAAACATCATTTCTTATACATCTTTATAGTTGAAATCATTTTTAATGCATTCTAATAGTAAAAATCATTTCAAATGCATTTTTATAACAAAAATCCGGTCTAGTGTATTTTTATATATGAATCATTTTTAAAGAATTTCTGTAGTAAAACTGATTCCTGATACCTTTTCTAGCAAAAATCATTTCTCGTGCATTGTCATATAGAAGTTATTTCACTTTTATAGTAAACCTAATTTCTAATGCACATTTAAAGTAAAAATCATTTATATCTTACTCCTATAAAAATAATAGCTCCTAATGTGTTTTAAAGTAAAAATTGCTGGTAATGTATTTTTATAGAAAAGAAAATATTTCTAATACATTTTTATTGCAAAAATAATAACAAAAAAAAAATCAAAGTGAAGATCTAAGTTTGCTAAATACATTAACTTTGCTTGGGGAAATAGGGAAATCATTTCTAATACATTTTTATTGTAAAATTAAACAAAGAAAGGTGAACATTCTCTAAGAGTACGAATTCCATAATTTTCTAATAATAGCTAACTACCGTAGAGATGTTTATACGTGAAGGTAATCATTAATAACAGCTTAGTTTCAGATGACTCTTTCCCCATACAGCACCTGTCTTCTTATTCCAAAGATTTAATGGACAAAACTTATCATTTGATACCTGAGGAGTGAAATGGGATTCCAACGGGATTCAACAATTTCCCAGCTCCTGGGATGTTCCGATTCTCACCACAACGAAACGAACTTGTGTCACATTTTGACCTCGTCACGAACCAATTAAAAACCATTATTTACCCTAGAAAGGAATGTCAGTTTTATAGTTCTGTTCAACGTTGAGTTCGCACCTCACTGGGTACGAAATAGTTTTGGCTTTATTATTTGACTATCACTTTATTTTTATGATTAAGACATTGGTTTTGTTTTAAAAGAGACATCTCCCATGATGCAACGGTTACTTCATTTATCTGACATTTGTGTCGGTGGATGAGAAATTAATCAGCTTAGTTCCACTAGCGAAGACTAGGAAGCACCTGCTCCTTCGCCTAAGATGTATAAAAGCAGTTTTTTGTTTATAGGGTGATGGATTCTAACAGGTCAAATAGATTTATTCAAAGAGAATACATTGTGGAGTAATGGCATTTGTGCTAGACTGCGACACCTTTATGTGCGTGTTCAAACTCCAGTCGCATTTTCGAACTAATTCACTTAAAAAAGACATACATATCTTTACTCCAAGTTGCTGGTTTAAAAGAACCACTGCTATTCTTCTACAAAAATGGATTTAACATTTCTAACCAACGAATGGTGATAGGCCCATTAATAAAAATATCAAACAAAATTAAAACAAATCAGATCTGTATTAAACTTATTTGTATCGAACAGGAACGTGTATACAAAAAAAAAAAAGAAAAGAAAAGAAAAGAAAACTCCGAAGATATATCCACACAAAATATATAAAAATAAACATACAATGAATACAATTCCAGAACTTCTAGGCATAAAATATCCCAAGACTGTTTGACATGTAAAAATCAATCAATCTTAACTTATCAATATATTCACAGATTTTTTTACAATAATGCAAATTAGTATCGTGCCAGGGTGTCGTTTTGATTAAAAACACAAACCCATAAATCAATTCATTTCTTTATAAAGGACTTTTAGATCGAAGTTGAAAAGAACTAATGGTAATTTGTCCCACATTATTTCCTTAAACTGAAATCACGTGGTATGTCACTCACGGCATCTTGAGAAAGAATTCAGCTATCAAATATTGCGTGTTTACATAACGTGACCAAAACAGATAAATGATAATTTGTGCGTGTGGCCTATACAAATATAGTATTTGAAATTATATATATATATATATATATATATATATATATATTGGCAATGTTTTCAATACATTCTAAAGATATTAGAAAAGAAAGACTAATGACGTGTTTTGCTAAAAAGATAGACTCATGAAGAATATATATATATATATATATATATATATACTCACACACACATATATATATATATATATGTATAAATGTGTGTGTATATGTGCGTGTGTGTGTTTATTCATTTATAAGATATAAGTGTGTGCCTGTTTTATTCATTTATTTTAAATATAATTAAAGTAAAGTTGGCGACCATAGTCGAGGGTAACCCAAGGCTCCCTTTTCGATAGCTACTACACCAAGGTGTAGGGAAGGGCGCTACTCCTTTCCCTGGATTGCTCCACTTTACCCTTGATCCGTACCTTATAATGCTGAGTGTTAAGCAAGGAGACATCAAGTACCATTTTTAAAGTCTTTGGTATGACTCGACCTGGGATTGATCCCTGGTCTCCCGGTCCATTGGCGAACACTCTAACCGCTAGGCCAATGTCCGTTGTAATTTTTAAATATACGTGTACGTATATTCATTTAATATACATATATGTGTATGTGTTTATTCGCTTTTATATTCAAGTAATAAATGTACAAGCAAATCTATCAATAAATATGTTTTGGTTTGGTTTCTTTGTTAGATGGCATATCAACTCTTTTTAGGTTATTTAATGCCAAAGCCATCCTTCTAGTAGAACTGTGATTGTGCTATTTAACCCATAGCTAGGAGGATAAGGGGGTCCATACCTTTCCCAAGGGTATTTGTCCGAAAGTGAACGAAATAGCGCGACTGGAGTTCGAACTCGCGTACTGCGATTTCGCAGACCATCGCATTAACCATTACACCACGGGGACACCCCCTATAAATAAATATGTAGCGTAAATGTAAATGATTGAATGAATTCAACCATCTTCAATTGAATACATTTTATTCCTTTAAATTGAATAAAAAGTTTGTTAAAAAAAACCGAAGTTATAAAGGCTTTTCTTTCAGGAAACCATAACTTTAGCCAAAGTGTAAATATTTTAGGAAAGAAAGTGAATATTCATACATGGAATGTAGCAGTTTTGTTTTGTTTTAATCTTATGGATAAATCTTGTGTGAGTATAAGTTCTGTATGTGAGTGTAAAACTATGGAGTGGAGGAATATATTGATGCGTTTGTGCGTAAAGGAGTCCAACTGAATTTTCTTATCAGCCAGCGAAGGCTTTAATTACAGTACGAATATTTATGAAAACAGTGACTTAATCAATCAATTTAAAATAATTAAATGTTGAAATTAAATGCACTCTTGACGGAAAAGAATGTAAATACGAAACCGAAAAGTGGTCGAGAAGGTAAAGAATATGTCTGTATAACCGACAAAATAACTATCCATTCTATCCCTTATTCATAAGATAGAGCTAAACTGGAAATTAGTTTTAAAAAAGCTGATGATTTATGAGTGAATGTAATTGGTTAAAAATTCATTTCTAACAAACTAGGAGGGAAAATATTTCTTAAATTATTTCAGGTTTTGATCCATGGATTTTTTCACGGCAAAACAAATATTATCGTCAGAAAATTTCAAAGAAATTTAAAAACTAGCATGTGGCGCCGATTGGTAAATAAAATGCAAAAAATGCACAAGCAAAAAGTAAGATAAAACACAGTTTTTCCCAGGCAGCAGTCGTATCCATAATACTTTATGGATTCAGCAAATAGACGCTGGCAAAGCGTATAGAGAGAAGACTTGACGGCAATTGCAGAATATTGCTGGAGGTTGAAATGGATAAATACAGAAAGCAACATCCCACAAAGCAGAGCTGTACGGCCACCTCACTCCCATTTCTAAAACCATCCAAGTCCAACAAACATGATATGCAGGACACTGCTGAAGAAGTAAGGCTGAGCTCACAAGCGACGTTCCCAATGGACTCTTTCACATGGACGAGCAAGTGTTGGACGACCAGCTAGATTTTATCGACAGCATCTCTGTGCGGACACAGGATGTAGCTTAAAAGACCTGCCGGAATATATATATATATATATATATATATATATATATGTAAGTGTGTGTGTGTGTGTGTGTGTGTGTGTGTGTGTGTGTGTGTGTGTGTTATTTCACCTTCGACTTTCAATTGACCATGTCATGTTTAGACACTATTTGTTTTCCGTGATGATTAATAATAAACCAAATTTTAAAAAATACTGTAGAAACAAAGAATCAGTGTTTGGCAGGAATTTATCTTTAGGAAGTTGACTTCGTTCAAAAGATAACCCGTCAAAGCACCCAGTGGAAGAGATATAATCGGTGACTTCTATATTGAATGCGACATGTCAGCTCAGTGCTACACAAAATATATCTTACTAATTTAAAATAGGTTACAGTTCTGAACATCATGAGATTAAGAATTTGTCATCATCATCATCATGTCGAACCGCCAGCACACATCCCCACTGACCCTCTCTTTCCAACCAACTCTATTGTCCATCGCTCCCGGTAGATCTTCAAGGCTACAGCCTGTATCGGCGCAGAGATTTTGTATATAGGTTCTAGCTGGTCGTCCTACCTTTACTCGTCCATGTGAAGGGGTCCACAGATGTATATCGTTTATGAGTTCGTCTCTTGTAGCGTCCCGCATGTCTAGTTCTTTTAACTTGGTTAGTTCTCGTGATGGGTAGTAGGTGGCAATAAAGCTGCTGTTTGTCGGTTGCTACCTCTAGGAATAGTTCAAAATTTCTCGCAGTACACTCGTGTAATTGTCTTCAAGCTTTTTGTTCATACGTTTAGTTAACATCCATGTAGTGCATCCATATAGCAGTATCGACACGACCGAAGCTTGGAAAAAACTGAGTTTCATTTTATCGATCAAGTGTGAGTTCCATAAAACGGTAGGCTACATCAAGTTTTAGACTACATAATTACTTTGCGGTATTGCATTTATTTTGATTGTATTTGATTAACTTTGAAAGTATAGATAAATATTTGCACGTTTTCCTTTGTCATTGGATGATGAAGAAATAATTTTGCTGGCTAGCATATCCAAAATCAGGAGTCATTCATTACAAACAATATATTAAAAAATAATCCTCTTAGTGGATAAAGATTAGCGATAATTCCTTACATAAATTTATTAATTGCATGACTACACACGGTAATAAGTCAATCTCTTCGTCATGAAGCCCAGTCGGTTGGCGCTAGAGGATACACCGACTGCATCTCTACAGAGGAGTAAGACCACTCCAATGAGTGTCTTAGATATGACAATAGTTAGATGACGAGGCTCCAGTAATGTTGAAGCTTTTAAGAATGCAGAGTGCCCCTACATTGTCATCGTTTCCCTGATCACTCTGACCAGAAGTGGTTTCACCTGATAGGGTCCTATGTTTGCGCCAATAAATTTGTTTGATATTTAAACTGAGTACAAATAAATTACATGCTTAATTCAATTATTAGAATGGGACTGTTTGACCATATAAATTTGTAAACAAACGACTTATGTATAAATGAATTGTTAGTAATACTGTTGGGTATCACCCACCTTTTTCCACACAATGAGCTAGTTTATCTGCCATATATAGCAGTAGCTACTAATACCAGGGCAAACTAGAAGGTGAAGAGCGGCTTCTTATAGGAATAGTATTAGAGCGTTGGAGACTGGAGATCGCACTAGATCACCTTACTTGCTACCGTTATAACGGAAGACAATACTAACGTTGGACGATATCTTTATTCTGTATTTACTACTCCTATGTTCTTGTCTACTAATAGTCTCTATTGTATATACTTTTTCCAGAGAATATATCTCTATTTCCTCTCATATCGTGGTTTGTCCTTTATTTAATATTACAAGAGTTCACTAACCAGAACACAACAAATACATAATAATACTTGGAATCATTTAACATTGTTGACTCTTGTTAAATTGAATTGTTAGAAATAGAACTGTTGGGTCATTTAACTGTGTCTAAACAAATGACTGATGAATAAATGAATTGTTAGTGATACATAGCAATACTTAGAAACATTTAACGGTGTGTAAAGAATGAGATAAGGCTCGTTTAAATATGTTATCAACAAAGTATATTTACAAATCAAACATATCTAAAATGTGTACTAAGGATTTAGCATAGAATAACCTTAAATGGTTCATATGCCAAAAAACCAAACCAAACCAAACCAAACTATCTTGCGATGAATAGTTTGTGATATGAAGAGAATTTTGAAGCAAAATAAAACCTATTTAAATTCAATGCTCTCCTTATTTCACACGAACGGGTTTTGGGGTCGTGAACAATGAAACTGACCCTGAAAGAGTACCTTCACTTACACGCAATGAAAAGACGCAGGGAACACATTCTGACAGCCAAGGTCAAGCTGAACCGCTTAACGAAAGAAAAGAAGCACCTGCAGAGGATGGTCCGTCATGTGGTGACAGCGATGATCTCGTTTTTCTCAGATGAAAGGAACTTCTGTCAGGACCAGTTGCAAAATTCCAAGAACAAGTGTTGGCTTGCCTAATAAACATATGGTTTCCTTTTATATAAGGATGTGATATAAAGTTAATCTGTAAGCGAAGTTTAGATTAAATTCAGTATTATCATTCTCCTAGAGTAGTTGACTAACCAAGGCTAAAGAACTGATTCCGCTCAACTATTTAGCAATATTTGGGAAAAGAGATGGGTTCGTATTTTTCCCGAGTGAATAATCACGAAAGGAATCGCAGTCAAAAAAAGAGTACAGTGATGAGATGTATTAAAACTTGGCTACAGATGTGTTCCAATCGTATTTTTCATTTTAAGAATTCTAATGCTTGAGTGTTTGGCCTTGCTTTAGAGCTAATGATATCCGCTTTTATTGTATAAAATTTTCCTAAAAATCATAAAATCCTGTTATTTTTGGTTTTGAATATATTCAACTTTTTATTCCAACATTTGGTTAGAAATGTACTTATATATATATAGAGAGAGAGAGATAGAGATAGAGAGAGAGATAGAGAAAGAGAGAGAATTGCTGTTAAGTATTTGGAGAGAAAGACAATTTAGTTTCAAAGAATTTCTAGGATATAATTTTTATTATATCTATTTACCAAAACCTTTTTCCTAGACTTGTTGCCTTACCAAGGCTAAAGTGCACAATCTGCTTTCCTAATATATGTGTATAAAGTGGATTTAGCATAAAATAAATTAAAAATATTTGATATGTCATAAAACCAAACCAAAACATTCCTTGTCAGCATTTGTTGATTGTTCCTGAGTTTCTGAATATGAAGACTTTTTTAAAGTAAAGTCTAATATTGCTTCATATCCGGTGGTCCAGTTTTACATTATCAGTTATCTTGCTCATCTTGAAATCTGTTGTTGACAGAATCCGTCTATTCACACTAGCCCTGTCATTTGGTAGTGTGAATAAACGGATTCATGTACTTCCCAAGGCTATTATGTTATATTGTCATATGCAGATTCATGCACATATATACATATATATGCTGGATACATACCGACGCAACGATAGACAGACGCAGGAAGGCTTCTTTAACAAAATATTTACCTCTCACTTTATTGCAAGGGTTCGAAAAGGTTACTCAAGGTTTGCGTGGGAGAGAGTGTTGGAGACCGAACATAACTGCAATATTTTGACCCCACTCTTATGGCCGTCAACATTGTGTCCTTCTCGTTCTCCTGATGCTCAACCAGAGGCCCTGGGGTCCACTCTGCTGGGTGTTGGCTTTCTTTACTGCATCTTATCAGCATCTTGTCTGGACCCCAATTCATCAGGGCCCCAAGTCCCTTCTGCCTGGTGTGGCTTTCCCTACCACATCACACTCCAACTGGAACTCGAACTGTTTCTTGACTGAGTTATATATATAATAGTATAACGCCCACTCGATCGCCCACTCGATCTTTGAAATCGCATGTTTAATCTTCATCAAACGGAAATAACTGTCATGCAGTTCACAGGTCACTCTCTTCCGGTGCATCACTCTGTAGTGGCACAGTAGGACCTTCAACTTGTCCCATATTATCAGCCTTAATCCGCCCACGCGATCTCTTTCGATTACTGGGCATTGGAGTGTGTCACTTCCTTCCGGTGCATCACCTTGGATTGGCATTTTTGGCCGGGTCAAAGGCCAAAATACAACAATTATCGTTAAATGAAAAACAAAAGGAAATAGTGTCCATAATTCTGAATGTTACAGAAACACATAGTGCATAAACTGTGATCAGGTCTATGCAAGGTTTTTCAGAAGAATTGATACTATTTGAGATGTATATGTTGTTTCATATATAATATTCATATATAATATTCATATATATATTTCGATATAATATTGTAATCTGAAAACTTTAGAGGACGCTTCTGGTAGTGTAATTGTTAGCAAGATTGAATAGCAAACCTGCAAGAGTGAATTCGAGTTTCATTGGGTGCCACATTCATTCGGCCTTGTACCTCATCTAAGCAAAAAGCTTAGTAAATTACATATAACCCGTCGGTCAGTAATCATAGAATGAAAACTTTACCAAATTATCTAACATTTTAATAGTATAAGTCAAAAGAACAACAATGTTTGACGTCATGATTATATTTACTGCCGACACTTGAAACCTGTTTTTATATTTGGCTACTAATTTGTAAATTTTACAGCCATTTGCTTCATTGTAAGCAGTGGGTGTCTTCGTGGAGTAATGGTTAAAGCAATCAACTGTAGAGTCGAAGTAAACGAATTCGAACTCCAGACGCGCTATTACGTTAACTTTCGGACAAATACTCTTGGGAAAGGTATGAAACCCCTAATCCTCACAACTATGGGTTAAATAGTATCACTACTGTTCTTCTCGAAGAGTGGCAAACCGCAAAAGGGTGATATGCCATTAAAAAAAGAGACCAAACATTTTAATCCACTTTTTAAAAATATGTTTTGGTTTATAACTTTTTACGTAAATTTTCTTTTTCTTTTTCTTTTAATGTTTTTCTTATTTTTTTCGTTGACTTTAATGTTCTAATGGTCGGCGGAGAGACATTTGTGGTGTTTTATTATTATCTTATGAGAAATGAAACTAATAGAGTTCCTTTTTCAGCAAAAATAACAAAAAAAAAAAAAACGGAAAAATAATACCAGTCTGTGAATTTTCACACCTGAAAGCAAATGCCCTTATAGAAATCTGTCTAGTTTGATATGTATGCACTAATCCCACGAACAAAAGATTTCAAGTTGAGCAAGGTAACTGATTATGTAAAATAGGAGTACCGGATACAAAGAAATATTAGACTATCTTTTAAAAAATCCTCATATTCAGAAACTCAAGAACAATCAACGAATGTCAACAAAAGATTAGGTTCCTTGCGCTACGAATGATGCTGAGTTCAGCATATGTTTTGAAAAGTTTTCCCCGAAAACTTTGTGTTCAAATCTTCTACAATATTTTTAATTTACAAAGTCAGCTGAGCCTTGGCAAACAGATAAAACTCTCCGACTCTCTATTTCCACCACTCTCTCTCTCTCTCTCTCTCTCTCTCTCTCTCTCTCTTTATATATATTTATATATATATAAATATATATATATATAATGAATTATATATTATATATATGATATAAATAGATATATAAGATTATACATATTTAATTCTAAGGAAGTTTGCGACCTTAGCTTTCATGAAGTTTTGCAAACAACAATCATCAGGCAGATAACGAATATATTCTCTAAAATTAATATGTTATGAGACGTCAATGTCATTGATAACACAAGCACATATACACACAGGTGCACACATATATATTAATAAATATAGATAGAATGCCTTAGATATAGAATCAACGGTTCTTGGTAACTTGTTTCAACGCTCTCCTTATATATATCTATATATATATATATATATATAACAAAATCAATTCGCTTATGTTTTATATATATACATACACACACACACACACATATATATATATATATATATATATATATATATATATATATATATATTGAGAATATGACGATAAACAGTCTTTCCAAATATTTTCTTACATATCAAGCGATAAAACAGACATATATATTCTAAAACAACCTATGAATACACAAACGAGAAAGATTATCATGAAAATTTCCTCGTTGCAAGGTGAGTAATAGGACTTTTCATAACATATGCCAGCAGAAATTATATATATATATATATATATATATAGAGAGAGAGAGAGAGAGAGAGAGAAATTGATAACAAAGTAATCTAAGTGGAAGGAGAGATTTATAAAAGTCTGAGACGATTTTTCGAAGCCGCTGCTATCTCATTCTTTAATTCCCTGAATACCCGTTCTGGCTTTTATAATATTTCTCCTTACTTGAGCAAATCCATTTTAAATAAATACAACATATTCCATCTTTAGTTAATATTTTTCCACATATATCATATTTTTATGCTTTCTATTTTTCTTTTTTTTTTCTTTCTTTTTCTTCCTTTTGACTCGCAATCTTTCTCGGTAAACTAACGTAACATAAATTCTATAAAATATTCCTCATAAGTCAAATGACGTAATTTCAAACAACAAACGCTGACTCAGCAATTAAACGGCTAACTTTTTCTTGTTATACAAATGTTCCCCTATGTTTTTGTATTTTGCATTTTTAAACATCCATCATTGACTTAACATAGCTATTATCACCCCTCATGGACCTGATGATTGTTCAGTAGAATCGAAACGCTATAGTGTCGACTCCTCAATAAATCTCTCCTTTCACTTGGATTACCTTGTTATCAATTTTTCTCTATATATTGTCGGATTACAATCTATTCTTTACTTCCATATATATATATATATATATATATATGTGTGTGTGTGTGTGTGTGTGTATAAAGAAAAAAAAAGGATTAACTGGGTAGGCAAAAATGTCCTTCACCAAACGCCGTTAGCAATGTTTCTCTGCCATACGCACAATAAGATATATATACTCTATCACCGATAGTGAGCACTTTTTATTTTGAAAATATATCAAACATTATTATATATATATATATATATATATATACTAACAGATTAACCCGCCATCGAAAATATACTTTATGTAATTTTATCAAAATATGAGTTTCTGAACAACTGAGGCCGCTCATTAATATTTCTCATGAAATCCCATTTTTCCTCGTATTCCTTGGGAGAAGTCTTGGAGAAGCAAAATTTATCAGCTTTCTGGAAAAATCAGACCTTCATCATTTATTTTAATCTTACATTTTCCCGGATTGGAGTCAACTACGCCTCAACCCTCACGTTGTTTCCCCTTGCAATGTCTTTAGCAATCTCGTTTTTTCTTGCTAATTTACTCATCGAGATTTACTCGTCGACTAAGATGTGTAAAGAAGTATAAAGATATACACTGAATATTTTTCCTCATGAATATATTTAAAAAGTTCTATTTGACCCAATATTGGGACCCTATGAATTAAAATCATTTTGCGTCTGACTGGGGGTAATGCTAGTGAAAGGGCATTTTACACTCTAAAACAGGAGCCCTACTATAAGATGCAGCTTATAGTCTTACCCAGGAAAGCGTAACGGTTATAGGCGATGGTTCCCTAAGCTTCTAAGGAGACAATCGTCTGGAGGTTGCAGGTTCAATCCTGACTGAAGGTGAGAAACAAAACAGCAATACTTAACACTTGTACCCGGTTATGGCTAACGGAATCAGAACAAGCGACCCTGTGGATTCAATAAAGGACGTAGTTCGAAGTTCCGTGTAGATTCCCGAGTTCGAGAAACGCCTGAAGAAGGCCGGGGGACATATCGGCCGAAACGTTGTGGAAATAACAATAAAGATGAAGACAATTGTCCGAAAACCCTTATTAATAAAAATAATTAAATGTTTTACATGGCATAAATATTTCATTAACATTATATGTCTTTAAAGTTGTATATGCCATTAAAAAATTATATGTCATTAACGTTTTATGAGCATTGTACGCCATTAAATATTTATATCTCATTAAAAAAGAAACCCAGAAATCTTCTCTTAGACCAGTTGCTAATCCAAAAGTAAAGAGATCCTTCTGTCCTACTATTTACTAATAACTGGTAGGAGAATAGATGAATGCATGCTTTCCCAAGCGTTTTAGTGCTATGTGAAATGCAATCAGGCCTGTTTAAGTTTTGAAATATGGCTGCCGTGTCTATTTCTTTCGGCGGTAATCGTAAAATCATATGCGTAACAAAAAAAGAATAATATAACTTAGATTTAGAACATTGTCCCGAGTATAAAACATAAAACTTACCATTTTCAAGCAAAGGTTCGGGGATACCAGTTTGTTAACTATTACACCACAATAAGACGTCAAAATAGCTGTTAATGATCTGTCCAGTGTTCAAAAAGATCGACTCGAAATTTTTAGCATTAGATTAAAATACTTGAAACTATATGTATGTGTCAACAAATGATTATCTTCAGTACCAATGAATAGTAACTTGAAATATATTTAATATAAATCAAGTTTTGTTTTGTTAAATGGCATATCAGCCTTCGTGGGTAATTTAATGCCAATGCCACCCTTCTAGGAGGACAGCAGTGAAAATTATTGACCCATTGTTCGGGGCATAAAGAGGTCTGTTCCTTTCTCAAGGGCATTCGTCTGAAAGTGTACGAAAGAGCGTTACTGGAGATCAAACTAGCTTACTTCGAGGCCGCGATTGGCATTTTAGCCATTACAGCTGAAGGACTTCCCTAGAACTGATTAATATTAAACATAGTCACTTGAAACTGTTACTGTTCAAAAATGATTTATATCCACAGCAGAAATAATGGAATTAAAAAAAATTAGTGTATGATCAATTGTTTTTTTTTTGTTTTTCTTTTTTTTGCAGTCAGTAGGCTAATAACAGATTAACGCTTTTTTATCTTTCATAAATGAATATTCTAGTTTTATAAAATATACTTACAATAAACTAGTATAGGCTTTTGTAAATAAATGGAATACTATTTTAGAAGACATTCCGTTGGAATATAGAAGAACCAAATCTTGAGAAAGTATTTATGGAATTCATTGTGCTTCGAACAAATATTCGGTCATGTCTTCTATTTCTTTGAAATTTTTCGCAATCTACGAGCCTATTTTTCTCTTTTATCCTCGCTATTTCTGTTATATTATCACCAAATTTTAGACACAGTTTAGTGGGGATAGCCAACATCTTTGATCATTGTGTACCGTGGATTACCATTTTGGATGAGTTTTACGATAATTTACATTGTTTTAATTGACAGTCCTTTTTTTTGGAACCATGTTTCCTTTTCCTCATGTTCACCTAACCACTTGTTGAAGTCTACAAGAAATGTCTTTTAACCGTAGACTGGTTTGCATACGTAGGTCTTGGCTGGCATTTTTTTAGGAATTCAAATTATAACATAATTCGATATTTTTCAAACAATTACTTATACTGTCATATCAACCTTTTGTTGGCTTGGAAAATATTAGACAATTTATAGAATCAAGTTTGTTTAAGCTTTATTTTATGAAGCCAGAATGTCCAGCGATTATTACGGTTTCAGTCTTTTTGTTTAATGGTATATAAACCTTTTTGGGTTATTTAATACCAAAGCCATACTTTTTGAAGAACATCATTGATTCTATTTAGTCAAAAACTGTCGGATAAGAGTGTTCATGCTTTTTTGAAAGCTTCTTATCCGATTGTGATATTAGTCCTAAAGTAGTTGCGCGACTGGAGATCGAACTCGCTCACTTCAACACCGCAGTCATGCACTTTAGATATTACTCCAGGAGGATTTTCCCCTACCACTTATTTCGCCAATAATCCGAATAATTAAAATTTAATCTAACATCATTGGCCGAGTGAGTAGAGTGTTCGCCAATGGTCCGGGAGACAGGGGTTCAATCCCAGGTCGGGTCATACCAAAGACCTTAAAAATGGTACTTCATACCTCTTTGCTTAACACTCAGCATTATAAAGTACGTATCAAGAGTAAAGTAGAGCCATCCAGGTGTAGTAGCTATTGAAAAGGGAGCCTTCTGGTCACCCTCGACTACGGTCGCTATTTACTTTTCTTATGAATTATTATAGATTGTGCCCAATTATATGAATTGAAATACTCTTCCTATTTAATAATCATATGTTAGCGCAAATTTATAAGGTTTCTGTTGTTCTTATCTAATACTAATAATTTCCAAACGCATATATTTGTCACATAAATGAGAGCCTAACAGGCACTACCGCACTGGTTCGTAATAAAGAGGTACTCTTCACTCTTTAGATATCCTAAAGGTGAAGTGGCTTATACCTACTCTGCAACATCGTATTAAGCCAATTCGATCTCGATTTGCAAAATTACGTTCACATTCAGACTGCGACACGATGGGTGGCATTCATTTCTATGGGTGTAGATAAGTGCCAGTCTGAAGATTCCTTTGTCTGTTTTTGCGCGAAACCCACACAAAGTGCTTGTGTGCGAGATATCCCTCGAGACTGGACGAGGGTGAAGGAAGGAAGGCCTTAGAGTCAAGAGGCCAGTCAACAGCAGGAAAGAGATGAGAACAGAAGAAAGCTGAGAGTGGGACAGAACAGGGGGTTCAACAGGAGAGAGCAGGCGATGGCTGGAACCAGTGGACCCAGACGCCTGGTTGGCCAACGTGAGAGGATGAGTCAGCATTCCTGGTGACTTTGTGAGAATTTCGCACGAATACACACTCGCGATAGCCCACAGATGCACAGAATGCTAGGAAAGTATCACGCACTTCTCCTTTCTTGCGCTTGGAGCCAACCCAAGTCTGTGTTTATTCTCGTTTCTTCCGCCCTCTCGGTTATGTTTGTTGTGTTTTGTGTGTCCGTAAGGAAATGTGAAATACCCCTGGCCGGATGTGACGGTGGGGTTTAAATATTGTTATCACCAAACGGGAGTTTATTTTTCGCACGTGTGAAGACGGGGCAGCCTGGCACTTGATCCCTCGCAAAATAAGTTCCAGTTAAGATTCCCTTTTTGGGCGTAGGGAAACTGGCAGATTATGTTGGGGTTAATTTGGGGCTAGACTGACCGTGACTGGCAAGGGATTTCCAAATTTCACGTTAACACACACACCCACCTGACCACAACCTTCTCCTACCCCACGATAATGGAAGATATGAGCCTCTAGGTTTAGATATAATAATACTATTTATCGTAGTCGTCAATTCCAATTTCCCAGGTCATATTTTTAAAGACGAATAGAACAATTTAGCGAGAATAACATGAGTCGAATGAAACTGAAAAGGAGCATGAAAAAGACAACTTGATAGGCAGACAACACAATGAATAAATTTCGACACGAGGAGACATTAAAATATAACAAGGTTTTTAATACACGCGGACACAAACACATATTTAAAGTGTCGGCTATATTATCAGCGGATAATACATTAATACAAATGTCTTTCTTCCTTATTTTTTTCTTTCTGCCTTCTTTAAATTGAGAGAGAGAGAGAGAGAGAGAGAGAGTATGTAATTGCAATACTTTGGAAGAGTGCTGGGAGAAACAGCTTTAAGGTTTACTTAGCTTTTCAACGACGGGTTTCTTCTGAGAGTATTTTCTCTTTTACGGGCTAGCGGGATTTTATATAGCTAAGCTTGAATGCGTCTGTCATCTTGTCCAAGAGCTCTATGTCGCTTCTTTACCCGGAGTTTGGCACGAGACTCACCTATCTGTTCATGGCGATCTCCGTCCTGAAAACTGATTTTCTTATCGCTATTTCCACCGACGAAAAAGGGTGCTACTTCTGCTTTAGGATTCTGGCCAATCATTTAGCCTCTTTCTTCTGTCAGGCGATTTGTTCGGACTACTATCTCTTTCATCCGGTCACAGAATGCAAACATCTGTTGGCTTTCATTCTGACCTGGATTTGTTACCTCGGCCGCGAGGAATTGACCTACATTCATTATTCCTCTTTTAACGGTCAATCCTCGGCGGCCTGTTAATTCAAACACTGAGGGGTAGGGAAAAATCTCTTATTTCTCTCCTCTCAGTGGTAGATCACGTGACACCGGAGATGAGAGAAACCACTAGACGATCTGATGGCCATGAGTGGTTTGGGAGGTTGAGATAGTGGGGGTCGCTATTGTATTGTCCCAAGATTAATATCCATAAGAAATACACGAACTCCATTATCCCCCCCGGCAGTGAGTAAATATCACCACTAATGTACTTCTAGAAGGATCGATTTGGCATTGAATATCCCACTAATGTTGATATGACATTAAAAGTGTCAAACAGGCCAGATATGCACTGTCTGGAGGTTCTGTAGAATACTATGATTGTATGTCTAAGAACCCCAAACAAGTATCCTGCATATGGCCCAAATTCTAACTTGCCCAGTCGGTTGGGGCTGTAGAATACACCGATTGCACCTCGGCAGACGAGTAATACCCCCCTAATGAGTGTCCTGAATATGTCTGTAAATAATCTGATGGTGATGTTTCAGTGATGCAGGAGCTTTGGGGAATGTGAACCATCTCTCCATCGCCATCGCTACCAGATCCACTCTAGCCCAGAGTGATAACGCCTGATAGGGCCCGATCTATTTATCAAATAGATTAGACTGCGTACCTATGCTAAACTGAGTTACTTGAAATACAACTGTTTTGACATGTAAACTTATGCTAAACTGAATTGTTTGTAATAAAACTGTTTTTCTTACATTGAAAGTGTACTTACACTAAACTGAATTGTTCGAAATAGAACTGTTTTGACATTTAACTGTGTGTAAACAAAACCTATACTTATACTAAACTGAATTTCTTGAATAAGAACTGTTTTACAAAACTATATAGATTGATATAGAAATGCTTTTAACAATTGAACTGTGTATTTATGCTTAAGTGAATTGTTTTAAATAGAACTGTTTATTCGTATAAAAAGGTATTTGGCATTAAATAACCTACAAAGGTTGATATGCCATAAAACCCAAACAACAAACCAACCCTAACTTGCACGTGATGATGAGGCTTTAGTCATAGATTTAGGGTACTCTGGAGTACGCCTTCATTGCAATTACTATCAGGTTTATGCTGAATCGCAGTAAGTAAAGTGGGAGACCATAGTCGAGGGTAACCAGAAGGCTCCCTTTTCGATAGCTACTACACCAAAGCGCAGGGGAGGGAACTACTCCTTTCCCTGGATTGCTCTACTTTACCCTTGATCTGTACCTTATAATGCTGAGTGTTAAGCAAGGAGGCATCAAGCACCAATTTTTGAGTCTTTGGTATGACTCGACCTGGGATTGAACCCAGGTCTCCCGGGCCATTGGCGAACACTCTAACAGGTCCTATCTATCGGTTAAATAGAACTGTCAAATCATTTACTAAGGATTATATTTGTAACTTGAAATCATTCAGCTTTGTGAAAAATGGTTGTTTTTGATAAGTTGCTAATGTTGAATTGTTATACTTGAAACCATTTGACTGTGTGCAAACAAACCTACTCTAACTCGTTTTATAATAAAGTTACCTCCAAACATACAAATTATATATATATATATATGTGTGTGTGTGTGTGCGTGTGTGTGTGTGCGCGCGCGCGAGCATGGTATGAAATTAAATAACAAGAGTTGCCATAAAACATTAACCAACAGTCCTTCCCTTGACAATTTCTGGTACTGCTCACATGTAAGTGGGAGAAGCTTCCCATGAAACCAGAGCGTTTATCAAAATCATATCTTCATGGGTAGGGGGAAGTAAAGTGGCTATCGTATTGCCAATGTGGCTTGGAAACGTGACAAATAATCAACAAATACGAGTGACTTGAAAGGGAGAAAAGTGGCAAAGGAGTTCAATAACGCAGAAGATGGTAGAAAAGGAAAATGGGGTTATCGTGAGAGAAGAAAGAAAGAGTGTAAGTGAAAGAAAGAAAGAGTGAGAGGAGGAGAAATATAAAAAAGAGAAGGAAAGCCAGGGTTTTGCAGAGATAGATAGGTAGATAGATATATAGATAGCGAGAGAGAGAGAGAGAGAGAAAGAGAGAGCAGGGAGAGAAAAAGAAACAGAGACAGAGAATAGAGAATATTTAAAGAAAGAAAAAAGAGAGAAAGAGCAAGAGTGTGAGAAAGTGGACGAGAATAGAAAAAGAGAGAGGAATACAAAGATAGAGAAAAAGCTTGACAGAAAGAGAGAAATAACGAAGAAGAGAGATTACAATAGAGGAGAGAATATCAAGAGAGAGTTGAGAAATGAAAGGACAAGTAAAAGAGTGAGTGAGAGAGAGAAAGAAGGAAGATACAGAAGAAAAAGAAAAAAAAGACAGAGAGCAAGTGAGTGATAGAGAAGGAGAAACAGAAATAAAAAAGTTAGCGACCATAGTCGAGGGTGACCCGAAGGCTCCCTTATCGATAGCTACTACACCAAGGTGTAGGGGAGGGCGCTACTCCATTCCCTGGATTGCTCCACTTTACCCTTGAACCATACCTTATAATGCTGAGTGTTAAGCAAGGTGGTATCAAGTTCCATTTTTAAAGTCTTTGGTATGACTCGACCTGGGATTGAACCCAGGTCTCCCGGGCCATTGGCGAACACTCTAACCGCTGGGCCAATGGATAAAAAATAATAATGAAAGAACGAGTAAAAAAGAGAATGATTGACTGGCTGATTTTAACTAACTGTTATTCTTTGCCAAAAGCTTAGTCGGTTTCGTTTATTGGTCATATTTACATTTTTCGTCCAGTGGTTTGTTTTCCTCCTGCTTTATAGAATACAGATAATTCTTAAACCGATCTACTTCACCCATATATGGTATCTTGATAGGTTCTACAATTCTGGTTGTAAGTGGACATAGGAGTAATGGCAATGAAGTGCTACTCCACTTACAGAAAGTTGTCAGAAGCCTCACCCTCAGAGAGAGTTCCGTGTTATACCAAGGATAAGATTTGGGGAGTTGAGAGTTCTTATCTCTTTGCAGGGCATAAACCGTTTCGAAGCCCCGCAGAGTTGAAGACAGATAGAGAGAGAGAGAGAGAGAGAGAGAGAGAGAGAGAGAGAGAGAGAGAAAGAGAGAAAGAAAAAGAGATAAAAGTGCAAGAATTGGTGAGAGTGGTACTGAGGGGAATATCCTGGTTTGCTGGTTTGTTGTGTTTTACGACATATCAACCCTTGATGGTTATTTAATGTTAAATACTGCTTATATATTCCTTATATATTTAATGTTAAATACTGCTTATATATTCCTTATATATCTAATGTTAAATATTGCTTATATATTATATATTATATGTTAAATACTGCTTATATATTCCTCTGCGGCCAATTCTTTCCATGTGCCATTCTGCCCAACATTCTTGGGCTAAATGGTTGGTGGATGTCCTTAACTCTGTTCTTGAATTCTATTCTGTGTGTTGTGTTAAGGACTCTTTTACATTCTCCTCCATTGTTCGTCGATTGCCCGTTTGTATGGAGTCCCAATTCATGGTCTCTTTTGATGTTGTCTCTCTTTTTACTAATATCCCTTTAGATGAGAAAATATCCATAAGCTCTGACTTTTTGTATCGCGGCTCATCTATAGCCTCTCTTCCTTTTCCTGAAGCTGTGCAGACAGTTAAACATCACACTCTTAACATTTTGGGGGAACTCCTTGATACTGGGGTTACTTGGGTGTTTTTTTTTGTTTTGTTCCCTCTATCTAGCTATCCTGATTATATATATATATATATATATATATATATATATATTATAAATATTATAAAATAAATATTAAAACATTTCAAATAAACATTAAAAAATCGCAACAATCAAACAGATCCCCTAAGGAAAACCAGCGAAATGGTTGAAATCATTTGGGCTAATTTGGAAGATTTTCTTTGCCATCTCCACCAAGACATAAGGAAAATAATCAGAAGACCCGAACGTCTTCACTTAATGATCTTAAAAAGAAAATACTTGGTAGTATTCAAAATAACATCCTTGAATATAGTATGATTAGTAGGAAACCATTTTTAAACTAGCTCGGGTTAATTTGTTTGCCCGTAGATAAATCGTTTCAATTATTACAAGTTAACACTAATAATTCTGATCGATAATATTTATTCGTTAGTTTAAATGTTCAGTTAAATGGTCCAAAGTATTGTCATGAAGTACTGATCATTTCACTTAACTTTATTTATTCTCCGTCCCACCACCGGACAAGTACAGCACAAGGCCTTTTTTAAAGTGGGTTCGGTCGCAGGACCACAGCCCACACGCGTCCAGCAAAATCCAAAAATACCTCCGGCCCCGTCGGCATTCCCCCAAAGGGGGCGCCTCAGACTCCAGGAAACAAAACAGCAAACAATTTGTAAAATATTTGGTTAATTTCACTTAACATTCATTTGTTTGCACACAGTAAAATGGTTCCAAGTCTAGCAAATGATTAAACAGTTCTGTATTAACATGCTAGGTCAGAGTGGACTTGGGAGTAATGGAAATGAAAGGGTAACTCAAATTCTGGAGGACAATAGCCTCGTTATCAGATCAGTTTAAATTACAAGATATTTTTGGTGGGAAGGTTTTTACCTCTCTGCAGAGATGCAGTCGGTGTATTTTACAGCAACAGCTGAGAGGACTGGAGAGTGTCCAGTGAGAGATTAAGAGAAGGAAAGAGAAAGAAAAAGAGAAAGAGAGAGTAAGGGAAAATCAAAGTGAGAGAGAGAGAGAGAGAGAGAGAGAGAGAGGTCTAGGAGAAGGAAAACTCCGAATTCTAACCTGTTAATCTCCGCTTAGAAATCGACCTTGTGTCATATCCTGCCCACCGGATTGGTTGGTAAAAAAGGAGGTGCCTGTGGTGTAATGGTTACCGTCGTAGGAAATGGACACGTCGACACGATTTCAAATCTTAGTCGAGACTGATAGCATTTCACAAAGGTATGAATCCAATTATTCTCCCTGAATCTTTGGGTAAATAGTAGGGCAGGCTAACTCTTCAGCGTTGGTGAGGCAACTAGTCTAGGAGAAGGAAAACTCTGAATTCAAACCTGTTAAACTCCGCTTAAAAATTGACCGTGTGTCATATCCTGCCCGAGTGGAGGGGTTGGTAAATATGGAGAGACAGAGACAGAGACAATTAATCCTGTCTATAAATAGAATTTGAATCCCTATCGACTTAAATGGCGGCCAAATGTAGTCTCTTATTAATTGATATATATTTGTATTAAGTGACTATATGAAAGAATATGTATAAAAATAGAAACTATATCACCACTTAACAGATTAATATATATAAGGTAACCTTTCATAAATTAATTTATATTTGTATTACGTGATTATATGAAAGAATACATATAAAAAGAAACTATATCAACGCTTAACAGATTAATAGATTAATAAGGTAACTTTTCATAAATTAGTCTATATTTGTATTACGTGATTATATGAAATAATATATGTAAAAACAAAACTATATCAACACTTAAAATATCAATATAAATAAAGTAACCTTTCATAAATTAATTTATATCTGTATTAAGTAAGTATATGAAAAAATGCATTTGAAAAAGAAACTATAGAAGTATTAAAATGTTGTAAAGCCATGACCATGATTAACTATACAAACACATAATACATATACATATATACACATATACATGCAGGATACATATTGACGCAATCAATAAAAACGTGCGAAGATTTCTTTAAAAAAATCTACCTCTCACTTTATTGTAAAAGGTTTGTGTGTGAGAGGGAGTTGGAGACTGAACAGAACATCAACATATTGAGCCCCACTGTTATGGCCATCAGCGTTGTCTTTCTCATTCTCCGGGGCTGCTCAACCAGAGGCCCGGGGGCTCAGTTTTCTGCTGAATGCTGGCTTTCTCTACCACATCTTGTCACCAACTCATCTGATCTCCAACTAACTGACTTCCTGTCTTCACCGAGTTATATAATAGTTCAATCGCCCACTCAATCTTTGGAATGGCATGGTTGATCGTCATCTAGCGGAAATAACTGTCATGCAGTTCACAGGTCACTCTCTTCCGGTGCATCAGTCTATGCTTGTACCATGGGATTTTACCTTGTCCCATATTGTCAGCCAAGCCCACCTACGTGATTTCTTGTCATTACTGCCATCGGAATGTGTCACTTCCCTCCAGTGCATCACTTTGGAATGGCATGTTTGGCCGGGTCGAAGGTCAATATACAACACTATATCAACACTTAATAGATTAATATATAAGGTAACCTTTCATAAATTGATTTATATCTGTATTACGTAACTATATGAAAGTATTTATAATACAAAGAAACTATTTAACGAAGGAATATTTTAATATATATAAGGTAACCTTTTATGAATTCATTTATATTTGGATTGAGTAACTATATAAAATAATATATAAAACAAAAAATATATATATAACCACATTCCTGATTAATATCTTGATTTTAAAGGGGAACACATTTCCGTAACATCAACTACAATTTGAAACAATATCGGTGAAAAAACGACTGATATAGATATAGAATCAAAAATAGAAATCAAAATAGTTCAATTATTTTTGAGCAAATAAGTCTTCGTGAATCCGTAGGGCACGGTGGTTGAATAATTGCCATTTGAAATTATCATCTTCGTACTGATGCTTTATTTTTATTCCGCTTTTTTAATCATGCACCAAACCAGAACCAGATATTTTCAGAGAAAAAGGCTGCAATCAGACGCGATTTACTCCTCGATAAATTTAGAAACGGCATGATTTACTTTTTTGGATTTGCGACGGAAGCTCCAATCCGAAGATTTTATTTACAGCGCTTGGATGTCAATCTGAAGAGAGTGCAGATGATGCGAAAGAGTTGGATCAGTCCAATAATAATTACGAAGGTACAGCAGCTCGGAAACCTCACTCCATTCAGGATAGAAATGCCACCATTCATCTTTCAACATGGCCCCAGACTCAACACAGAGACCTACATAAAGTGCCCGGAAGAGGTAGTGCTGACCTGAATTAAGAGAATGACTGATGGAATTCCATACGCTTTGCAACAGGCCTCAGAACCATGTCAGGTGAGCAGAAGAATTGGTTATGTAAACATGTCAGTGATCATATCGCCCCTAAGATCGGGCCTTCTAAATGCCAAGATTACAATCTCCTTGATTACAAAGTGTGTGGTGTGGTTGAGCGAGAAACCAACAAAACTATAAAGATGAACTGAAGGCAAAGATAACGGTAGAATTTACCGATTAAACAAGAAGACTATAAAATAATTTGAAGAGATTCTGAAGTCATCTTGAGAGTGTGGTCGAAGCCAATGGTCAAAGCGATTTCCTTAAATAAACAATATTTCAAAATATATTAATGTGATCTTTTGTAAATATATCAGATAAATCGAGATGTCAGTTTTATTTTCATTTTTGTGTAATTTAGACCACAATTTACTCATATGAGTGGTCTTAAAACGCAAAAGGACCTCAAAGTTCAGTTGCAGAAAGCCCTGCTCCCTATCGGATAAAAACCATTTGTGTCAGTGCCAATCCCAAGACAATTTCAGGAACTGCGTACACGTAAGCGTAAGAAGCTTAACATAAAAAGCGAACATCTATCAGGATCCTATCTCTTGGGAGTGGATATAAAGAATCTATCGTATCGCTTTTGGGGCTCGGAGACGAGGTGATGTAGCAACAAATACGAGTGACTGACAAAACATAGAATGTTTGCTGAGAAAGAATAAAGGTATGTCAGCTGATATCTCGAGAAAGGATTTACGAAGACTTCTCTTGGATTACAATATTTCCATCAGAGTTGGCATTTCAGTTTAGGTTGGCACCTGCATATCACAAGTATCATGAATCCCAACCCGTAAATCTGTAGAGTGGCATTGTACTTTCAGGTAGATAAAGAATTGGATAAGTCGATGAATCTATATAAGGGGTCTAAAGACTAAGTATATTCAATCACAAAAATACATAATTTAGCAATATATATATATATATATATATATATATATATATATATATATTTAGCCCTATACTAATATATATATATATATATATATTAGTATAGTGCTATATATATATATATATGTATGTATATATATATATATATATATATTATTTTAAGTAAAAACAAATATTACATTACATGAGGATAATATTGGCCCAGCGGTGAGCACCTCAGGTGGTGTAATGGTTAGCATGTTAGACTAGCAAACCTACACGAGTGAGTTCGATTCTCATTGGGTGCCCCATTCATGCGGCCTTGTGCTACATCTAAGCAAAAAGCTTAGTAAATTAATATTGGCCCAGCGGTTAGAGTGTTCGCCAATGGCCTGGGAGACCTGGGTTCAATCCCAGGTCGAGTCATACCAAAGACTTTTAAAATGGTACTTGATACCACCTTGCTTAACACTCAGCATTATAAGGTACGGTTCAAGGGTAAAGTGGAGCAATCCTGGGAATGGAGTAGCGCCCTCCCCTACACCTTGGTGTAGTAGCTATCGAAAAGGGAGCCTTCGGGTCACCCTCGACTATGGTCGCTAACTTTACTTTACATCCTGTTAAAAACGGTGATACGAATCAAAGACTCCAAAATACTTTTAACCGGACTTCGTCAGATACAATAGGAAAATAAAATACATTACGATTAGATAGGAGGGATATTTGCTCTGTAAATTTATTTACATTGAGTTCTCTACTAGTAATATTTACATATTTGACATTTGAATAATTTATTTGTCCTGACGAAATTCTTCCCTAGACCGGATTTACTGGATTGAAGAACATATATATATATATATATATATATATATATATTAGGATATATATATATATATATATATATATATATATATATTAGGATATATATATATATATATATATATATATATATATATATATATATATATATATTAGGATAGTGTTGACAGAATCATCTTTTGATTCTGCGTTTACGCTATATGAACTGATATACACATGAATTATCACTGATATTGAGCACACTGTATTAATGATCATATCAAACTATATATATATATATATATATATATATATATATATATATATATATATATATATATATATATATAGCATGAACAGAGAAATACAAATGAAAAAGGAATATAGGAAAACACGAATGAAAATTAATAATATATTATTAAGAAGTCCAGATATCAATCACTTACAAGTAGCATGCCGTATTCAAGGAAATTAGAGAAAATAAGAAATTAATCAGAATCATGTGGTGTATTGTCATTTTTGATGGAAGAACAAGTGAAAGTACTCATGATATTCACATGGGTTAAAAAAATTATATTTTTGTGCCACCACACACACACACACACACACACACACACACACACATATATATATATATATATATATATATATATATATATTGACAATAAGTAATCTAAATAGAAAGAAGAGACTTACAGAGAAATAAAGTCGATACTATAAATCTCCCCTTTCTATTTGAATTATTTGTTGTCAATTTTTCCTCCCAAACTGTCAGATTACAATCCATTTTTTTCTTATATATATATATATATATATATATATATATATATATATATATATATATATATATATATATATATTGTTGTAATTTTCTTATTTTCTTGCACTATTTTTTGTTGCAAATAATGTATTTTTTGCGCCATAGCATCATTACAATTTTAAATTATGTGGAACAATTTTTCAAATGAAAATTTAGATTTCTTGCTCCATTTTATTGTTGCAAAGTTTAAATTGTTTTGCACCGTTTTGTAGTTAATAATGTGAGCTTTTAATCCTCTATTTTGTTTTTGCAAGGTTTAAATTGTCTTGCATCGTTTTGTAGTCACACATTTGAGATTTTCTTGCTCTATTTTGCTGTTTCAATGTTTAAATTTTTTTCCCACATTTTTTTAGTTGCAAATTTGAGATTTTCATGCTCTATTTTCTTGTGGCAGATATTAGATTTTCTGGCGGCATTTTGTTGTTGTAAAGTTTAAATTGTTTTGCATAGTTTTGTAATCGCAAATTTGAGATTTTCATGCTCTATTTTCTTCTGGCAAATTTTAGATTTGCGTGCTCCATTTTGTTATTGCAAAGTTTTAATTGTCTTGCATTGTTTTGTAGTCGCAAAGTTGAGATTTTTTTGCTCTATTTTCTTGTGACAAATATTACATTATCTTGCTTTCTTTGGTTGTTGGAAATTTTAAATTGTCTTACACCGTTTTGTAGTCTCACATTTGATACTTTCTTGCTCTATTTTCTGGTGGCAAATAATTGATTTTCTTGCTCCGTTTTGTTGTGGCGAAGTTTAAATTGTCTTGCACCGTTTTATAGTCGCAAATTTGAGATTTTCTTGCTGTATTTTTTGTCATGGCAGATATTAGATTTTCTTGCTCCATTTTGTTGTTGGAAAGTTTAAAATGTCTTGCACTTTTTTGTCTTCGCAAATTTGAGATTTTCTTCCTCTTTTTTCTTGTGGTAAATATTAAATTTTCTTGCTTTGTTTGGTCGTTGGAAATTATTTATTTTTCACCATTTCATTATAGAAAATGTTGAATTTTCTTTCCCTATTTAGCCGCATTAAATTAAATGCATTAAATTATGGAAATAAATATTAACTTTACGTGCACCATTCTCTTGTGGTTATACTGAAGAATATTTGGTGAGAATTTTAGATTTTCTTACACCATTTCACTCAAGCAAGTTTGAGATTTTCTTCGACCATTTTCTTATTGCAAGTTACGGATTTTCCGGGACAATTTTTTTGTTGCAATGTAGAATTTTTTCTGAAATAATTTATCGTTCTAAACTTTAGATTTTCTTTCACCATTCGGTAGTTGAGAATTTTAGATTTTCTTGACTTTTCTTTACCATTTTATTGTTGAATAAAGTTGATTTTTCTTCACCATTTTACTTTTGAATAATGTTGATTTTTCTTCATCATTTAATTTTTGAATATTGTTGATTTTTCTTTACCATTTTATTGTTGAATAATGTTGATTTTTCTTTACCATTTCATAATTGAATAATGTTGATTATCTTCACCATTTTATTTTTGAATAATGTTAATTTTTCTTTACCATTTTATTGTTGAATAAAGTTGATTTTTTTTTCACCATTTTATTGTTGAATAATGTTTTTTTTTCTTTATCATTTTATAGTTGAATAAAGTTGATTTTTCTTCACCATTTTATTGTTGAATATAGTTAATTTTTCTTTACCATTTTATTGTTGAATAAAGTTGATTTTTTTTTACCATTTTATTGTTGAATAATGTTGATTTTTCTTTACCATTTCATAATTGAATAATGTTGATTTTTCTTCACCATTTAATTTTTGAATAATGTTAATTTTTCTTTACCATTTTATTGTTGAATAAAGTTGATTTTTTTTCACCATTTTATTGTTGAATAATGTTAATTTTTCTTTACCATTTTATTGTTGAATAAAGTTGATTTTTTTCCTAACATTTTAAGGTTGAATAATGTTTATTTTCTTTATCATTTTATAGTTGAATAAAGTTGATTTTTCTTTATCATTTTATTGTTGGATAAAGTTGATTTTTCTTTACCATTTTATTGTTGAATAAAGTTTATTTTTCTTCACCATTTTATTGTTGGGTAAAGATAATTTTTCTTTACAATTTTATTGTTGAATGAAGTTGATTTTTCTTTACCATTTTAGTGTTGAATAATGTTGATTTTTCTTTACCATTTCGTAATTGAATAATGTTGATTTTTCTTCACCATTTTATTGTGAATTTTACATTTGTTGATGTAAATTTGAGAATTTTTTTAGCTCTATTTTGTGCATTTGTATTACCTTTACAGATATGACTTTCTTGCACGAACGCAATATGAAGTCGTGTGACTGTTGAGTGACTTTAATTAAAGAAATATGTTCATACATACATTCGTTTTTTTTTCTCTCCCAAGTCGACTATTCTGACTCCGTTTTTCTCGACATTAACAAAAATGTATTTTGCATATGAAGCATTCCTTAGTATTTATTTGTTTCCTTTCTCGTTCTTTTTTGCTGTTAACATTTGACGATTGCAGTTTTTTTTTCTTTTCCGGAAAATGGCTTGAAACTAATGTTGTATACCGAGATGAGAGATTAAGGACAATACTTCTTTATAAAACAAATCTCCGTACACTTTATTCTCGAAAGGGGTTGAACCTTTCGTGGTGTATGAGACAGACGGAACGTGGAGAGAAGATAGATTAACACAGATTGCTATACTGACCCATTAGTTCTTCTTCTCTTGACCATAGGCGTGTTATCTTTGAGACCCCTCTTAGTGCTTGTGTTATCTTCAAAACCCCACTTAGCACTTCTTCTGCTTCTCGGTGGGGGTTGTTCAACTGGAGGTGGGGTGTGGGCAACAGTGCCCTGTGGGGGCTCTAACTAACTCCAAGTTAGCTCTGACTCGGCCCTCCAACTGACCCAGCTGCCGTGGGTATTTGCATATATTATCTCATAACGCCTACTACTTCCGATTAGATCACATAATCTTCTTTCGCTTATTTACACAAGTGAGTCTCTGATTGAAGGCTCGCTCAATGGTCAATATGCATCACTATGAGTACTGTGTCAGCCGAGAAGCATGGTGCTGTGTGAATTCTGTCATTTAATAATTATATATATATATATATATATATATATATATATATATATATATATCACTATACATATTTTCCCCTAGGTTTTTGTATTTCACATTTTTAAACATCCATCGTTAACTTAAAATTATTAATATCATCCCCATGGTCCTGATGATGGTCCAGTAAAACCGAAACGCTATAGTGTCGACCCGTTAATAAATCATTCCTTCCACTTGGATCGTTGTTATCAGTTTTTTTTTTCTACATATTGTTGGATTACAATCCTTTATTTACTCTTCATATATATATATATATATATATATATATATATATATATAAAGTCATATATATCGAGAGAAACAGAATAACTCAAGGAGGAAGGTTATCTCCTACCAATGGGAAAAATGAAATCCCTCTCATGAAAGACATCATAAATTTAAAAAAAAAAATTATTGATTTAGAAGAAAATTGCATTTTATTTTTAAAAAATGGTTACGGGTGTACTTATTTGTAAACGTTGCACTGTCGGAAGGGCGGTGAATACGCTGGTTTTCTCCTCTACAGAGGGTTAACCCACACTAAAAATATTGGGTGGCTGTGTTTGGCATTAAATTGTACTTGATGGTGACTCACGGATTCTGGAAATACAGGAAGAGTGGTATACTCCTTCACAACATTCTTTCCCAGGCACCACTGACCTGGAATGAAAGTACTTGTAAGAGTCACATCTATAGGTCAAAAAGATCTGTTTAAAAATTACTCATATTTGATAGGGCCGTTTGCCAAAACATGCTCTAAAAATGTAAGTATTGTTGGCGACATGAGTTAAGGGTGATCCGAAGGCTCCCTTCTTAATAGCTACAACACTCAGAGAATCAATCCGATAATGTGTGTCATTTTTCATTGAAAAATATGATAAATTCGTTTTAAAATGATTTCTCCCAAATATTAGTTGGGAGGTTTGATAGAAAATTAGATTTTATTATCGATTGAAAAAAGTCATAAGAAAGTTTGCATTTTGATTTTTTTGAGTAACATTTCTTTAGTGCTACAAAGCGGGCATATGTATGTTATGTTTTAGAAACTGACTTTTAGGGTGAATGTATGTTCACCTCCTACATATTTAATCAATTATTTTTGTGGTCGATTCCGGCTGAACTCTTTGTAAAAGCAGGTACTCCAAGATATGTAACTTAGACTAAGGAAAAATACAAAGAAAGAAATTATCTAATTCGGCCATCATTAATTGATGAAAATCTACAGCTACAATTAAGGAAAACAAAAACGGCTGTGACAGTGAATATTAGGAAATAATTACAGGGTAGTTTTAATCTGACAGACATTCAATCGTAAATACCTAAAAGCAAGGTATTTGAAACAAGATATTTTCTTTCGCTGTGTAATAGTCACATTATTATAATCATTAGTTGGACCTGTGGCTGTTTCACGGTATAATTATTATATATAAATAAAACTCAGTTTCTACAAAAGTTTATTTCAAATCTAAAAAAGATAAAATCTCTAAGACATAGTCGCATGAACTGTATAGTTATACTGAGAAAAAAACTTAGATATTATCAGAAGGGCTTTTGCTAGCATCAGCGGCCTCATTGCCTATCGAGGAGACAAATATTGAATTGTGAGCTGCTCCTCTAGCGAGACACGCGATTCAGATTCTCCATACGGTTTTAAATTTTAGACATATGCCCATATACAAAAGCACGCACATATATACACATGTACGTGTGCAAGCTTATTTGTGTGTATGGATATCTGTGTGTGCGTGTGTGTGTATGTGTGTGTTTTAAAATCTATAAATCTGTCACCAGACACATAAATAGTAGCTTAATACTACTGTAAAACATACATTGTAACATTTTATCAGTATAAGCAATATTCAGCAGACACTATGTTTAAAAATAGGTAAAACCCTTGCATAAATGCTATATGACGGTTCATTTTTATTTAGCTGGTTAGCTGGTTATTTTTTCGGCATATCAACACTTTAAGGTCATTTAAAGCTAATATATATATATATATATATATATATATATATATATATATATATATATATATATATATTATAAGAGTGGTGGTTGTCACTAAATCACTTTGCGGGTATATCGAACCAAGTGCAATATAACATGGATAGTGCTCAATATCTAGGATAGAGCTATTATATAATAATAATAATAATAATAATAATAATAATAATAATAATAATAATAAATAAATATATATTAGATATATATATTTAATTCATGGTATATAGACAGTGACCCTGGGTTGCATGGAGCTTTTTGCAAAAAAATATATACTTGTTATATATATATATATATATATATATATATATATAGAACGAAGGCATGGACAGCTATCTATAGGCTATCGATCATATGGAAATCAGACCTGACTGATAAAATGAAACGCAGTTTCTTCCAGGCAACGGTTGCATCGATACTGCTATATGGATGCACTACTTGGACGCTAACTAAACGGCTGCAGATGAAGCTGGACGGCAATTACACAAGAATGTTGCGAGCAATATTGAACAAGTCCTGGCGGCAACACCCCACAAGACACCAACTATACGGCCTCATGTCTGCCATCACGAAAACTATCCAATTAAGACGAACCAGACATGCAGGACACTGCTAAAGAAGCAAGGACGAGCTCATAAGTGATGTTCTCCTATGGACCCCCTCATATGTCCGAGCAAAAGCAAGACGACCAGCACGAACATAGATACTGCAGCTATGTGAGGATACTGGATGTATCCCTGAAGACATGCCAGAAGCAATGAACGATAGGGATAAATGACGAGAGAGGGTCAGGGATATCCGTGCTAGCGGCATTACATGATGAAGATGATGATGATGATGATGATGATGATGATATATATAATCCGAGGAAAAGTCCACGGAGTAGGATTATCCAACTTGAATGCTTAGCAGTGATTTATGATTTTCTGATAACATGGATTATATTATTCAATATCTATAATCCAGACAAATTTCAAAGGATTTATTCATTCATATTTTACTAATAATTTTAATTAATTCTCAAGCCACAAATAAAATTTTCCGCATTTACGGTTTCTTAAAAAATTTAGTAATATCAAAATTTGGGATTAAATATGTAGGACGGGAACATACATTCACCCAAACAGTCAGTTTTTAACATTATATCAGATAATAATAGTTAATGATATTTCCACCGTTAACTTCTTTAATAAAAAAATGTAAAAAATGTAAAAAAAATA
>OY757922.1:69503523-69541023 GCA_963585895.1 Sepioteuthis lessoniana
TTTCACGAAGAGAATCTCAAAATTTTAGAAAGTGAATATGTTTAAATCTTAGCGAAGTAATGTCTTTTAAAAATGTTTTGTCTCTTGCGGTGGGAGTTCTCAGGGCGTAGTGGGTAAGGACTCCGACTGCAACACCCTCGTAAGCGAGCTCAAACTTCAGTCATGCTGTTATGTTCACTTTCAGTTTAATACCCTTGGGAAAGCCATGAACCCCTTATCCCCCTGCTATGCATTAAATAGCAGCTCTAATGTCATTCTATAAGGAAATATTTGACATTAAATAACCCACGAAGTTTGATATGCCATTAAGAAAATGAATCTCCCATGTTTTGTCTTTTTTTTTTTAATTTTGTTCAATTCATTGGTTTGTTTTGTTTTGGTTTAGTTTGGTTTGGCGTGATTTGGTTTTACGGCATATTAACCAATGTAGGTCATTAATGAAAAACCCATTTTATACATATAAAAAGTTATGTTTCAAATAATTCACTTCAGAATAAGTTGTTTTTTTTCATGCACACACTTAAATTTCAAAACTCTTCTATTTTAAAAAATTCAGTTTAGCATAAGTGCACACTTTCAATGTCATAAACAGTTCTATTTCAAACAATTCATTTTAACATATAAAAACAGTTTTAATTTAAGCAATTCAGTTTAGCATAAGTTCACAGTTTAGTTCATTTTCCACGCATAGATAGGACTCCATCAGGTGTTAACAATTCGAGGCAGAGTGGACCTGGGAGCGATGACAATGAAGGGGTACTCAGCATCCCCTAAAGCTCCAGAATTACTTGAACCTCACAATCAGATTGTTTAGTGTCATATCTAGGATAGTCGTTGGAGATGGGGTCTTAGCTCTCGACAGGGATGCAGTCTCTGTATTCTTCAGTTCACTTCTTCCACTTTTTTTCTTTTATGAAAAATCGTCTGTTCCCCAAATCCATTCCGATTCAACTCCTGATTCAATTTATCGGTTTTAATTAGTAGAAACCTCTTCACAAGTTAATTACAAAGATGGCCCATCTTTCTTTCTTTATTCAATATTTCGTTTGTCTTTTTTTTCTTTTCTTTTTTTTTACTCTCTCAAAATTAATTATCATTAACATTCTTTTGGAAATTATGGCTTCTTCTAGGAGAAAACAAGTAAGTGATGTTTTTTGCTTTTGTTTTAACTTGTTTTTTTTTGTTATAGTTTTTTTTCTTTGTTTTGTTTTGTTTTATTTTTCCTTACCAATGTCTGGATTTTATTCTTCCTACCTAAATCAATTATGTTCAATGAAATTGGATTTAAAATGCCCAACTGTTAATTCATTTTAGTACATTGTCAAAAATGGTTGTTCCTAATCGAAATGGGAGGCGCCATCTTGTAATAAATAAGAAAGCTAGTCTCAAGTGCAGTGTGTGTAATGATAGCTGTGTTCTCCACGGGCGCAATTTGGCTACCAGACAAGTAAATTAGTAAACACCAATATTTAATTGAAATACATTGACAAGTCGGCTTTACTTGATTGGTTGGTTGGTTGGTTTCTACATGCCAACTCTGGTTTTTTTTTTTGTATTTTTTTAATCACATACCAACTTCCGTTGGTTATTTAATGTCAAACCAATCTTTGTAGAACAATCGTCGTACTATTTAACCTATAGCATAGAAGATAAGGGAGTTCATACCTATCCCATGTGTATTAGTCCGAAAGTAAACGTCATAGAGCGAATAGAGTTCGAACTCACGCATAGTAACCATTAAGCCACGGGTCATTTCATGTCAAGGTCAGATTGACAATTACGGTTTTCAATGAGATACGATAGCAAATTGTACAGATGTATTCTAGCAATTATTTTCTAAAAGTAAACAGTTCCTTATATTATTTCATTCTAACGGTATGTCAAGCTATCCTAAAAAACTGTAAAAAATAAAGTTGGCTACCGTAGAAGATGACCCGAGATCTCCCTTTTCGATAGCTACTACACCGAAATGTACGGAAGGGCACTACTCCTTTCCCTGGATTGCCCCACTTTACCCTTGATTAGTACCTTATAATGCTGAATGTTAGGCAAGGTGGCATCAAGTTCCATTTTTGAGTCTTTGGTATGACTCAACCTGGGATTGAACCCAGGTCTTCCGGGCCATAGGCGAACACAAACTGTACATTCCCCAAAAATCCAGATCTTGAGCCTGACCATTAAATGAAGTTTACTGCCACACCCAGAATACTTAAATCAGTGTAGAACAATATTATGTACATGCAGGAAAACTGGATTATGTTATATAATTGCAGAGGGATTGTTTTTATATTATCATTTTTCGTTTTATATATCTTGCCTTTCGGTTTAGTTAGGCTGAGATCCTTTCGGCTTTGTGCATGGGTTAGTTAGGTGTACACATTGAGTGCAGTTGATCACGCGCGCAACGGGGAGGATGTGACAATCACAGATGTCACAATAAAAACTCCAGATAGTAAAAAGGGGCTGGGGATGTGAATGACGTCATGCCCGGAAGCGACGGGCGAAGGATTTAGGGATTTGAACAAAAGGAGTTAGTTGAGATTTGATGCTAGAGGAAGGTAGACCATTTTTGATCTGGGCGAGGCCAGACCAGTTGGGGGTCTACGAAATGTGCCGCGCGTTAGTTGAGTCAGTGAGTTGAGAGCTGACGATGTACGAACAGTCAGCATAGTAAGAAATTGTATCTCTCTCTCCTCATGTCAGAAAACCTTAAACTTAGAAAGGTAAATAAATGTTTCGTACCGGAACCAAAAGAGAGTCGTCAAGCGTTTCGAGTGTTTTCGGATTCCTATATGCATTATGAACGTTTTATGCATGTGAATATCTTGGTCGTATTTTTGGACGTGGATATGCTACAATTATACGATGTGCAAATTTGTGGAGTGTTGGTTTGGTTTGGGTTTGTTTTTTTTTTTTGACATATCAACCATTGTAGATTTTTTAATACCAAATATTGTTCATACATATAAATTAAATAATTTGTAATCATTTTCTTGATAACTTTTTTTAAACGGGCCTAAGATCATTATTTTGATAGAGTTAAATTGTTCAAAGTATTGCTATGTATAACTAACTCTACAATTAAACATCATTAATATGTTTACACACTGTAAAATAATCAAACGGTTCTATTTCAAATAATTCAGTTTGGTATACGTCATTTGTTGGTTCAGAGTTTAAGTGTAAAAGAGTTCTATTTAACATATAGATCAGATCCAGTCTGGTGTTACCTATCCGGGCCAGAGTAGACCTGGCGGCAATACTACTGCCTCACTAACAGATTGTTTTTTTTTTCATATACCGGACATTCGTTGAGGTGGGGTCCAACCCTTCTGAATAGATGAAGTCGGTGTATTCTACTGTCCCAGCCGACTGGGCTCGCGATGTTTTTTGTTTTTTTTACTGTACTTCTTATTTTCTTTAATATCATTAAGTATATTTTCTTCGTGGTAGGTAAACTCTTCCCTAAAACCATTATTTTTAAGGGCATCCATATATATCTTACTACTCTCTTGAAATATTTTCTCGTAGGCGGATAGATTCCTTATTCTCAAATTTACTGCTTTGGGGACTTGTTTAATTACGGTCTTCGGGTTATCCGAGTTTACATTAATATAGGAAGGGTACTGGTCAGTTTTTAGAAACGGTTTATATGTGTAATTCGAAAAGTAAGACAGTGTGTGTGGATTTTTCTTGTATAGAATATTTGAGGAATATCATATAAATACATGTGAGTGCTTGATGTATGGCTATTGTTACATCACTTGCAGGTATATAACAAAATTCACATTCAGAGCGAATATAGTGCATTTAGAAGGAAACTCAGAGCTGGTTAAACAGTCATTATAAATTCATAATGACTACTTAAACAGGCTTGAGTTTCCTTCTAATTGCACTATATATATATATATATATATATTATAAGCGTGGTGGTTGTCACTCAATCACTTTGTGGGTATGTGTCGAACCAAGTTCAATATAATATGGATAGTGCTCAATATCTAGGATAGAGCTATTATATGAAAATAATGAATAAATATATATTACATATATATATCTAATTCATGGCACATAGACTGCAACCCTGGGTTTCATGGAGTTTTTTGCAAAGCAGTAATCATCAGGCACTTAAGAAACTTAACTGCTAGATGATTCTTATTTTGCAAAAATCTCCATGAAACCCAGGGTCTCTACCTATATGTCATGAATTAAATATATATATCAAATATATACTTATATATATCAAATATATATATATATATATATATATATATATATATATATATATATATATATATATATATATAATATTACTCCATGAAGAAATATGGAATTTAGATACTGCTTTTAATTCACAGAAAACAAACTAATGACAGATAACTGCATAACATTTTTTTTAATTCAGTAGCAGAATATTCTGACTTCATGAAATATACCTTAAAGAAAATAAGTTAGATTATCTAAATTATTCATATATATATATATATATATATATATATATATATATATATAATATTACACCATGAAAACTTATGGAATTAGTACACTACTTTTAATTCACAGTAAACAAACTAATGACAGATAACAGGATAAACATCCTTTTTAATTGCATAAAAGAATATTCTGACTTCATGAAATATACCTTAAAGCAAATAAGTTAAATTATATATATATATATATATTCATATGTGTGTGTGTGTGTTTTCATATTTATACGAGAGCCATTCAAAAAGTTCTAAATCCTACTCTGATTTTACATTTGTCCAAAACCTTACGTCTTTGTAGAGTATCGAAATTAAGACAGAGATAGGAATTTTATTATCTTATTTTGTAAAAAGTGATAAGATGTTGCCGCAACAAAAATGTTCGGTTAATGGCTTTTTTTTCCTTCACAGTGAATTTTTCAACGATCATCAACTCTACTCAAACATGCATGTGTATGCATATGTATATAAACGTGTATGTGTGTCCATAAGTTTTTATGTTACTCACTCAGTTTGTATGCTTATCCGTATTTCCGTTGTTACGCGAATGTCTACGATGGGTAAAAAACGCTTTTATCATTATACAAAAATACAGCGCAAAGCAATCACAATTTTCCTGAAAATAGACATAGCATCGTCAAAGACAATCAGCAAATTGACCAACCCGATTTTGACGCCTCACCCCGGAAAAGACCTTGCCAAAAAACAGTGCTAAAAAGTCCTCATTAAATCCTGCCCCGTAACCCCTGCTTTTTTATCTTCAACACTGTATAATATAACCAAATTCCCAACCCTAGTTCGTAATGAAGAGACAGAAATATACACGTGACCCGTTTCTGTAATGAACTTAAGAGTAAAAACAAAGAAGAAAAGAAATACGTGATGCATTCAATATGTTTCGATATTTTTTTGTACAGGCATTTAAAATTGTCGTAGAATCTTGAAAATCCAGTATGTTATTGCTATTCATCTCATGAGATGACTGACCAATTTTTATGATTTCAGGTTTAAATCAACAGCTACAGCAGCAATTGGAATACACCCTACTAAAACCTGATTGTTACAGCTGATGATTTTCAAAAATGCAAGTGGACAATTAGAAGAACGATATGCTATAAAATTCTATTTTAAACTTGAAAGAAATGCCACAGAAACGTATGGAATACTTCAGACTGCTTTTGGAGTATCTTGCATGAATCGGGCATCAGCTTTTGAGTGGCATAAGAGATTCAAGGAAGGCAGGGAGTCTGTGAGGGATGATGAGAGGTGTGGGAGGAATAAGAAAGTCAATACACCAGAGTTGATTGGCCAAAGGGTTTGCGTTACTATGTCGAGGTTTTAAGGGAGCTCAGGAAGAGATTCGGTCGGAAGAAGCTAGCATTGTTCAAATCGGGTCAGTGACATTTCCACCAGGACAGTGCACCAGTCAACAACTCCATCCTTTTCACAGACTAATTGACCAAGATGAAGATCTAGACAGTTCGTCAGTCTTCCTATAGTCCAGACCTAGCTCCCTGTGACTTTTGGTTATTCCCTAAGCTCAGAGGCTGTCGTTATGAGACAGTTGAGGACATGAAAGAGGCTGTGACGAAGGTCATTGACACGCTCAGACAAGAAGACTTCCATAGGGCCTTCCAGAAGTTGTTGGAACGGTATAACAAGTGCATTGCAGCCGGAGGAGATTACTTCGAAGGGGACTAGAGTTTCATGTGTGTACTATCAATAAAGGTGCCCATATGAAAAAGATCTGGAAACTTATTTAATGATCCTCGTAAATGATACTCAAGAATGAACAGTTTCAAGCCCTCAAATGTAATAAAGAAAATATTTTTAATTGATTGTATATTGCCTTGACAATAATCAATCGTAAAGATAGCCACGTGAATTCTCCATATTTTTTTTTCTACAAAAAATTATGAGCTCAACCGTAAATCGTGACGTACATTCCGATCTGGTATTTGCGTGGTGCATTCAATAAGTTTCGAGCCTTTTTATGTGAGTACTATCAATAAAAGTGCTCTTACGAAAAAAGACTGCAAACTTATTTAATGATCCTTGTAAGTCGACAACAAGATTTTTAGCTCAAAATTCAGCGTTAGACGTATACCTACTGTATAGGTCAACCTGCAAACATACAATAGATAAGTGTTTACTGTCAGTGGATCTTTTGTTAAAAAATGTAGTGAATTTGCCTGATTATAACAATATATCCTTGTTACAGTTTTACTATTTTAAATCAACCCCATTGTTAATTTGTTGCATATGTTACCTAAACCTGAGTTTACGTTGGAAATGTTTGTGGCCGTGAGCTAGAGGAAAATATTCTAAAATAAAAATCAGTGAGTGTCTCTGTGACGTAATGGCCAACGTGTTCGTCTGCGATTTGATAATCAAAGAGTTTAAATGCCTGTTATATTTTTACGTTCTCTTTCAAACTAATAAATTAGAAGAAAGTATAAACACTATCGTTTCCCCTTCAGCGACTGGTTCCATTGTATCAATCTTCTTCAACATCAAAGATTTTTGGCATTAAATTGCAACCGAAGGTGAATATTCCATTAAACAAAGAAACCGCAAAAAAAACAAAATTTAAATCATTTTGGTTCCTTGTGTTGCAGAGCTATCGCCTAATAACTATTCTTAAAATAATCAACCAATAAAAAGACACAAAAATCCTCCTGTCAATGAAATTTCAAAAATTAAGCGGTAAATTTTGCACTCTTTTTTCCCCCAGTTGGTCGCTGTTGAGGTAAGGATGTCACTTTTTTTCTCTTGTTAAGGATTTAGGTTTCCTGTACACAGACTCGATTTTTATATTTAACATCAATTTAACAACCCCCTTATCCTCCCAATTATGGGTTAAATAGTCCCAATACTGTCCTTCTAGGAGAATAGCTTTGGCATTAAATAACTGACGAAGGTTGATATGCCATTAAACAAAGAAACCGAAACCGAATCAATTTAACAAAACCCTACAGTTATATAATACTCCTCTAAGTAGATAATATCTCTTGAGAGAAGTTTTTTGTGGCTCAATCATAACTTTCACGTTATACAAAAACACAAAAAATTTAAAATACCGTAGAATTTTCTATTTTATTAATTTTTTATTTTTTCTTCTAATTTAAAATATCTTGTCTTAGTTATTTTGCCTTTTATAATTTTTATAAAACCTCATTTGTTTCCAGCAAGTCGTTAATATTTGTTGTATTGTGTTTTATAGTTCAGTAGAAATGTTCCTTGATACACTTAAGTCCACGCGTGAAAATCCATACTAGAAAATATGGTTGTCTAAGAAAAGGAAAACACTAAATTTAGATCAATTGTAAAACATGGAGAGTGATGGACTCCTTCAGATTATTAAAAGAAATACCACACTCTTGATATGTCAAAGAGGTTCACAGGCTCTATGGCCAGTAGAAAACGTATTAAAATAAGTAACTAGAATAGTAAGGAGAATAGTTTGCAGAAAAAAAATTTATTCAATGTCCGTTTCCGTCGCACACACACACACACACACACACATATATATATATGTATATATATATGTGTGTGTGTGTGTGTGTGTGCTCGTGGTGTAATGGTTATCGTTGCAGGAAATGGACACGGTGACACGAGTTCAAATCTTGGACTGCATTTCACATAGCACTAATACCCTTGGGAAAGGTATGAATCCAATTATTCTCCCTCCAGCTATGGGTAAATAGTACGACAGACTATGTTCTTCAGCCTTGGTGAGGCAACTAGTCTAGGAGAAGGAAAACTCTGAATTTAAACCTGTTAAACTCCGCTTAAAAAGACTGACCTTATGTCATATCCTGCCCGAGTGGAGAGGTTGGGTAAATATGATATATATGTGTGTGTGCGTGTGTGTGTGTGTGTGTGTGTGTGTGTTTGAATGCGTGTATTCAATATGCATCAAGTTGGATTTGTTCGCAAGCGAGAAGTTTTCTGCATGAATGAAATGCACGCTGAGCAACCATTCCCGTGTGATTGCGTAACATCAGGAAATGGTTACTGTAAACGCGTAATGAAATCAACTGCCGAAAGTAAACGCGTTTTTTTTTTAAGTCACAAACTGCACACTAAAAATGAAGATGAACGTTCAATGTAATCTCTACTTTTAATTGATTTGGCCTATATGTATAATTTATATATATTTGGCCTATATATATATATATATATATATATATAATTCTTTTAAATACCCTGTCCGGTGGTAAAAGCTGCTTGGTAGCACCAGGAGTGGCAGTACCGCCTTGAGCTACTGAAACTCTGTTATCACCCCTGGTTGGCGGCTGATGATGGCAGGGTATCGCACGTGCTTTCACACGTTGTATGATGAAAATATTTATATATATATATATATATATATATATACAATTACATGATCTCACCATCACGAGCACGATGCGGCACAACGTTAAGATTTTGAACGGAATATGATTGGTTTGTATTCAATTTTTCTACTCCCAGATTGGTAGCTATACTCTTGTATCGTGGAAACGATACACAGTGAGAGTTAATTATTTATTAACTCAAGGGATACAGTTCGACTAGTATTATAAGTCTCTTTCACTGTAGGTGTTACGACCGAAGTTGGTCTTCTACTGACTGACGACATTCAGAGCGCTTCTATCTCGCTGCTGTCCCTGACTTAAGAGACACGGCGTCTTTTATACTTCAGCGCTACCGGAAGTAACGTGGTACGAGCCACTATACAACACATACATATGTTAAAGAGCTCAGCCTACTCAGCTATTTGTTCATCGATGGAAGTAGAATAGTTGAATCCATGTCTCTCCAATTGGAATTGGCGTTTTGTGAAGCAGCTGTCTAGAGGTTCAATATGTCAAGTGCAATGTTTGCTGGATGCTTTGGTCATGGTCATTCTATTTACAATATAATTCCTCTACTTGAAAAGGAAATGTACAGATTTATTCGTGTTAGAAATAAGTGAAATCGTTAACTAAGTGTAAAAATGAAAAAGCCCAGACTCGTTTCAAAATATCATGTAGAAAATATGTTTACAATTTTATATAAATTTAGTACACATTGTTGTGTTCTGGATAGTGAACACAAGTAGTAGTAATAATAAGACAAACCACGTTATGTGAGGAAAATAGTTATATTTACAGGAAAGAGTATTTACAAGAGAGAGACTGTTAATAATAAGAACATAGGATTAGTGATAGAGTAATGATATACTTCAACAATAGGAACGACACTTCTGATCTGACCCGTAGGCTTATTTTATTTCTTTGTAAAAAATACAAAGAAGGCACAAGGCCTTAAGGTTTTTGGGGAGGGGAAAGGAGCGGTCTTGCTTTTCTATGTATTCTGAATTGAGCCTAGCTAGCCACATTCGCCGACCCATTCAACAGTACAATATATAACCATTCATCCCTCATCATGTGCGCAGCAGACACCAAAATACCACATTTGCTCTATGATACAGCCTACTTAAAACCCGTAAGTGGTATATGATTTTTATTTACAAAATATGATTTATGTACAATGAAGTGATGGGAATGGGAGAAAAAAAACCGAAAAATATATATACAAGAAAGAAAACAAAGAAAAAATCCCCATTTGGTTTCCCTCCCATCCCCCCGTCTATAAAATTGGAGGCCGACTCTTTTCCGGATCGAAAGAAACCGGAAACAAGCCGGACCTACCCTAGGTGGGACAGGAATCCTAACCTACAGAGATAAAATAAATAAAGGGTCGGGCGTGGTATGGGTCGATAGATGCAGATAATATGATTTTTTACATATGAATGTTCAAGATCTTCAATAAAAGCGGAATGGGATTCGGGTTGAGGTACAAAAATAATAGGGAGGGGGAAGATCTTGAGAAACTAACGACTAGATGACGGGGACAATGACACACAACATACTGCTAACTAGGTTACAAGGGGAAAAAACAATTCTACTTACCAGGGATGGGGTCCCTAAGGACCCGTACCGTAGACGCCATGGGCCGGCAGAGGAGGGAAGGATGACTCCAACATTGCCCCCTTTCGTACGACCAGGCTCGCTACAGTCACCCACCTTTTGCTGAATGTTATGCGATCCAAGCGTTTTCTATCACATCTGATTTTGACCCTCAGCTGATGCCGAAAATACAAAGCCAGATCACGATGAGAAAAGTTTGCATCGTCATACAATCCCTTGTTTCGCGTCGTCCAAATCACCATTCGGGCTACAGCTAGGATCGCGAGAAACACCACACGCTTCTCACCGTGAAACGGAGGAAGAACGTTGTCTACGACGTAACCAACGTCGAGCAGCACAAGCTTTTTCGGTTCGATGCGAGCCGTCCACTCCTCGACGTGATCCCAAAACGGGCGGACTCGCTCGCAGTAGTAGAAGGCGTGCTCAGCCGTTTCTTCTAGGCCACTGCTGCAGCGAGGGCAATCAGGCGTGTCTGCCAGGCCCGCCTTGTAGTTCAAGTCGCGAAGGGGTAAAGCATTCCGTGCAAGTCGCCAGGTGAGCGAGAACTCGGAGTTGTTCAAGAAGCTCGATCCTGGCGCCCAATTCCAATGAGAGCAGATCTCCTCCGCCGTCCAGCCGTGCCGCTCGCTGAGAGGATCAGAAGCGGAACCCACCACTAATTCCCGATACAGTTCCTTCAGAGGCAATGAAAGGTCACTGGACCCAAGAAGGTTACAAAGGGCCTTTCGGCACTCGCGGACAAACAGTGCTTCGCCCAAAGGCCTACGTCGACCTTCAGCCTTTGGGTCTGAGTTGAGGCGAGGAAAAGTCCGACTCGCCTTTCGTCTCCACACTGAGTCCCCCGTCAAGACACGGCCCAGATATGCAAGTCTTTCAGCAAGCCAGTGGCTCTCCAGATCAGGCATACACAGACCCCCGTTGCGAGTATGTTGGATACAGACCTGCCTACGGACCATCGGCCTTGCACCTCCCCAGAGCAATCTGGAGAGGGATCGTTGCAGTGCTAACCGATGTGCCTTAGGCAGAGGAGGTACAGCCAATCGGTAAAGGATCAAGGGGAAGACGTACGCGGCGCACGCCTCAGCCCTGCCCTTTAAGGACAACCTCCTTGAAAGCCAGATTCCCACCTGAGCATTCACTTTAGCATGTACCTCCGACCAATTTCGCTCCAGTTGGAGGTCGGGCCCAAACCACACCCCGAGGATGCGGATAGGTCCGTCACTCCAGCGGAAGGGCCCTGGAAGAGTATTGCTACCCCTGCAAGCACCAAGCCGCAAACCTTCGCTTTTGTCAAAATTGACCTTGCCCCCTGCAATCCGCTCATACTCGACAACCGCCTCTTTCACAGCCTCTATATCCTGGCGGCGGGATACAAAGACTGTGACGTCATCAGCGAACGCGGAAACCCTGGCCGCAAGGCGGCCAACGAATGGGATACCGCGCAGTGCCGGACTTGTCCCCTCATCCCTAAGCCTGCGCAGGAGGGGCTCCAACGCGAGGACATAGAGAAGAGGAGACAGAGGGCAGCCTTGCCGGTCCGAACGCTCGATCGCGATCACCCCCGAACGCCTTCCGTTCACCTGCCTGAGGGTTGTGGTACATCATGCTAATCCATCTGCGGAACTCCGGTTTGAATCCGGCAGTCTCCAAAACAGACGCCAAGAACCGATGGTCTACCCTATCGAAGGCCTTGGACTGATCTAAACTGATCAGCGCGGCTTCGGTGTCGTCTTTTATCCCCTCTAGGACCTCGCAAATCAAGTGCAGGTTGTCCTGGATTGATCTTCCCTTCACAGCAAAGGTCTGTTCGGGGCCGATCAGATCGCTAATGACAAGCTGTAAACGATTCGCTAAGACCCGGGCCAAAATCTTTAACTCTGTTTTAAGCAGAGTTATGGGCCTGTAATCGTCTAAACCCTCCCAAACATGCCTGCCACCTTTCTTCAGCAATGTGATCACGCCCTTGGTAACGCTACCAGGGATGGCTCCCTGGGCGAACCAATGGTTGAACATATCCGACAGAATAGGTACAAACATGTGCGACATCCTCAAGTACACTTCGTAGGGCAAACCATCTATTCCCGGCGACTTGTTCAGGCCGACCTGCTTCAACGCATCACGGACTTCGCATTCAGTAACCACACCCTCGCAGCTAGCCGCTTCAGCCGCCCCAAGGCGGGGGAAGTCGGTGAGATAGCTACGAAACTCCCGGAGCGGGAGATCAGTGCAGCGGGCAAAGCGATCCCGAAAGTGCGCCCGAAAGGCGTCACGTATCTCACGACCAGATCGCAGCAGACGCCCGTCCGGGGTCTTGACAGATGCGATGTACCGATCGGGGAACCTTCGCACTTCTTCTTCACGAGCAGTCGCGTTCGATTTCACAGCTTCGTTGAGAACTCTTTTTAGCCTAGATCTAACTACTGATCCCTTGTAGCGCTCGCTACTCTCACGCTCAAGGTCCCTCCTAGCTAGCTCTACACCTAGGGAGTCCCCCCCAGCCACCGCCCGGGAGAGTCTATCATCTATAGATTTCGCCTCCGTGGTCCTGTCTAAGTTGAGCTGTCGACCGTACTTGGTGGCGAAATCTCTAATCCTATGTTTAAGAGAAACCCACCACCTATTCCCGGTAACCGCCCCCACTAACGCCCGCTGAATTAGGGATTCCAGCCGATCCCGGAAGTCCCGTATCTCCAGTAAGGAGGTATTGAACTTCCAGTAGCCGGCTAGACTAGGCCTATTTGCTAACCGCAGACTAAATCTAATGAGTTTATGGTCAGTCCACGCTATCAAGTGGAACGTGGGACAACTAACAAAATCAATGTCAGCTCTTCTCACTAACACTCTGTCCAAGTAGGAACCTACTTTGGCAGAGGGCGATCTATCTAGCCACGTCCACATCTCCCTCCCTGGGTGATCAAGACGAAACCTGTCGACGAGACCGTGACGAGTCACGAAGCCGACAAGGCTGCTTTCACACCTTCCCAATCTGTTAGCTCCCCGCCCGACCTTATCTATCTTGGGATCAAGGATCGCATTCCAATCACCCATTAAGACTAGCCGCTTCGTATCGTCCAGGAACGGCGCCAACCGACGAAAAAATGAAACCCTCTCCGCAGCGATATTGGACGCATAAACCGCAACCAGACGAAACTTGAAACTTTTCACGGCAACATCGGCCACAACCAACCGGCCCCCGTCACCTGCAAAAACAACGTCAACATCAGCATCAAGGCTGCGTCGAACTAGTAAAGAGACCCCAGCGCTGGTGCGGCTGCCGTATGCTGAGAAAAAGTTAAAATCGCTTTCCAGCACCCGACAGTCGGCACCGCAAGTGAAGTGAGTCTCCTGCACTGCAGCAACATCCACTCCGAGGTTCTTGAGTTCAGCAAGCAAGCGCGTACACTTGCTTGAATCCCTCAGTCCCCTCGCATTCAAACTGGCAAGGTTTAAAGCCATGAATCCAACTTACCTTACTCAGTGTCGACTACGGGCCGGAAATCCTTCGGGGTGAGGATGCCGACGGCCTGACGCAGGGAACCGGTGCCGAGCTCAGTGCTAACTCGGTCGTCCCTGGTAATTCCCCCGATATCCATGGGGTACCTCAGCTTTAGGGACCTATAAAATGATGGGTGAACTAAAATCGGAACCCTGCCCGAACAAAAAGGAAGCATTTTTTTTAACATTGCATTTTTTGTGTTGGCCAGCATTACGTCCGCCCGGCTGGCTTCGTCAATAAAGTTCCATAGCTCTTTAGTCCGATTGCCAGCCGAACGGACGAATGTGGTCAACATTGGAGCGTCCTTGAATATGTAGGGATTAGTGACGTCTTTGTTGTTTATTTTTTTTAATGAGCGCAATGGTTTTAATGAGGTTTTTAAAATGTGGTCGTGATTTGGGTTTTCTAAAATGTCTTCGCAGAAGAGAAAAGCGGTCATTGCATGGCGGGTTTCTGTTGAAGCTGAGCGTGCTCTTGGTTTTTGACCTGATGATGATGCTGATGCTGTCTGTGGGTCAGGTGAGAGTCTTGTCACTGAGTGTGACCGTGTGAAAATTTTCGGAGTTGTGATTGGGGAAAGTGAGGGGGGTAGTGGGATTTCGATTGGGTTTATTGGAGTGATTTTTTGTTTTTGTGGGAGGGGAGGAATTATTTGAGCTGGTCGCTCATTTGTGGCTGGTGACTTTGATATTTTCTTTTTCCCCTCCCCCTTAGGTTGAGGTAGGGAGGGTGTTTGTTGTTGTGTTGTTTTTTGGGATTTCTTTTTTCCCCCTCTTTTGTTGGCGAGTCTTCGCTATTCCTTCTTCTTTTTAAGTTGATGCTCATGTCCATGGGTTCTATTGGTGTTGATGATTGTTCTGTTGTAGTGGTCGATGTTGATGATTGAGTTTTAGTAGTAGTATCAGTAGGAGTAGGAGTAGCGATGGTTATAGTTGTTGAGTCTTTTGTGGTAGCTGTAGGGGCTATTGATTTTTTTATGGGAGTTTTTTTCCCCCCTTTTTTTTGGTCACTTGGGTCCACCCCTCCTCATCTTCTTTGTTGGGGTTTTCTTGGTTATTTTCGATGTTTTTGGTGGGTGACTTGTTTGTTATGATCTCTGAAGTGATGGTAGTGGTAGTAGTCGTTGTTGCGGTGGTCGTTGTTTTTTGAGGGCAGTTTTTAGAAAAATGTCCGATTTTGTTACAGGCCCAACATAAGGGCTTCCTGCCCTCAACGACCACCGTCATCGTTTGATCTCGGTATTTAATTTTATGAGGTACGTTGTTAAACCCTCCCCTATCGAGGCACATGATAAAGACATAATCACCGTATGCAGTTCCTCGTGTAGATCTTATTTGAGAAACTTGTTCAACGCCGCCATATATGCTTAAGTAGGCGGCGAGAACGTCCCCACTCAATTGCATTGAGACATTACATACGGTGACCTTTATTCTTTTCTTGCCTCGATATTGCCTCGGAAGAAGCGTGTCGTAATGTTACCACCGGCCAGTTTCTTGGCTACTTCCTCTGAAGGGAGTAAAACATCCCAGGTTGCAAAGCTCCTGCGGCAGAAATACTTACCTGGGATGTTTGCGCTTTTTAGTAAGTCTTCGAAAGTCTCTTTTTTAAGTCCTGCTAGTCTCTTGGTCTTAAGATCAGTGACTACGAAGGACAGGGACTTTGGTTCCACTTCTTTCACAAGTTCCGGTATAGGAAGGATTTCGCCTTCCTTAAAATAGTTGGCATATTTTTCTGCCCTGTCTCTTGCGTAGTCATTGGGGGTTTTTTGGTTCACACAGTGTGACGACCAAGAGACTGTTGTTTCTTTTGGTTTCTGGGCCGGTGGAATAGTACTTGCAGATGACGACAAGTCAAAAGGTGCTTCTTCCGGCATTGGGGAGGGTCTCGTTGTAAATATGTCCTCGGGTGAGTTAGCTTCCTCCATGGCTGTGAAACACAGCTAGGAGGAGATGAATCCGAATGATGTGGTTAAGATCAAGAACGATGAAAAACAATGAAAAATCCGGTATGAGAAATGGTGGTCGTTTTTTTAAAAAAGAGTTGAAACAACAATTCGAGTCGAGGTTTGACCCTCCTCACAAACAAACAACAGTAACAATTGTTTGAGGGGGGTCACAAAGCAATAACAATATAAAATTTACAGATAACAAATAACAATTTTCAACAGTAACTTACTTTTCGATAGAGAAAATAAACGCAATCCAAAAAAGGACGTGTGGGCTTATTGCCAGACTTATCTCCACTGCTGCCACAATGGCAGATGGAACAGCTCATTATGCTGAAAAGGTAAGTGTTACCCAACGTATACATAGAAACTGGATGCGGAATTAAATAATCTACAAGGAATCATTTGCCATAAAACCTAAACAAAGCAATCAAGTATGTTTTCCTTTTCTTTTTTATATTTGCAGGGAATTTTAAACACTACAGAATGGAAACAACCTACGTCTTTCGCAACCTTCCTCTATGGATTGCTTATCATAAATGAGATTTGGGATCTTTTTTATAGTTTCAATTAACAGTTCTTTTGTTGTACAGATCTGCACAAACTGTCTCCCAACCGTGAAACTATATATATATTTAAGCTTTTGCTACTAATCGATTCCTGCCAAATCGCCTGGAGCCGTAGAATACACCGACTGCTCCTCAGCAGAAGGATAAGACTTCCCCAGACGATGGTCCTGATTGTGACATTAAACTATATGCTGGTGAGTTTCCAGTCCTGATGGAGCTTTGGAGAACGCAAAGTATCCCTTTATTGTCATCGTTACCAAGTCCACTCTGGACTGGAATGGTTGCATCTGACAGGTTCCTATCTATGCTGCTGGGATTTGGCATGGGTAGGTGTATTTACAAGATGCGCTACGTTATTTGTCTAATATGAGTCGGTAATAGTTTCTGTGGGATATCGTCTGCCTTTTGCGTTTTTGAGTGTAAAGCCATCAATTTTTTTTAGATTTGTGGACGTTTGATGTAGATAGTCTGGGCTGATAATGAGCAACAATGTCAAAGAAATCAGTGTCTCCATCTGGGTAGTGAACATTGGCCTTCGTGTTACTATAGAGTATCATTATGGCAGTAACAGTTTCTTGGGACAGGCCATAAGCTAGAAGTATTTACTCCATCTTTACACAGTCTATGGAGTACAATGACTGGGAGAAATCTACGAACGAGAGTGTCGCCGCAAGTTTTTTTTTTTTGCCTAACTCCTTCTATAATTCATGGGACTGTCAGAATCTGAAGTTGTGGAACGATTCCTCCTAAAACTATTATTTTTCTAAGAACTGTGTCAATTTCTGGTTCGATTCGATTGAAAAGCAGAGTGTTATAAAGCTTAGCTGCTATGGAAGTAAGCGTTGTCTCTCATTAGTTCTTGTTGATTCGAAGGTCACCTTTCTTGGGGAAAGGAAATATGCTGCCTTTCGAAGGAGAATAAAAAAAATATCATTAATCTAAATAATTTAATCTACTTTGTTTATTTATAAGGCTATACGGTTCAGCTATTAAATAAAAACACATTGCGTCGCATCTGTCATTATTCTTTTTACAGCTAAATAATGATAAAAAACTAAGTGAACATCCTCTGCAATATAAAATGGTAGTACAGAAGTAATAATGCAATAAATAATCACAATTAGATTAAGCGGCAATAAATCTCCTCACAAGTAAAATGTGTGACCTCCTTGAAATAACAATTACTTTAAGCAGCCTGAAGCCTGTCTGCTAGAATTGTGAATCTATGATACCCATCAATCACAGGATAATATGCATCTGATCCTGGATCTCGGTGCAGAAATTGACAAGGCTGTATGGAAAATCGACAGTTGCACATACAACAGGTATCTCCTTCCTCAGGACACTGATGTTCTCCAAGAACAGAATCAGGTGTTCACAAAATTGATATCAGTGTCGCAGAAGGTATTGCCAGGTTGTGACTGAACATAAATTTGAATAAACTCTACAGGTGGCAAATTAAACTACAATGTTGGTTGTTTTCTTCTCTTTTTTTGCATGAGATAAAATACAAACTGCTCCAGCCATGATTTGAATGTGACTAACACAATCTTTTTTTCTACGGCAATAACCATTCCACCATAAACGTTATTAATGAACAATCATCTATTTGGAAGTAAAATTTCTTTAAAAAAAAAAGGAAAACTTGTCCTATTTAACAAAAACATATTCAGTCTTCCTACGCAATAATCAATGCACACAGAAAAATATAGAAAAAGTTCAGATTTAGGTGTGTCCTAAAACACATCATTCTTTCACTAAGAATTTCTCTTTCCTACAATGTTTTCGCAATAAGAAAAAAAAAAGTTGTTTGTTTGTTTCTATGACTTTGCTCATCGGAGTTGTTTACATTCATTAAAATTAGCCAAAAGATTCTATAAAATTAAAAATTAAAAAAGGCAAATTTATATGTGTTTATACTGTATGATATAATTAACTAGATATGCAGACTCGAAGCAAAGATTATTTTGAATCAATAAATACAGGGTATGATAGAAATACTCCTCATATATTTAATTCTCACTTGTTGAGCAAATTAACTAAGACAAGTAGTAACGGTAGCTTCATTTAGCTAATATCTTATCATATTTTAAACATACAATCAGCCATGATTCTAGCTTGGACAGGTGCAGACTCTCCGTTTGCTGTTGAAACGTATTTTTTAAGACTGGTGAATCAGTTATTTCTTCAAAGAGATTTTCACGCTCATTGTGGGTTGATGTAGAAATGAAGCTATTCCGGATTAAAAAAACAAACTGATACAGCTAAGAGTTAAATTTTTCAGAATAAAATGTTCTTCAATCAAATGAGAGCCATTTAGAAGACCTCAACACGTTCGAAAAGGTCTAGACTCAATTAATTCTTTTAGAATCAGTTACCTTGATCTTTTTATCAATCCTTAAAAACATGACCTTTACAACCTAGGATCATAACTGATCGTACAGGAAAAATAAACAATAAGACATTACATAGATGTAGCTAACATCTTCATTTGCCTTAGTTCACTTCGACCACCAACGTAACGGTTTTCAATATGAGAGATAGGGCCATTTCAAGCGACAAACAAACGAAATCTCAAACGAGAAGACTTGGGCATGGCTAAGAAAGGGAAACCTTTAGATAGAAACTGAATTTCTTTTGATAGCAGCACAGAACACCGAGCCATTTGCCTAACGGGTAGAGAATTCGCAAATAGCCCAGGAGACAGGGGTTCAATCCCAGGTCGCGTCATACCAAAGACTAAAAAAAATTGGTACTTGATTCAACCTTGCGTAACATTCAGCATTATAAGGTAAGGGAACCAATCCAGGGAATGGAACAGAATGGACTAGCACCGTCACTTACACCTCAGTGTGGTAGCTATTGAAAAAGGAGCCCTCAGGTCACCCTCGACTAAGGTCGCCAACTTTACTTGTTACTTTATATAAAGGCAAAAATAGCTAAGACACGGTAAAATTCCAAGTGTAAGTTAAGTAGTGATATTGACGAAACGATCAATCACATATACATATGCAAACAAATTAGCGCAAAGAGAGGATAAAATTCGTGTTATCTAATTAAGGAATGATTTTTTTTATATTAATCATTTTTCGTTATTATATCTTATCATTCAGTTTGGTTGGGCTTTGAACTTTTCGAGTATCTTAGTTCAGGGCATAGACATTGGGTACAGTTTTACGCTCGTGCGCAAAAGATATGACAATCACCATTGGCATAATAAACCCCAGACAGGAAATGAGGCTGGAGTGTTGATGATGTCATGCTAAGAAGAGATGGTCCTGATAATTTGAAGATATTGAAAAAGAGTCAGTTGAAGGTTGTCATTGGACCATGGAGGCAGATAGCTGAGTTCTCTGCCATTGGGGCACGGAGAATTGAGTTCTCTACCGTTGAAGATGTGGTTGAGATTTTTCGGATCTCTATCAACAGAGGTCTTATACACTGCAAGATGCACCGTGCGTGGGGATGGGGTCAGCATATTAAGAATTTTGTCTCTCTCCTCGTGTCGAAGAACCGAAGTCAGAGGTTAATAAACCTGTTCGTCCCTGAAACGATTGAGTCCACCTGTATCTGCATTTGTATTTGATTGTATTTGAATATGAATTTGTATATGTACTGTTATACTTGATATGGTTATAGTGTACAACAGTAGACACCGCTTGGGTGGGAGAGGGGATTCACAGGGAACTGTGCAGGAAATTTTAATTTCACCATGCTAACAATTGGTTCATGCACAACCTGGAATCCGTCCTGGAGAATGAGACATACTAAATTCTCTGCGATTTTGATATACAAAGGGTGACCATTCTTAGAGGTCAACAAAAAAAACCCCTGAGAACTTGATGAATTGTGGATTTCGCCGTCCCGGCAGACCTCAAAGTAAAACTGAATTAAGACGAAAAAAGAAATAAGTACCTAGACCTTGTTAGGGAACTGAAATAACCCAATGGAACATGTATGTCAAGTTGATACGAATTGTAATCGGTGCGCTCGGTACAGTCACCAAAGGATAGGTATAGGGACTGGAAGAATTGAAAATAAAAACACGAGTGGATACCATCCAAACCACAGCACTGTTAAGATCTGCCAGAATACTGAGAAGAGTCCTGGATACTTGTTAGCAGTTAAACTCCAGGGAAAAACCATCAGCTGATACTGGTGTGAAAAATTATCAAATGAGTAAAATAATGATAATCGAAATGCATATAGTAGCGCATAATTAGTACAAGACTTGACACAAATTGGTGAATAAGGTGATCCACTGGGAATTGTGCAAAAGTTTGAAATTTGAATTTACTAAAAAATAGTATGTTCATCAACCAGAATCTGTTCAGGAGAATGAAACAGAAAATTTATTGGGATTTTGAGATAAAAACGGATCACCTAACCGGCCAGAAACCAGACCTAATAATAATTAATAGAATAGAATAGAACCAGCTGAATATAGAACTTTAACGTCCCGGTGCACCACAGAGTGAAAATCAAACAAAAGAAAGAAAGATAAATATTTGGACCTTGCCAGAGAAGTGAAAAAACGTGGAACATGAATGTGAAGATGGTTCCAATCGTAATTCGTGCACTTGGAACGATCCCTAAAGCCTTGGAAGGAGGAGCCGCAACCATTCAAACTACATCATTTTTAAGATCAGCCAGAATACTGAGAAGAGTCCAGGAGACTTGAGAAGACTTATAGTCTCTCATTATGCAGTGAAAGACCATCAGCTAATGCTGGTATGAAAGATTCAAAATAAAAAGAAATATACAATAATGAAATACTGCAAACTAGCGCAAAAAGAGAACAGGACTGAATACGACAGCGTGGGTAAGGTGACCCACTGAGAATTGTGCAAAACATCGAAATTTGACCATACAACCAAATGGTATATTCCCAAACAAGAATATGTCCTGGATAATGAGACACACAAAATCCTCAGAAATTTGAAAAATAAATAAAGATATTTTTAAAAAATGAGATAAAAATGGGTCACTAAATCCCGGCTAGATCAGATCTAGTGATTATCAACCAAAATAAAGGTTGTGGGAGAATCTGCTGAATTGTGGACTTCGTCATCCCGGCGGACAACGTAGTGAAAAAGAAAAAAAACAAAAAATAAAACAAAAGAGAAACACATTCTGGGATTTTGCCCGAGAATAAAAAAATTGTGTAAAACCAGAGGGTGACAGTGATATCAACTGTAATCGGGGAACTTGCAATGGTCTTCAAGGTATTAGTAAGGGGAACTGGAAGAGTTGGAAATCGGAAGACGAGAAGCATTGTTAAGATTAGCTAGAATACTGAGAAGAGTCCTGGAGAATTGAGGAGACTTATTGCCACTCATACACCAGTGAAAGACCATCAGCTAACGCTGGAATTAAAAACACAGAAGTAATAATATAAAACAACTGAGCTAAAATGAATGAAGATTTTTTTCTATCTTTTACTCTAGGCGTTTTCTTAAAGTCCGACTGGCGCAGCCATACGCAGGTGCTTACACGATTAAATCTTGGAAATATTCCTGTTTTCTCTTATTAGAGAGATTATATTTCATTATGTTTGTGAACCTGTTACTAGTAATCCATACTTTGCTTAAATGCTTCATTTTTAATTTTAAAAAATGTACGTCTATTCTATTTCTCTCGAAAGGTCAGAACTGGCGTAAGTGTGAGAGAGAGAAAAGGAGACGAAGACAGAGGACTGCTATATTCACTATTATCTTCTACTTAGCCGCGATATGCCATATTCATGGCCCTCTTAGCATTTTTGTTTCTCAGCTGGGGGTGGGGGCACTGCCACTCTAGACACTGACTGGCCGGTTTTGTGACTGTTTTTCTGTGACAGCTCGTGACTGAGTGACTGACTTTTTCTGATGTGGGTGCTTGCATATATGATTTCACAAGGCCTAAGTATTTTCGGACGTCAACCTACGTTACCTGTGTTTCAACCTGTGTGAGCTGCTTATACCCACGCATTGCTGTCAACCTGTTTACACTTTTGGAATGTGACGGCTCTGTCAAAGGTCAATATAAAACATCTTGACATCACTTTCACAAGATGGGATAAAACTACCGATGTATATTAACTATTTCAGGGGTTTGCCATTTAATGAGTGATAAAGCGATCTTAATTAATTAGAGACCAGTTCCACTTGCTGTCTGTACCTGGTTTTGCGGGAAATATTGATTAAACCTGAGAAATTAAATCAAGTGTGTAACTGTTTGACAGCCTTTGTTGCCAATTACTTGTGAGCAGAAACCATACCAGCCAGACCTCTTAATTGAAATGAAAAAAAAAAAACCCAGTCCACTGAACCCGAATGGTATGTCTAAGACTAAAATGTTAGTTATCAGATGCACACACAAAGATTTTAATCTATTTTAATCCCTTCCACTCTGTTTTAACGGTTTAGACATAGTAGAACGTTGTATTAAGTATTCTACTTAAAGGAATAGACAATATAATCACAGAGGAAATTAAAAATTTTATCAAATCTTATCCATGGTCTCTTTATTTGAAATAGATATTTTCCATCTAATTTCGATTAATCTCAGAACAAAAAACTTACACAGAACTATGTTTTATTCGGCAATCTCCACACGCCTGGTTGGTCGCTCGATCGTCTCTCGATGTAGCGTGGCACCCGTTTTTGAATCTTAAACCCTGCTGAGTGGGCCTTTCACCGGTCAAACAAAAGAAAGCAGCAAAAAAACAAAAAAAAAAAACAAACAAAAAAACAAACAAACAAATAAACAAACTGAAAGACCTTGGAAGAGAAGACAAAATGCGAAAATCCTAAACAGCTACCCAAAATACCGATTAACCTCTTCGCTCGGATCCCGATCTCTGCTTAGCCATCACTTTATCAGACCAGGTGCTGATTTTTGCAATTGTAGCTATTTCTGACTGCACGAGACTTTTTTTTTTGTTGAGTCTCTCGCTCCAACTGGCTGACTCTTAGACTGCTAGTCTCTCCATCTCCGCGTCTTAGACTCTACTCTTCGAATCCGGTTCATAAACTCCAGTATGCGACCCCGAATCCTTAATTCTACTCCTAATCTCTGTCTTAGACTCAAGAGGTCGACTTTGCGTTTAAGACTCAAGTAACCAACACTCTTGGTCCTTTTCAACCCCAAATTCCGATCTCGAACCTTCACACAGGTTCACGTGGGTTCACACGAGCACAATGCTTTGTGTAGTCTTCGCACCAAAATAGACAAAAGATTCTCCAGACGGACAAAGGAAGATCCTCCAGACACCGTCGAAAGAGGCTGAAGATAAAATCATTTCTTTAACTACCAATATAAGAACACACACACACATACACACACACATACACACACACATACACACACATACACACAGATATATGTATATATATATATACTCGTATATTTACATCGATGCATGCACACTTATAGATAGGTTGTGATACAAGGTCAAATTTTAAGCAGAGAACAGAAGTTTTCTTCTCTTCGGTTGGTTACCAAAGCAAGGCTAAAAACCTAATTTTAGGTATTTAATAAAATTAGTTTAGTTTGACCCAAACCATGAGCAATCGTTTTCTAGACATTTCTGCTAACTCACGAGTGACCCTTATGAATAACTGAGATAAACTTATTTTGGCACAACTAAAAAAGTGAGAATCGAACTTATGATTAACATCGCCTGCTCGCAAACAATTACACCGGCTAAAGTGCTCCAATATTTCACTTGGCCCAGTCTACTTGAGCATACCCCGACTGCATCTCTTCAAAAGGGTATTACTCCCCCAACAAATGACCTATATGTACGGAGTGGAACGATAAAATTGTCGTCATAAAGAAAACAACACTACAGCTTTATTTTAAGACTTTTATTGAAACAAAATAATTCAGGTAACTTGATTATGTGGTAGAGCTGATATCTATTCAATGTAGCCGCCTTCAGCCTCAATCACCGCCTTGATACGGAACCGGAACTGGGAACATGCCTTTTCCACTTGCGCCGGCGGGAGCTCGGCCGATGGCGGTGATCAGGCTGGCTTTGGTGTTGTGGGAGGTCATGTTGGTGATGTTTTCGACGCATGACCAAACGAAAGAGTCCAGTGGGTTCAGGTCGGGGGAGGAAGGGGTCCACTGAGAGAAGGGTACAAAGTCGTAGTACTCCTTCTGAAACCAAGCTTGGGTCTCTTTAGATATGTGGGCCGGCGCCGAGTCCTGCTACCACATCCAGGGTATGCCACCGGCCACCTGATTGCATCAGGGGATCACCACACTCTTCAGCACATCCAGGTACACTTTGGTGTTGACTTTCAAGCCGATTTCGAAGATGTGAGGTGGCATGATGTGGCCCTCACTTGAAACCACACGAAAGACCATAACCGTAGCCGGAAACATTGTTTTCATCACCCTGAGCACGTCCCTGTTCTTCGGGGCAATCCAGCGATTTGCATTTTGAGGGTGCTGGCAATGGTCCTGTTGTCATAACTTGGATCGGTAGAGAGCGTGAGTTGTACAGCGGCGCATCTCCGATCTCGCTCGTTGAACATTGTGTCACTTTCAGACATGATAGAAGGCTTCTATCGCTCTTAGGATTTGTACACAACTGGCCAACTAGTAGATGGTCTGCAACAAAAAAAGAAAACCAGTTTTCATTAAACGGAAATGGAATCATGTCATCTTTTTTAGGGTGACAATTTTATCATTCCACCTTGTATCACTAAAAATTTAATGGTGAGGTTCCAGTAATACTGAAGCTTTGGGGAATTCAGAGTACCCCTTCATTGCCATTGCTCCCAGGTTTACTCTTGCCCGGAATGGTAGCACCTGATAGGGTCTTATCTATGGGTTGAATAGAACTTACTGTATACTTATGCCAAACTGATGTGTTTGAATTAGAACTGTTTGACTAAACGGAATAGCTTAAATAGTAATGTTTTTGACAATTAAAATGTACTTACATTTAAAAAGCATGCTCATGCTAAACTGAATTGTTATAAATGGAACTGTTTTTCAGATTGAAACTGTACTTACCCTAAACTGAATTGTTTAATATAGAACTTTTTTGACATTTAACTGTGTGTAGGCAAAATCTGTACTTATGCTAAATTGAATTAGCTGAATTAGAACTGTTTTGACAATTAAACTGCGTACTAATGCTAAACTGAATTGTTTGAAATATAGCTGATTATTTTCATAAAAATGGATATGGCGTTAAATAACCTACAAATATTGATATACCATAAAACTCAACCAGCCAATTAACCAAGCTGACAGAGTCCTATCTATGGGTCAAGTAGAACTCAACTGCAATTACGCTAAACTGAATTGCTTGAAATCAACCGTTTTTTTATTTAACTGTGTGCAAATTTTAAAAAAAGTACTCATGCCAAACTGAATTGTTTGAAATATAACTGTTTTGACTTTTTAATTGTACTTATGTTAAACTGTGTTGTTTGAAATAGAACTGTTTTGACATATATTTGTAAATGAAACTGTACTCATACAAAGCTGAGTTGTTTGAAACTTTTATCAAAATGACTTAATCTGGCGTTAAATGACTCGAAAAGGGTTGATACACTGTAAACAAAAACACCAACCAACCAACCAACCAACCAGGATTTTACTAAGCTTATCTTACGTTCGCCGAAAGGCAAAAGTATGGGAACTCACAAGGAGAACAAATTCGCCATTAATCCTGTTGATCCTGCTCACTATTCATAGACCAGTTGCCGTTCCAAGTTTAAAATGCTCACTTCGTTCAACTGTCTACTCACAGGTGGAAGGAAAAACTTGGATTCATGCGTTATTCCCGAGGATATTAGCGCAAAGTGAAATGCAAACATTCTCATCCTCGTTTTGAACTCGGGTCACCAAATCCATTTCCATCATCAATGAAGGTTGCACTATGTTTAGTAAATATGAAGATCTCTTCCCTATCCCAAATTTGTGTTTCTCCAGAATCAAGAAAAGTGAGAATAGGTACGGATTTATCTACTCTTCATCAAGACATCATCAATTTATCATACAAGTTGCTCAACTGTGCACAGTCAATTAAAATTTAAAATAAACGCTTTTAAAGATTCAGTTTTTGGTAACAGTTCCAACAATTTGATACAAAACAAATAGTTTCGTTTGATTTCTTTGTTCAATGACATATCAACCTTCATAGGTTATCTAATGTCAAAACCACCCACACAGAAGAACAATTGAGGTATTATTTAATCCATCATCATCATCATCATCATCATGTCGTGCCGCTTGCACGGATATCCCTGACCCTCTCTCGCCACTTCCCCTTATCATTTATCGCCTCTGGCAGGTCTTCAGGGCTACATCCCGTATCCTCACATAACTGCTGTATGTATGTTCGAGCTGGTCGTCCTGCTTTTGCTCGGGCTTATGTGGGGGTCCATAGGAGTATATCACTTATGAGCTAGTCCCTGCTTCTCCAGCAGTGTCCTGCGTGTATGGTTCGTCAAACTTGGATGGGAGGCAGGTGGCCGTATAGTTGCTGCTTTGTTGGGTGTTGCCGCCAAGACTTGTTCAATATTGCTCTCAACATTCTTGTGTAATTTCCGTCTATCTTCTTCTCCAGCCGTTTTGTTTGCGTCCAAGTGGTGCATCCATACTGCAGTATCGACACGACGACTGTCTGGAAGAAACTGTCTTTTCTGAAGGGTATTCATCTAAAGTGAACATAATAACACGACTCTAGTTCGAACTTGATTACTATGATGTTACATTACAGAACGTTAGCCATTGCACCAAGAAAAAATTGCAAAGGCAATAACACAGTAACGATCAATAACTCTACCAAATAATTAATGATTCATGTGTATGAGTTTCTGAGGAGGTGTGTCTTGTGGTGGGTTGCTCTTAAAGAATTTTTTGCTTAAATTGTTAAATGCAATAAATCAAATAATTGAAACAATGGAGTAAGAAAGAAATATCGGTTTTTAATTTTGTTTAGTTTTCAATATCATTTTCATGTCTAAATTAATTATTACATTCACTTGTATAATAATAATTTGCTTCGATTCATTATATTAGTTTGGTTGTATTTATTGGCGTATCAATGCTTGTTGGTTATTTAATGCCAAAACCTGTTTATATATATATATATATATATATATATATATATATAAAGTAGGTTGGCCGCCCACAACTTACAATACTTACTTGAGAGAGGTGTAGGGGAGGGCGCTACTTCTTTTCACTGGGTTGCTCCACGTACTCTTGATCGGTACCTTTTAATTCTTTAAGGAGGTATCAAGTGCCTTTTTTTGAGTTTTTCGTGTGACTTGACCTGGTATTGAACTCAGCTTTTTACCATATATATATATATATATATATAAACTTTTCATGTGTAAATAAATTATTACATTCACTTGTAAAATAATCATCTTCGTTTCGATTCGTTATGTTGGTTTGGTTGTACTTAATGGCATATGCATCCTTGATGGGTATTTTATGCCAAATCCTGTTTATATATATATATATATATATATATATATATATATATATCCCCGACTCCAAACGTGGGTAATTTTAGAGGCAAGTTTAACACGTTTGAATTCAGTGTTTTCCTTCTGGCAGACCATTGGTTATACCAAGGTTAAATCGCCCAATCTGCCTGACTACTTAACCTTAGCGGGTGGGAGAAAAGATTGTTTCATACTTAAGATCTCATTTGTTGGCACACTGTTCTGTAATTTCAAATATTGTAATCAGACAGTAAAAAGTCTATCTAATCTTAATCATTTGCTTTCACACAGTTAGTTTCACCTTTTGCTTTTTTACATGTGGCTTGTAAGAGCAAACTGCACCCGATATGTGATTTTCCAGATCTCTAGGTCTTGTAGAATGTGAAGAACAATCATTGCCATTCGTTGATGTTCTGCTCCGAAAGGCACGACGTTAGAATTCTATCTCTTGATCAAAAAGATCGGTTTGAAAATTAAAAGTACTTGATTGGAAAATGCTTCAACGTTTACTGAATTACTCTAAGATGTGAAACGCAGACAACTTCGTCCAGGACTTGAAGACGACTCACCGAATACATTTTCTAAGACATTAAACCCATCGTTATAGAAGTTACTCGACTCGTTATAAAAGGTTGCCAGATGTAGTCAGTAATATTACTCGATACAAAACGTATACTTTTAATTGGTAGTTCGATGTTTCTTTTTTATGCAGTATTTAGGCTAATTTAGGTAAATTTAAACACTTCTGATCATCAAACAAACAATCTTTTTTTATTGTGAAAATATTTTAGATAACAGAAAATGAAAGTGTGATTTATGTGGCTTTTAAAAACATTTTAATCTGTTCGGGTTGGTTTGACTTGGTTTTATATCATATGAACTATTGTAGGTTATTCAATGCCAAATTTATTTGTATATATATAAACAGCTCTATTTCAAACAATTCATTTTAGCATAAGTAAACTTGAGATGCCAAACAGTCCTATTTAACCCACTGAGAGGACACTATCAAGTGCTACCACTCCACACGAGAGTGGACCAAGGAGCAGTGACAATAAAGGGGAATTCTACATTCCTCGAAGCTAAAGCAACACTGGACCCTCATTATCAGATTGTTTTGTGTCATATCAAGGACACTCGTTGAGAGATTATTTCCCTTTTGCAGAGATGGAGTCGGCGTATTCTGCTGCCCCGGCCGGCTGTTCCATTCGTTAGGGTAGTCTTATCCCTCGGCAGAGATGCAGTCGGCATATTCTGCAGTTCCAGCCGACTTGGCCACGTTTTAATCTGTATTTTATTATTTTCCAATTTTCACTGATTCCTCATACTTTCTGACCTTGTACCAGATTTTAGCTTTTATAAATAACTACCAGCCGTGTTGATTATGCAGGAGGATTGAATATGGCTTGGTTAACTTTGACAAGTCATTGTTGTTTTTATGAATTTTACTTTCAGACATATGATAGTTCAATAAAATCTTTTGCAGGGTAGTGGTTATTGTCGTAGAAAATGGAATCCTTGTTGCATGGTTCTTATTCAGTCTCTTCGGGCATGAATGGGGGCGTATTCCTACCTAATATAAATGATTTTCAAAAATATCTCTTTGGCTCCGAGATGGAATCCTGACAAATACCATTATTTCGTGTTAGAGCGGACCATAGAGAAATGTCATTGAAGGAGTAGGCCACACTTCCGAAGCGTTCCGGAACTGAATATTCGCCATTAGATTTCTTCTTTTTCCCGGGAAAGTTTACTCTTTTTTCCCGGGAAACAAAAATTTACCGGGACTGATGCTGTATTTACCAAAACTAAAAGGAAAAATGAATGAAACGTTAATTTTTTTGAGATCAACTCCCTCTCGGAATTGTGATATATTTTAGGGTCTCATCAATGAGACAATTAGAATTATTTAATCATTTAATTTAGTTGAAATCGTTTAACTGTGAGTAAATAAAAATATTAGTGATTGATAGGAATACTTGAAACTATTGAACTCTGTGCAAACAAATCAGTTCTAGCTAGTTTAAAACTAACGTTACCGAAAAATTATTTGCTTACAAATCATATATATATATATATATATATATATATATATATATATATATATACTGGATTTGACATAAAACAACCAAAGATGATTGATATGCGATAAAATACAACCAACCAAGTATTGCCAAAAAATTGTAAGATATTAGCTTGATGGAATTAATATTATCACTTTCCCAAGTTCACTTCCACCACACAGGTGAGAGTTCAAAATGCGAGAAGTATTTCTGGTGCAACCTGTATTTATTAGTTAGATAAATACCTTTGTTTCGATTCTATATATCTAGTCAATTATTAAACGATATAAAACACGTACAAAATTTGATTTATTTTTTATTTTAGAGAATCTTTCGGCTAATTTAAATGAATGTAAACAACTCTGATGATCAAAGTCATAGAAACAAATAAACAACCTGTTTTTTTTTCTTATTGTGAAAACATTGTAGGAAAGAGAAATTCTTAGTGAAAGAATGATGTGTTTTAGGACACACCTAAATCTGAACTTTTTCTATATTTTTCTGTGTGCATTGATTATTGCGTAGGAAGACTGAATATGCTTTTGTTAAATAGGACAAGTGATTGTTCTTTTTAGGAAATTTTACTTCCAGATAGATGATTGCTTATTATAAACTTTGCTGGCGGAGTGGTTTTTGTCGTGGAAAACAGACTCGGTGAGTCGCGTTCAAATCTTCACTGGAGTCTTTTGTGTTCCTCTTAGCACAAAAAACAAAAATAAAATAAAACAAACCATAAATACACCGCTTATTCGTCCATTTATCTATAAGAGGAAAGGGTTTTAAATGAGCAAAATTCATTATTTTTTTTTTTTTTTTTTTCAGAAGTGGTATAAAGAATTATATTGACTCGGTATCTCACTGTCCCCTCAAAAAAAGGCTTTATATTCAATGAAGTCAAAAGAAAGTGTGACAGCTTACGTCTAAATTACTGTAGGAACAAAATTAGCACAGACACCTACGCAGTTATGATCTAGGTTTGTATTAAAGCGCCAGGAGTCGTTCAGGATCTCTTTCATTTTGATAAATTCTGAATTATCGGCTGTGCTTACAATAACCGCAGGCTTACCTCCCAACGATGTGAAACAAAAATATCGAGATAAAGGCTGTACGTATTTTTAAATTTCAAAAAGTTATATTCTGAATTTAAATGAGATGTATACACAGCTTATCAAATTATATAATAAAGCGATGTTGTCTAGAAGTGTAGACGACCTTTTTGACCAGTCAGTGCCAATGTATAAAGAAATAGGAAACCACACGAGATATTTTATGAACCACAATTTTCGGTGAAACATAAGATTGTACGAATGCTCCATTCTCTTTAATCGCTAGAATTGGTTCCATTTGATGGGTTCCTTTATCTAAAATTAAAAATTAATGTTCTCATCGATATTTGAGAACGTCGAGAATATTAAAAGAAAATTATAGGATCAACGTTCTTTAATCGGTTCCATGACCAGTGGAAAACTCGATTTAAAAAAAGTGTGCATAAGAGCAAATCAGTAAGAAAATTAAGTTTTATTCTTTGTTACTTTCTGTCTTGGTGAAAGCATTTACAATCTGGATACTTTCTGTGTTCACATTGTAAATTGTCCAGTCGTCTAGGGCTGTAGAATACAACGAGTTTCCTGATATGACTCTAAACAATCTGATGCTGAGGTTCCACTGATGCTGGGGCTTTGAAGAATGCGGAGTACCCATACATTACCATCACTCCTAGGTCCACTTTGACACAGAGTGATTGCACCTGATAGGGTCCTATCTACGCGTCAAATAGAACTAAACAGTTTACTTAAGCTAAACTAAATTGTGTGAAACAGAACTGTTTTTTATGCTAAACTGAATTGTTTCAAATGAACTGTTTTGATATTGAAACTGTACTTACGCTAAACTGAATTGTTTAATATAGAACTGTTTTGGCATTTAACTGTGTCTATATAAAATCTATACATATACTAAACTGAATTGTTTGAATTAGAACTGTATGACTGAACGGAATAGCTTGAAATAGAAATGTGTTTTGACAATTAAACTGTTTTTTGTATGAAAAACTAAATTGTTTAAAATAGAACTGTTTTTGACAATTAAACTGTTTTTACATGTTAAACTGAATTGCTTGAAAAAGAACTGTTTTTTACTATTGAACTGTTTTTTCATGCTAAACTGAATTGTTTGAAATAGAACTGATTATTTGTATTACAGGAGTTGATATGCCATTAACACAAACAACCGAACCAAATACATTGTAAGCATGTCCTTGGTTTGATTATACAAGTTTCAGGTCCGTATCGTAGTTTTCTTTCACTTAAATGTGTTTTTATACAAAGGTTAAATAGCTTAGTCTATCCTACTATTTACTCATAGCTGGGAGGCGGGAGAATTCAGAGTCTTCTACCTTTCCCAAGAAAGGGTCAGTTAGACATCAGTATGGAAGTATAACATGAAATATTCTAAAATAAGAATAAGGGAGAGTCACCGTGGCGTAGTGAAAAACGTGTTAGACTGTCAATGAGTTTGAATTCTGGTTGCACTTTTGCGTTCACTTTCGGGCAAATAAATTTAGGAAAGGTAAAGTAAAGTTGGCGACCGTAGTCGAGGGTGACCGGAAGGCTCTCTTTTCGATAGCGTCTATACCAAGGTTTAAGGGAGGGCGCTACTCATTTCCCAGGATTGCTCCTCTTTACCCTTGATCCTTACCTTATCATGCTGAGTGCTAAGTAAGGTAACATCAAGCACCATATTTTGAATCTTTAGTATAACTCGACCTGGGATTGAACCCAGGTCTCCCGGGCCATTGGCGAGGTATGAACCCCATAATCCCGGCCTCCAGAGATTGGTTCCATAGTACCTCTACTCTTCTTCTACATCGAACATTTTGGCATTAAATAATCCCCTAACGTTTGTATGCCAATAAAACTAAGAAACCAAACCAAATCAAACAACGATCAAAATTATTTTTATCACTGAAAACTATTCAAAATATACTCGTCTAAGAGAAGGAAAGCAGTTGAAAACCTGGAGAGGGATGGGCTCAACCAAGTTATTCTTGTCCACGACACACGAATGAGTAGCACGCCGACTATCAAGATAAGTACCATTCACTTTAAAAGTTTTACTCAGACTAGGCTTGATTTTCACAATGCCCTCTGAGAGAAACGAACTCTCAGCAAAATATTTGTTCGTGTTACACACGAACCACTACACAATGGCAGATATTCTTCAGCAAATCATTTTTAAGAGCAAGTGTTTAATTACTGACATAACTTAATGATCAGATTGAATCAATATTTGTTTAAACAAAGAAAGTCGTCATCGCCAGCACAATTTAGTAAAAAATTAAATGATAAGGAAAAACGAAAAAGTAAAAATTCAGTCAATTTGTTGTTGATTTTTCATGAACAAATGCATTTAAAATGTTTTATTTTTAATTTTTAAATTCAATTATCCTTTTATAAGTGTTACAAATTTCACTAAGTTTTACAAATGGAGAAATATTCTTTAAAATATCTAGTCCCAGACAATTCATTCAATTTTGAACATTTTTAATTTCAGAAGACAAAATGTTCGCAAATAATAGCTCCACGGACAAATCAACTGAAGTCGGATTTGATTGGATTTGGTTTTATGGCACATCCACCATTATTGATTATTCAATGCCAAATCCTTTTTATACATATATAGTATAGATTGAAATCACATGATTTGACTTCATTTGATTTTATGGCAAATCAACTATTGTTGATTATTTAATGAAAAATAATTTTATACTTATATATTAAATATATATGATTTGCTTTTGTTCGGTTTTAATGCACATCAACCATTGTAGATTATTTACTGCCAATTCCTCTTTATACATATATATTTCATATATAGGAATTGGTTTGTGTTTTATAGCATATCAACAATTGTAGATTCTTTAATGCTAGATACTGTTTATATATGTATATTAAATCTATATGATTTGTTTTGATTTGGTTTTATGACGTATAAACCATTATTGGTTATTTAATGCCAAATCATCTTTATACATATATTTAAGTATATATGATTTGGTTTGACTGGGTTTTAAAGTATATCAACCATTGTAGGCTATTTAGTGTCAAATCCTGTTCTTTGTGAAAAATAAACACATTCAATTGATGTTGGCGGTATATTAGTAGAAGTTTGATCTTCATGCTAATAAGATATAATTATGTTTTCTAAATTTGTTTTACTTTATTATACAAATTTTGTTCCGTAGAAATATTTCATTAGACTCTTTCTCAAAAGGCAGCATGTTTTTAATGAGATTTTTTAATTGAACACGGTGCAGCAGAAATACCTCTCAGGTTTTAAACTATGACTTGTGCAAATATAAGCAAGTGAATCTTAGCTAGTAATAATGCCTTACCATCCATTTTCAGATACGATCACGTACGAACATAGCTTGGACCTTCCATTTCATTTTGAAATGTTTTCAAGACTAATAGATCAGTAATTTCTACACAAGGTGCTTTTCGGCCTCATTTCATGTTAGGTCGAAATTATTTTGTTCCGGATAGAAAATTCCTTCTATTTCGGGTCGAAAGTTCTATCCAGAACAGTATCATTCCAACGTAACCTGAGCACGAAAAGCTCTCTGTGTAGCAATTATAGATTAAGTAGTCTTTAAAAAACGTTTCAACGGATAACGTACGGTGTTCCCCGACTTAAAGCATCATCGTCTCCGTTTGTTTTAGAAAATATGGTACGGTAAGTAGATGGCGTTACCTCTATCATTTGAGTAAGTTCAAGTTTACCATACTGGTGACTGTCTAAAACGAGGTAGGTATTTCTACAGCATCCTGTATATGTTTTCATTTGATGTTTAATTTTTTTTCTGATAAACACACATAGCAACATTTTCGAAATGTAGTTTTGGTGAAGATTCATCTTTAACTTATCAATTAGATTCTATTTTTAATACAGAAATCTTTAACTGTTTTCTATTTCAAAATCTTTTCATAAAAGCATTATTACGTGCAAATAGGATTCAAAATTGAGACCTAACTGATAAAATGAAACGCAGTTTCTTCCAGGCAGCGGTCGTATCGATACTGATCTACTACTTGGACGCTAAATAAGCGGCTGGAGAAGAAGCTAGACGGCAATTACACAAGAATGCAGCGAGCAATATTGAACAAGTCCAGGCGGCAACACCCAAGGCACCAATCTTACTGCCACCTGCCTCCTATCATGAAAACTATCCATTGACTGATTGTCTGAGGAGGTGCCCGTGGTGTAATTGTTATCGTCGTAGGAAATGAACTCGGCGACACGAGTTCAAATACTGGGCGAAACTCATTGCATTTCACATAGCCCTAATACTCTTGGGAAAAGTATGAATCCAAGTATTCTCCCTCCAGCTATGGGTAAACAGTAGGACAGACTAGGTTCTTCAGCCTTGGTTAGGCAACTAGTCTAGGAGAAGGAAAACTCTGAATTCAAACCTGTTAAACTCCGCTTAATAATTGACCTTGTGTCATATCCTGCCCGAGCGGGGGGGGTTGGTAAATAGGATCATGAAAACTATCCAAGTTAGACGAACCAGACATGCAGGACAGTGCTGGAGAAGCAGGGACGAGCTCATAATGGACCCACACATATGGACCCACACATATGGCCGGGAAAAAGCAGGACGACTAGCTCGAACATACATTCAGCAGCTATGTGAGGATACGGGATGTAGCCCTGAAGACCTGCCAGAGGCGATGAACGATAGGGAGAAGTGGCGAGAGAGGGTCAGAGATATCCGTGCTAGCGGCATGTCATGATGATGATAATGATAACTGTATCACAACATTTTACCCTTTTTGCTGGGTTATCTATCTAGGTATCGATTCATCTCTCTCTCTGTCTCTCTGTCTCTGTCTCCTCTCTCTCTATATATATTACAATATATAATCAGCACTGAGATGTCTATCTATCTATCTATCTATATATATATATATATATATATATATATATATACTATTGAGATGCTACTCATACGTAATAAGATATGTTGTACCTTACTAGGATTGAAGATGTAAGGTTACCCAAGAAGCAACTTTTTTACGGAGAGATACAATGTGATAAAAATTCAGAATATATCCTATGAAATGTTTTAAAGATGTGGTCAAAAACAAATTCTAGACACTTGGGTTGATTTGTGAGCAAAATACGGAAAATCAATCAATTTGAAAAAAAGACCTACAATACTTGAAAAGCATTTGAATGTCAGAGTTGAATGCTCCATTTTGAAACGGGCCGTTCTAAAAAAGGAATTAACCACAGTCTTGGACACTTTTCAGCCTGTATTTAAAGATATGCAGTAGGCTCTATTTGTCCACAGCCTGTGTTGATCATCTTATCAAATCTCATGGTAGCAAACAATCGCGAGCTGATTTTACGCAGTTCTTTCCGCAATAATCTATTAGTAATTCCTTTCAATTATGTTACTTTGTATGTGAGTCTACGGCAGGTCTGAGAAGCTATATGAGAGTTAATGTCAACGCCAAAGTTGTTTCTCTTTGCTAGTCAAATATGCTGCGGGGTTTGCAAGGAAAAATGTGTCCTGAAGAGTCACAAGAGTACCCATATGTTTTTATAGGGATGACGGAGAAACAGAGATGGACTTTTGGTTGTATATATATATATATATATATATATATATATATATATGTATATATCATTATGTCGTGCGACGAGCATGGATTTCCCTGACCTGAATCAGTACAGAACTGTTGTAGATAGGTTCTAGTTGGTCAACAAGCACTTGCTCATCCGTGTGAAGGGTTCCACTGGAGTACTTCACTTATGATTTCTTCCTTACTTCTCCAGCAGTGGACCGCATGTCTTGTTCGTTTAAGCTGGATTGTTAGTGGCCGCACAGCTGCCGTTTTGTATGGTGTTGCCTCCAGGATTTGCTCAATACAGCTTACAGCATTCTTGTGTATTTTTTTCATATGCTTATGTAGTGCATCCATATAGTAGTATTGACACGATCGCAGCTTGTAAAAACTGCGTTTTATTATATCGGGTAGGTCTGATAGCCTATCACTAACTGTACATGCCTTTACTATTTGCGTATTGATGTTATTTTTCCATATATGAGACGTTGCTTAAAAAGTAGGTGAATTCGTCCACAAGTTTCAGAGTCGAATGCATATCGTGGTTTAATGGTTATCATGTGAGGAAATGAACTCAGTGTATTGAGGTCAAATCCTGGACGTGGCAGTTAACCTTGGGAAACTATTCTCTTTCCATATATGGGTAAATATTTGGGTAGACTGAAGTGTTTCACCTTGTTATGGCAACCAGTCTGAAAGTATCACAACCGCAACTCCGAATTCAAACCTGTTAAACCCCATTAAAATATTGACCTTGTGTCACATTCTACTCAAGCAGAATGTTTTTCCTCGATAAATGCCGATACACACACACACACACACACACATATATATATATATATATATATATATATATATATATATATATATAAAGGATTAGTAATATATTTAT
>OY757922.1:69546023-69563523 GCA_963585895.1 Sepioteuthis lessoniana
TCTTTGGGCAATTTGTTCCAATTTGTTTTGATTGTCTAATGTCCCACTAGAAATGATAACATATTGATATATTTGATTTAGAAGAATATTATCATCTTTTAAAAAAGATGTTTAAGCGTACTTATATAGGAGTGACAATGTATATACCACTGTTTTATGACTACGAGAGTGAATGATTATATATTATTTTATACATCTCGCAAATAAGTCTCTTCAACTGCTTCAAACAGTAAAGATGACTCCCGTCACACAACAGAAGATATCGCTCAGTAAAAAATGAGTTGCTCTGAACAGAGTAACAAATGTTATCATAGTTTGAACATCTCTGTCTCAGATATCAATTTTCTTGATATCTTTTCTTGATACATCTTTTTTGGTTGTTGTTCTTTTTCATATAAACCATTCCCTACGTTGCTGAATTGGAAGACCATCTGGAGTGTACATAAAAGCCATATTCGGAATATCCTCCGGGTCGCTGTCGGTTTTCGAAGCTTCTGTTTCATAATTTCCCTTCTGTCCTGTGTTATTGCACATAATATACAGAACTGCCGTCAGTGTTAAGAAGAAGACCGATAAGGCCACTGAAAGAAAAAGAAAAAAGAGAAAAAATTAATTTGATTCTCTAAACTGTCCAATCTTTACATCTCCCAGCGTTCTCTATTTGATTAAGGCAAGTACTTATACCTCTCTATGTTAAAACTCCACTGGTAAATGAATTTAAATTACGTTTTGAAACCTTCATTTATGCACCTTTAGGCAAACAATATTAAGCGACTTAAGTGAAATATGTACGTCTTGAGAAGTTGTTATATATGCAAAATATAGAAACATTTAGAAAAAATAGGATTTTAAAAAATATTACAAAAATATATTGGTATTACAGCCCCCCGCCAAAAAAAGAAAACAAATAAAAAAATATTTCACGAGAGTGGTTATCTAATTAAAACTTTCAAATAATTTGTGGAATTTTTAATGATGGCAGACTTTTTTCTTTTTTTCTTGTTTTACTATATTTCTCTCCGAGCTGAAAATTTACTGTCAATGATGATTTGAAGAAATAAGTCTACAAACCAATTGGACTTTTTGCTAATTGAGTAACATTCTTAAAACAACTGCCTAATGAAATAAAAAAAAATGAAATTGTGTAAAAGATATCATAATTAATTTAGATGATTTCACAAATAGAGATGAGAAAAATAATCTTAGCGGGTATTTCCGGGAAGTAATAGATAAATCACTAAATAGAATCTAAACTGCATAGAGATAACCTGTATATAGTTTATCTATATACAGATCATCATCATCATCATGACATGCGGCTAGCACGGATATCCCTGACCCTCTCTCTCCACGTCTCCCTATCATTCATCGCCTTCGGCAGGTCTTCAGGGTTACATCCCGTATCATTACATAGCTGTTGTATGAATGTTCGAGCTGGTCGTCCTGCTTTTGATTGGCCATATGCGGGGGTCCACAGGAGCACATCACTTATGATTTCGTCTTTGCTTCTCCAGCAGTGTCCGGCATGTCTGGTTCGTCTAGCTTGTATAGTTTTCGTGATAGGTGGTAGGTGGCCGTACAGTTGGCGCCGTGTGGGGTGTTGCTGCCAGGACCTGTTCAATACTGCTCGCAACATTCTTGTATAATTGACGTTGAGCTTCTTCCCAACCGCTTAGTCAGCGTCCAAGTAGTGCATCCATACAGCAGTATCGACACGACCGCAGCCTGGAAGAAACTGCGTTTCATTTTATCGGTCAGGTTTGATTTCCATATGATCGAAAGCCTATCGATAGCTGTTCATGCCTTCGTCAGCCATGTGTCGATGTCTTTTTCAGTTGATGAGACGCTGCTTCCTAGGTAGATGAATTTGTCAACCAGTTTCAGGGAGGTTCCGTCTAGTGTGGAGCTGTCGCCTTTCTGATTAGAGTACATAAATTCAGTTTTGTGAGCATTGACATGGAGCCCAATGCCTTCAGCAGCTCGTTCCAAACTATGCAGTAGTGTTTCGGCTTTGTTGGGTGTATTGGCCAGTAGCGCTATGTCGTCGGCGTAGTCATCGTCGGTAATTGTTTTTGCGGGGTACCTTCTGCTTCTTTTCTTTGTCAGCTCAAAGCCGTTTTCCCTAATGTTATCGATCGATATCCTAAGTACGTAGTCTGCATTAATAATGTACATATTCTGTGCAAAGATTTTTTTTTAAGGTTGAAGTGAGAAGGTAGTAAATATATGATAGATGTTCAAGGATGCGCACAAAGATATTGCACAGTCGGCTGGGGCTGTAGAATACACCAACTGCACCTCTACAGAGGAATAAGATCCCCCCAAACGGGTGTCCTGGATATGACACTAAACAATTTGACGGTGAGGTTCCAGGAATGCTGGAGTTTTGGGGAATGCGGAGCACCCCTACACTCCCATTGCTCCAAGGTCCACTCTTGCCCAGAATGATTGCACTTGATAGGACCCTATTTATAGGTTAGATAGAACTAAGCAGCATGATCTAGCTAAACTGAATTGTTTAATTTATAACTGTTTGACTAAACTGAATAGCTTGAAATAGAAATGTTTTTGACAATTAAACAATCTACTCATGCAAAACTGAATTGTTTGAAATAGAATTAATTATTTGTATACAAATTAATTTGGCATCAAATAACCTACAAATGTTGATATGCCATAAAAACCAACCCACCAAACTAAACCAAGCGTAAAAAGACGAATAAAATAAAACTAACGAAAAATCATTTTAGAGATATGTAAACCTGTTTTTCGAGAAAGTTTCATATTTATTTGCAGAAATTGTTATGTTCTCTTATTCCTCAGTTGGTCCAATAATTTTTCTAAATTTTTCATTCAATGAAGTATTTTAAATAATTGTATATCATTTCAATACTATTTTTTATTTTTGTTTTTGCTGGTTTTTAATAGACCAAGAAATATGTTAGCATGAAACGGTAAATGATAAATTTAAAATCAAGATTGAATTTCTTTATAGAAATCTCCAAATAATTTTGATGAATGCAAATACTTTTTTCTATGAAAGAAGAAAATGTCCTATAATTAATTTATTTTTTACAACTAGTCTAAAAGGTATAAACTATTTCAGGCTTTACATTATCCTAACATTTGTCCAAGCTGGTGTTCACCATAATGTAAATAAAGTAAAAACTTAGGAAAGGAAATCTAAATTAAAAATTGGACCCTCCCCACCTCTTATTCAAGATTTCACTCATTGAAGTCATTGTGGAATTCACTTATTTGATGATTCAATTACCTATCAATATTGCTTTTTAGTATTAGACATCAAATTTAATTCTATATCTACTCTAAGAAAGTAAACAGAATGTGACTGAGTAGCATAGGACCAAAAAACGTTGTGTCTAAAAGAAAGGAATTCGCAGAAAAGAAACACACAAAACCTGAATTTCAAGGAAGAAAATAGTAGTCGTTTTTATTCTTGAGGACTACAGCGGACTGTAGTTAAAAAAAAGTTTGTTCAGTAGCGTTCTTCCTCGCCTTCTCTCTTTTTTTGTCGCTATCAAACGTCTCCTTTAACCTCCGCGCACTTCAGCTAGCGAACGTAGAAAAGGTTCACCCTCCTCTTCTTGCCGATGACGGCGGCGTTGTTATCGTTGGCCTGTTGATACTTTCATATCAGTCGGATTGCTGACATGGGTCGGGGCGTCGTGCACCTTTGTTGAACATGTTTGGAAACCTGTCTTGAACTGCCAAAATCTCGCTACTTGATTTCTTTATATAGCGATTTGATGAATCAATTCGAAGGTTCCAGAAGATTCGATGATTACCAGTGAGAACAGTAGTGCAACACGTGAAAGTTCACGCGTGATATTTTAAAATCACGTTTGGACTCTACAGGTCATTCTGTTTGCTCGAGTGAGGTTCGTGACATTTTTGATCGTCATACCTATGTACCCAATGACTGATGACAACTGATGTGCTCGAACGTTCTCCTACCTTGAGACTGCTGCAATTCAATGATGGCGCCCGTCCGTAATATTACAACTCTTTCCCGGAAGCAGTGATCAAGCAGTGATCCCCCCAAGTGAATTTCTTTAGTGGGATACATTTTAGATTTAAGGATTTTATAAAATTAGTTCAGAAGTTAACATTGCATCAAATGATTCTGGCCTATTCCTGGTTTCCGGACTGAAGTATCATTACCAGTAGTCCATCATATCTCACCAGTAACTAACAATGGCCCCGCGTATTACTGGTTTTATTACACATTCTGGGAATACCTCATTATCATTCAGCCTCAAGATACAATTCTTTGTTGTATTCACCCATTTCCTGTCAGTGTTCATGGCCAGCTATGAAACATTGATTCAATAATATGAGATTTGAATTGAATTACCTGGTAATGACGGCAGGACATTAATCGTATAAATGAACGAGAAATTCTGTTGAAACTTTGGTGTACATGAGCCAAGCGTTAATCAATAACTTTTATTGATTTATTGATTGGCTGATTTTAACAGCTAGTCAACATGTCTAGGGTGATGACATGCCTAGAGGTTAAAGAATAGCGTGCATTGTATGTTTATATTTACATATTTTGTTTGTTTGATTTTTCCTTAGTTTGTTAGTTTGTTCCTTCATTTGTTTTCTTGTTTGTTTGAGTTTTATGACATCTCGACCTTTGTAGGTTATTTGAGAGTAAATCGATTTTTATACAAATAAGGGTTCTATTTTATACAATTCATTTTAGCCAAAGTACACAGTTTCATTGTCAAAAACATTTCTACATCTAGCTTTTCAGTTTAGTCAAACAGTTCGATTTCAATCAATTTAGTTTAACATTAGTACGCAGTTTAGTTCTATTTGAGCCATCGATAGGATACTATCAAGTGCCAGCACACCTTGCCAGAGTGGACCTGGGAGTGGTGGCAATAAAAGGACACTCCGAATTCCCAAAAGCACCAGTATCACAGGAATCTCACCATCAGTTGGTTTAGTGTCATACCAGGACACTCGTTGGGGGGTTACCCGCCTCTGCAGAGATGCAGTCGACTGGACAAACATATTTCGTGTAATTATTTCTTCAGTTTTATTAATTTTTATTATCTTTTTTTTTTACAAACGGGCCTATCAAATACGAATACTTTTACACAAATCGATGTGGTCCATATATGATTTGAACTGTTACATCAATTCCGGGCCAGAGTTAACCTAGGTGCAACGGCAATGACAGGGGTACTTCACATTCTTCAGATCTTTAGAAATGAAGAATTATCGCCAGTGTCTCACCCAAGATACCCTTTTCGGCGGGTGGAGGTCTTACATATCTGCAGGGAATACAATTACCGTTTTCTAAGCCCCTTTAGCAAGGCAAGCACGATTCAAGGAAACTGGATTTGGTTTGATTTGGTTGGGTTCTCATTGTCCTTGTGGGCAGAGTGTTCACAAATGGACCGGGAAAGCTGGGTTCAATTCTAGGTCGCGTCATACCAAAGACTTTAAAAATGGTACTTCATACTCAGCAATATAAGGTACGTATCAAGGGTAAAGTGGAGCAATCCAGGGAAAGAAGTAGCACTCTCCTCTACACCTCAGTGTAGTAGCTATTGAAAAGGGAGCCTTTCGGTCGCCCTCGACTACGATCGCCAATTTTACTTACTTTACTTATGGTATATCAACCACTATAGGTTATTTAATGCTAAATCCATTTTTATACATATAAAAGTTCTATTTAAAACAGTTCAATTTAACATGAGTACACAGTTTAGTTCTATTTGACCCATAAATAGCACCCTATCGGGCGTACCCCTCCAGGCCAGAGTGGACCTAGGAGCGATAGCAATAAAGGCGTACATCACATTCCAAAAAGCTGCAGCATCACCATCATATTGTTAAGTGTCATATCCATGATTCTTTTAAAGGGGGGGGGGGTCTTACCCCTCTGCAGAGATGTAGTCGATGTATTCTACAGTCGACTGAAAGCTGGAAGCAGGTCGATGAAAAACTGTTGTTTTTCGTTAGTTAATTGTGTGTGTCATAAAAGCAAGAAGAGGGAACAGCAAAAAAAATTGATGTTTTTTTTTTGTTTTTGTTTTTGTTTTTTTTGATGGTGGAAATTCCATCATTTTGTCTTCAAAAAGCTGTAATTCCATAATGTATTCTTATATCTTTTTTTTAAGTGATTAACAATTAAATTATTTCAATTAATCTAACGTAAGTTTCATTAAGGTAGGTTTGGCTATCAAATAAAATCTATTTTATCTCAAATTTTTGCTTTGTTTATTTTTCATGGCTTGGTTTTGCTTTCTATGTTTAATGGCATATCAACTTTCGTGGGTTATCTAAAAAATAAATGTTACTATTCAACCCATAATGTTTATTTTTCATGGCTTGGTTTTGCTTTCTATGTTTAATGGCATATCAACTTTCGTGGGTTATCTAAAAAATAAATGTTACTATTCAACCCATAATGTTTATTTTTCATGGCTTGGTTTTGCTTTCTATGTTTAATGGCATATCAACTTTCCTGGGTCATCTAAAAATAAATGTTACTATTTAACCCATAATTGGAGTTGCCCAGTTGGCTGGGGCTGTAGAATACACCGACCGAATTTCTACAGAGGGATAAAATCCCCCCAATGAGTGTCGTGTAGATGACACTAAGCAATCTGATGCTGAGGTCACAGTAATGCTGGAATCTTTGGGGTATGTGGAACACCCCTTCATTGCCATTGCTCCCAGGTGTACTCTGGCCCGGAAGTATGGCACCTGATAGGGCCCTATTTATGGGTTAAATAGAACTAACGGCATACTTATGCTAAATTGAATTGTTTCATGAAACTGAATAGTTTGAAATCGAAATGCTTTTGACAATCAAACCGAACTTACATTTAAACTGTGTGATCATGCTAAACTGAATTATTTGACATGGAACTGTTTTTTTACATTGAAACTGACTTACACTAAACTGAATTGTTTAATATAGAACTAATTTGACATTTAACTGCGTGTAAACAAAATCAGTACTTATACTAAACTGAATTAGCTGAATTAGAACTGCTTGACTAAAGTGAATAGCTTAAAATAGAAATGTTTTTCACAATTAAACATTACTTACATTTAAACTGCGTACTTCTGCTTAACTGATTTGTTTGAAATAGAACTATCTTAATAAAAATGAATTTGGCGTTAAATAACCTACAAAGATTGATATGCCATTATGTATCATATTGACCCTCGGTCGAGCTGTCAAATGAGAGATGAATCTGTGTAAATAATACGTGCATCCGGTCGAAGATATCAGGGTATAACCTTGACTGTGGACGGGTCGAATTGGGTGCAGATGTGGTGCCCACAAAAAGCTGGTGGGAATCAAACAATAATATAACCCGGTGCCGCAGACAGGTTCATTTAGTTGGAGATAAGATGCTGTAGTGAGAACCAGCTCCCAGAGAAGGGTGGGCTGCTCAATCGGGGTTCCTCAGGAACCCCGATTGAGCAGCCCAGCAGAACGAGAAAGAAGTGCTGCTAATGACAGAGGAACTTGGGGTCAATATGTTGCAGTCTGTTCAGTCTCCAACTCACCTCTCACACATAACCCTTTCGCAACCCTTTCGAATAAAGTGAGAGGTATATTTTTCTAAAGACGAGTGTTCGTTCTTTATTATTGTTGATTATGTTTCTGCATGTATATGTGTATATGTATTACGGCTATGCAACAATTAAAACTCAAACAACCAACGATAATTGGTACTATTTACCAACCCCTCCGCTCGGGCAGGATATGATACAAGGTCAATTTTTAAGCGGAGTTCAACAGGTTTGAATTCAGAGTATTCCTTCTCCTAGACTAGTTGCCTAACCAAGACTGAAGAACCTAGTCTGTCCTACTATTTACCCATAGCTGGAGGGAGAATAATTGGATTCATACCTTCCCCAAGGGTATTAGAGTTATGTGAAATGCAATCAGTCTCGTCCAGGATTTGAACTCGTGTTGCCGTGTCCATTTCCTACGACGATAACGACTACACCACGAGCACGATAATTGGTAGTGGATAAGTGGCTTCCAGTCTTTTCCAATTGTATTTGTAGGTAAGTGAACGTATTAGCACGGTTAGAGTTCGAACTCGCTTAAGTTACATGCCGTAGTCCGATACTTTAGCTATTGTATCTTCTTATTTTCAGGAAGTTAAAACGAAATATCATCATGTCGTGCCGCTAGCACGGATATCCCTGACCCTCTCTAGCCACTTTTCCCTATCGTTTTTCGCCTTTAGCTGGTCTTCGGGGCTACATCCCGTATCCTCACATAGCTGCTATATGAATGTTCTAACTGGTCGTCCTGCTTTTGATCGGCCATATGTGGGGGTCCATAGGAGTACATCACTTATGAGCTCGTCCCTGCTTCTCCAGCAGTGTCCTGCGTGTCTGCTTTGTCTAACTTGGATTGCTTTCGTGATAGGAGGCCGGTGGCCGTAAAGTTGGTGGTTTGTTGGGTGTTGCTGCCAGGACTTACTCAATATTGCTCGCAACCTTCTTGTGTTATTGCAGTCTATCTTCTTCTTCAGCCGTTTTGTTAGCGTCCAAGCGTGCGTGTGTGTGTGTGCGCGCGCGCACGCGCGTGTGTGTGTGTGTGTGTGTGTATGTGTGTAAAGTTTGACTATTAAACACTTAAAGGTTTTGTCTTAGATTTATACTTAATCTACTTTGATCGATTCAAACTGACGGAAGAAACGTTTTCTAATTGTGGTCGGTCCATTACTTGTGGCAGTGATTGTATCTCAGTATAATACATTAGGAACGTTGATACTTTCTAACGAAAACAGTTGTATGAAAAACAACTTTAGTTTTATGATGAATTTTTCAGTTAAACGATGACTTCAAATGTAATGAAATATGTTAAAAGATTGGAAAATGGAATAATAACTTTTTGGCCCACCGTTCATACATGAAAGACATCATGTTTATCGAAATGACTGCATAGCATATAACTTTTTACTGTTAATGGTTATTGATAAGTGTCTTTTGAAATCGACACGTGCTTATGGTTAGATAATAGGATCAGGTAATCGAGTTGTAAAGAGTTGATATTTATAAAGCTGAGACTAATTTTACACACACCAGATGTATGGGCGAGCTACTAACCTCACTAAGCATGAGAAACCAACTGTTATACTACACAAGCTACCTTTCTACCTAGAAATATTTTCTTACTAAACGATTGTATACACACGCACACATAAATACACACACGCGTATTTATATGCGTGTGTGTGGACATGTATGTATATGAATTGAGATTTTCATAATTAGTTTTTCAAGTGTTATAAGAGTTACTAGTACGTTATCGCAACAAAAATGTTCATTAATGTCTCTACCTTCATGTTGAGGCTTAGAACTTTTTGAACGATCGCCGAATATGTATGTGGGCGTGTATGTGTTTTTGTGCGTGTCTTTATCTATTCCTTTCTTTGCTACTGATATATATATATATATATATATATATATATATATATGTGTGTGTGTGTGTGTGTGTGTGTGTGTTAAGGTTTTACTTTGTTTGGCTCTATGGCAAATCAGACATTGTATGTTATTTAACAGCTACAGCAGGAATTGGATGCACCCTACTAAACCCTGATAATCGCAGCTGGTGAGTTTCAAATAAGCAATCTGGACGTGAGGAGACTTTAGAAGAACTATAAAATTCTGTTTTAAAATTGACACAAAAACGTATGGAATGCTTCAGACTGTTTTTCGACCATCTTGGATAAAACGAGCATCAGTTTTGGAGTGGCATAAGAGATTCAAGGAAGGCAGTGAGTCTGTGAGGGATGATGAGAGGGTAGGATGATTAAGAAAGTCAATAGACAAGAGTTGATTGGGCAAACGGTTAGGGTTAGGGTTACTATGTTGAGGTTTTAAGGGAGTTCAGGAAGAGATTCATTGGGAAGAGGCCAGCACTCTTTAAATCGGGTCAGTGGCATTTCCACCAGGACAATGATCCTTCCTTGTCACAAACTATTTGACCAAAATGGGCATCAATACAGTTCCTCAGCGTCCCTATAGTCCTGACCTTGCTCCCTGTGACTTTTGGTTATTCCCTAAGCTCAGAGTCTATCGTTATGAGACAATTGAGGAGATGAAAGAAGTTGTGACGAAGGTCATTGTCATGCTCACACAAGAGGACTTTCATAGGGCTTTCCAGAAGTTGTTGGAACGGTACAACATGTGCATTGGAGCCGGAGGCGATTACTTCGAAGGGGACTAAAGTTTCATGTGTGTACTATCAAAAAAGTGCCCATACGAAAAAAGTCTGGAAACTTATTTAATGATCCTCATATATATATATATATATATATACATATCTTTTCACGTATGTTTGTTTATACATGTATTTATGTATATAGATGCATATAATTTCTTAGTTTTCTCTGTCTCTTTGCCTCTCTGTCTCATACACACCGCATACATATATGCATACGTATGTATGTGAATATATGTATATAATATTGGTCTATGTATATGTATATATGGATATATATGCATATATATATATACTTGTGTGTAACCATATGTATATGTACGTATATGAATATTTGATATGTAATATGTATATATGTACATATACATATTTATATATATATATATACCTTTATATGTATCTATGCATATCCTGTAATCTATAGGAAAACTTATATATATATATATAAAATTAACTTAAATCGCGAGTCGGAAATCTTCTACTAAATTTTCACTTTATTGGATCATCAGGAAGCCTAACTTCAGGTTAGAGTTTGGCTTCCTGATGATCCGATAAGGGGAAACTTTAGTAGAAGATTTCCGACTCGCGATTTAAGTTAATTTTATAATTGGCTCCACTCGTGTTGAGCACTTTTGTAATTGTAGCATTGCAGGATTTGCAGAAGGTTTTAGTTTTCTTTTGACCAACTGACTGCGTATCCCTTGATTTTTTTCAAGAGGTCGGATGAGGTTGGCCTTTTCTTTCTTTTTGACCTATCATTTTTTTCTTTTTCCCCCGGGCAGTGATTCGAGATACTTTTATCTCTTGTTCCTGGCGGGTTTTTTTTCGTTTTTTTTTTTTCTGTTACCATGAATGCTAGTAGATATTAGATTAGTATATATATATATATCTTTAAGAAAAAACCAAAGACCGGTTGATTTAGGATTATAAATTTATTTCCAACCTGTTTTTCAGTTTCTGGTGTAAACCAAAAGCACGAAGAAAAATATAACAGGACTTCTTCAGATCCAATGGATAAATAAAACAGAATAGACACGGGGGGTCGAGGGGGAGGGGAAGAGATTAAGGAGTTACCTCCTCGTTTTATTGAATTTCCGTTTTTTTATTTACCTATTTATTTTATTTTCAAATTTCTTTCGTCAGTTATAATTACAGTAATTGTAACTTTTTCATTTATTTGTTTAATTCATTTTCTTTTCCTGTTAAGTTCGATAATTAACTTTTAAGAGAAATATTAATGCTTATATTAATTACGATATCATTTATTTAGCTACCCATTTTTTCCTAGGGTGTATATTGGATACGTTTTTTTTTTTCGGTTTCACTATTTATTTCTATGTTTTTAAATTTTTTTCAGTCTATAGTTTAAATTTAGTCTTATGTCTACATGTAGCTATCAATTCACTTCTCTTATTTAATAACTTATCAGGCCATTTATGTATTAAAGTATGTATTTTCTCTTGTAAGCACAAATTGCATTTACCGTCAAAACTATTTGAAGTATTTGATTTTTTCAAAATAGACCATTCTATCTCAGGGGTTAACCCTTTGTTTTTTAAACACCAGAATTGTTTCGATAGTGCCGTATAGTGTTTTAGGTGTTCGTGGGAGAATGTAAATTTATGGTTCGAATACCTCTCCTTCCATTTAGTGGGCGTTAAACCGATATTATAGCTTGATATATTACATTGTTTAAATTACATAGTCCATTCATAGGACAATTGTCTCGGGATTTACAATTACATTCTTTTTTTTATACCGTTATTATTATTATTATTATTATTATTATTTCTATTATTTATTTGATCCTGAAAATCTTTAGTTATATTTTTATTATGGCTATTAATTATTTGAAAATATTTTTCGTGCAAGAATAACTTATTTTTAACGTTTTTTCTGTTAAATATTTTATGTAGTTTATTTCCGTGTTTAAAATGTTCATCTACTAGTTTCAAAAAATATTTTCCTATATTTATATTAGTTAGCCTACAGAACAGGGGGTTAAACCATATTATTTTGCTCTGTAAATATTGCTCTGTAAAAAAAAAAAAATTACATTGAGCTCTCCTCCAGGAAAATTTAAATGTTCAGCTCCTGAATGATTTTCTTGTCCTGAAGGAATTACTCCCAACTCTCGTTTAACTGGACCGAATGATATATATATATATATATATATATATATATATATATATATATATATATATATATATATATATATATATACTGCATAATGAATTATTACGGAGGTTGCAACTTCCATTGCGTTTAAAAATATATGTTGACATTTAAAGAAATTTTCACAGAATATTGGCAACCTTTCTCATTGAATCCTTTGAAAAAATTCCCCAAAAATACACTGAAACTTACATCCTTTACCTAATTTACATAAATTATAACTTTTCCAAATGATTAGTCAGTTTTAATTAAAATTCAAGTGAATAAGTAAAAATGTTTTAATTGCTTCATACACGAATTTTTATGCATAGATACAGTAACTGACATGAAGTCGAAATCAACTTGTAAACAGGGTTCAGAAATGATAGTACAGCGGGTTAATAAAGGATACATGTTCCTTTTATGTAAATAACTAAGATAAGGTATTGGTTTACAAAACATTTCAATTTCTAGATATCCTCTAATTTACTTCTCCGTGATAAGTTCACTTTTGACAGCCGCAAGTCTTACTTGTTTCCACATCGGCGTCTATCCTCGTATACTCGTCGCTTTAAAATTCCCCACCAATTAAAGATTGGGTGCTAGTCCTGAAAAAGAAGCCGGCTATTTCATCTTCCGGAGTCCATGGAATTACAATTGTTGTAGGTCATCTGAAGTTCTATTCACTGCATAACAGGGAGCATTATCTTGAATAAATATCATGGTCCTCTAGAGGTAATCCTTTGCTTTTTTAAACTGACTTTTAAGATGCTCTTGCGAAGGATATAAAAACACCGGCAATCATTTTAATACCATCAGCCATATTTAACGGAGTAACCGTGTTACCTCTAATAATACCATCTCCTCCCCCTTCTTGTTAGTGGCCCAGTCGGTTGGGGCCTTTGAAAACATCGACTGTATCTCTGCAGAGGATTAAGACTCCCCCAACGAGTGTCCTGGACATGACACTAAACAATCTGGTGGTGAGGCTCCATTAATGCTCGAACCTTGGAAAATGAGGACTACCCATTCATTGCCATTACTCTAAGGTCCACACCTGATAGGGTCCTATCTATGGGTCAAATAGAACTGTTTCACTCTTAAACAGTGTACTCAGGCTAAACTGTATTGTTTGAAATGGAACTGTTTTTACATTTAACTATGTATAAACAAAAAAATCTGTGTACTTATGCTAAACTGTATTATTACAAATAGAACTGTTCGATTATTCAACTGTGTGTAATCAAATGACTAATATTTAATTGAATTGTTAGTAATACATAAAAATACATGGAATCATATAACTTTGTTGACTTATGCTAAAGTGAATTATAGAATGATTTTCTTATTTAACTTTTTGTAAACAAATGATTGATATTTAACTGAATTGTTTGAGATATTTAGCAATACTTGGAATAATTTAACTTTGTTGACTTATGCTAAAGTGAATTGTTTGAATTAGAACTGTTTGATCATTTAGTTGTGTGTAAAGAAATGACTGATATTTAATTGAATTGTTAGAGATACATAACAATGTTTGGAATTATTTAACTTTGTTGACTTAAGCTAAATTGAATTGTTAGAAAGAGAACTGTTTGATCAATCAACTATGTGTAAGCAAATGACTGATATTTAATTGAGCATTTAACAATACTTGAAAACAGTAACTTTTGAGTAAACAAATTATTAATAGTAAATAGAATTATTCATATTAGATAGGAATAAGTGAAACCATTTTACTTTTGGAAAAATGTGCTCAGGCTCATATAAGAATGTGTCAACAAAATGTGTTTAGTAATCATATATCTAATATATATGTATAGAAAGGATTTGACTTAAAATTACCTACGGTGGTTAATATGCCATAAAACCAAACCAACCAACTAACCAACGTTCTTGTTAATGTCTCAAGTGTTAATGACGATTCCACCATTTATGACCTATTCTTCAGGACCATCGAGGGATGTCCGACATGAAATATCTTTAGAAATTATTAATATTAAATTGAAATACTTGAAACCAAATAAATATGTACAATCAAATTAATATTTCACTTTTTTGTGAGTTTTTCACTCCATCATTAGCTGATTGTCTTTCAGTGGAGTTTCAGTGACAGCAAAACTCTTCGGGTCTCCTGGACTCTTCTCAGTATTCCAGCAGATCTTAACAATGCTGAGGTCTGGAATGAATCGGTTGTTTCTCTGAACTCCAATTCCTTTAAGCTCATTTCCAAGCCTAAGGGGACTCTTCCAAGTACCTCAGTTTTAATTGGTGTCACTGTCACCATCATCTTCCACAGTTTTTTTTAGTTCTCTGGCGAGGTCTGCGTATTTGTTTATCTTTTTATTTTAATTTTTACTCTGTGGTATGCCAAGATTGGCAAAATTCGCTTGATGGTAAGTTCTTTGGGTGTTATTTTTTTTCTTCACCTTGATAGTTCTCTTCTATGGAGATGATCAATTCCACAAGAATAATTTTTTTGTATTTCATATAGACTGTTACAACTATGTATTTTGTTTATGTGTTCGTCGGACCTTTTCTTGATCATACCCAGGGCTCTCATTATTATTGGCATGGAGGTAGTTTTAAGGTGCCACTTTTTTCAGTTTCTATTTCCAAGTCTTTGTATATAAATGCATTTTTTGATTGATATTCTATTAACTGTTAGCATTGGCATTTAATTATTATTTGACAAAGGTACTTGAAATTATATAAAGTTGGTGGATGAACCAAAGGCTCCCCTTTCGATAGCTACTACGCCAAGGTGTAGAGGAGGACGCAACTTTTTTCCCTGGATTGCTCCACTTAACCCTTGATCCGTACCTTATAATACAAATATATAATACATAGTGTTACGCAAGGAGGCGTCAAGTACCATTATTTGAGTCTTGGGTATGACTCGACCTGGGATTGAACCCTGGTCTCCCGAGCAATTGGCGAACACTAAACATCACGCCAATGTCCGGTTGAAATTATATGATTGTGTATGAATTAATACTATTGAATTAGAACACTTGAAACCATGCATCGTCAACAAGTCATACTGATAGCAAGGGTTCCTTTGACTTTCTTTTGCTATTATTTGTATTAGATAGTATACTTGATCCTATATAAGCGTATGCTAACAAATGATAAAAAAAAAACATGTGATTCAAAGCCATGATTGCAATGAAATGAAATTATAATTATTTGGCCTAGAGGGTTGAATGTTTGCCAATGGTTGAGTGTTCAACCCCAGGTCGCGTTATACCAAAGACTGAAAAAATGGTACTTGATACTTCCTTGCTTAACACTCAGCAATATAAGGTACGTATCAAGAGTAAAGTGGAGCGAGCAAGGAAAAGGAGTAGCGCCCTCCACTACACCTCGGTGTAGTAGCTATTGAAAAGGGAGCCTTCGGGTCACCGTCGACTATGGTTGCCAACTTTGCTTATTTATTATAGACAAAACATTTACAAATTAATCAAATTTTTGAATTAAATAGCCCATAGGGAGTTGATATGCCATAGAATGAACTAAAAATTTCAATTCAGCTTCTTTTCAGATATAAATAAAACTTTTTAATAATGATAAAAGATTTAGCAGAGTTCCTGTAAATAATGTTGAGATTATAATCTATTAACAAACAATCGAGCAGTCGACCTTCAGGATATTTTGCCAGTTTCAGAGGCTTTTGTATATTTCTGTCTTTCGACGCGATGTCACCGGTCTCGCTGGTGTCCAGACCGTTTATAGAAGATGAGTAGTTTTGGACATAGTTGTTTTTTCATTGCTTCTGAAAAGGTCTCCGTTTGCTCAAACCAGGGTTATTAACAGCTTCACGTTTTTTTTGTAACAGAACGTTGCGAAACAACACTCGAATGAACGTTGTTGGTCGTTTTACATTCCTTCGTAGGTGCTGCAATAATTATTTTTCAGTTTAATGATATATTACAATCATTTTGAATATTCCTTATGTTGGTTTACATTTTCCCAGTTCAAATGTACGAAAAGATTTCTCTGAAGCGGGAAAGTCGCATTTGCGATGCATGATTTCACGATAATGAATTCAGTAATTAATTACCAGGAAAACTGAACAATCGTGTAACTGATGCAAATGACTGCAGTTGGTTTACATTTGCACAGCATTTACACAACATCTGCACATACCTGTTACAATCAATCTGTGAAATTTTCGTTAGATTCAAACCTTTCCTTTTTAGACAAAATGTAAAATCGTCACCTCGGAAAAAATTCGGTACGCAGTATATATATACATATGACATTGGCCCAGCGGTTAGTGTTCGCCAATGGCCCGGGAGACCTGGGTTCAATCCCAGGTCGAGTCATACCAAAGACTTTAAAAATGGTACTTGATACCACCTTGCTTAACACTCAGCATTATAAGGTACGGTTCAAGGGTAAAAAGTGGAGCAATCCTGGGAATGGAGTAGCGCCCTCCCCTACACCTTGGTGTAGTAGCTATCGAAAAGGGAGCCTTCGGGTCACCCTCGACTATGTTCGCTAACTTTACTTTTTACTTATATATATATATATATATATATATATATATATATATATATATATGAAATCTTTAATGGTTATTGTCTGATGTTTCTCGAAATTATTCCGAGAAACCACGTTTGTTTAGGAGAGAATCAGCAGTATCTTATAGCATCAGACAATAACCATTAAAATTTTCATATATATATATATATATATATATATATACATATATATATGACAATTTTAATGGTTATTGTTCGATGGTGTAAGATAGTGCTGATTCTCTCCTAAAAAACGTGGTTTCTCGGAATAATTTCTTTGTTTAATGACTTAAATTATTTATTTAATTGGAAAGCTTTTTATGTAGACGAACAGTAGTCAAATTATTCAACTTAAAGAGCGGACGTATAGTGGGTTCATAATTTTTCCAAGGGTATTAGTTAGAAAGGGAATATAACAGCACTGCTGTTGTTCGTACTTACATACTTCGATATCACAGTCAAGCACGATAGCCACTACACTTGCGCAACTTCTTATATATATATATATATATATATATATTTATATATATATATATATATTTATATATATATATATATATATATATATATATATATATAT
>OY757922.1:70168523-70404829 GCA_963585895.1 Sepioteuthis lessoniana
ATATATATATATATATATATATATATATATATATATATATATAACACTCTCTTTAACTTTTGTCATTATTCTTTACAACCAACTTTCCCTTTTTTTTTTTTTACGTTTTCAGTTCACAAAATGCGAATCGAGTGAGAAAACCCATCAAACCCATTTATTTAGAAAATTGCGAAAATCCACTGTTTAATAATCAAATTTGTCCTTTGATGCGTCAATTTAACTGTGCAGATTTCAAACTTTTCACAGCACCACGAAAGACGTTTAACAGAGTTGATTTAATTGCATGACGTAATACACGAGTTATATTGTTTTTCTTTTTCCCTCGAGACGTGGATCTGAGCCGTGCAAATAAGTCTTGGTAACGTACGATATTTTTACAACGTCAAATTGAATATTCTTTTTGAAAGCAAATTTAAGCACTTTCAGATTAATGCAAAAATATTCACTATTTTTTTAAATCATCAAAATATCAGCTATGACTGTTCTCATTCTAAGTAACCCACGAGAATTTCGATACATTTTTAAAGTTTCAATTCAGACGCTTTATTTTTTTAAATTTAATAATCTATGGAACCTATAACCTACATTGTAAACGGATATTGTGTAGATGTTTATCCTAAAATATACAGCCGATGTGTCCTGGATATAACACAAAATAATTGAATGGTGAGGCTCCAGTTTTTGATTTATGGTTTGGTTTCTTTGTTTAATGGCATATCACCCTTTGTAGGTTATTTAATGCCAAAGCTATTTATATATATGTATATCATAACTGTGATTTGACATTAAATAACAATGAAGGGTTTATATGCCATTTAATAAAATAACTTAATTTACACATCCCCAATAGGGTATAAAAATGTAAACAAACGGCTGCTGCTGTTACTACATAATACCTTAAAAATTCCCTTAGCCAAACGTCGTACGCTTGTTGGCCGAAACGATCTGAGACTTAGTCTGATGTAAAGTTGGATTGGTTTCGATCCCGGCTTCGAGCGTCCGACGTATCTAGCCACACTGAAGAGTTCTGATACAACGAAACAGTCCGTCTGTGGATGACAATATATATATATATATATATATATATATATATATATATATATATATATATTTAAATATATATATATATTAACAAGATTAGGAATTTAATAACCCACAAGGGTTAATGCGCCATAAAAAGACAACCAAACCAAGTTAAAACTAAGATATAAACAGATGAATACCAAATATTCTAGCTTTCTCTTCCATCAGGTAGATTTCATTAGAATATTCATCCATGTCTTGATAATGAATGTCCACATATTATTAAAAATGCACAGAGATTATTAGCAAACGAATATTCGATTTATAAATAATTATTAAATAATCTTCAATATTTTATATGAGGCTGTCATATCTGCCAAAAAGTCTACAGATTAAATACCTCCCCTTCATGGAGTTTATTCTATAGACGCCTCTGTTATTATTTCACAATATATTGGCAAAATCTATTACAAACCCGAAGTGTCGGTTAGTCTGAATAAAAATCAGTGGAAAAATACCGTTTGGTCAATGGTATCTGAGAGACTGCATGTGAACCCGTGATCAATCTGAAATCACGGCTGAAACTGAATAGTTTCTATCGTGTAACCAAACCACTCAGAAGCTTAGAAATATAGTTTAAAATTTGGTCAGTTGGTTCCGAGACATCAGCAGGAATTCCTATGTTAAGATTAATGTGCATTTATTTTCCATCCACCGAATCACTCTGCAATGGACACGGGTATAATATATAGAAAAAATGAATTAGAATATTTGTTACGTTTTGACCTTTTGACCCGGCCAAAATGCCATTCCAAGGTGATGCACCGGAAGGAGGTGACACATTCTAATGGCAGTTATGAGAGGAAATCGCGTGGGCGGAAATTGGCTGATGAAATGGGACGAGCTAAAAAATTCCCATGGTACACTCATAGACTGATGCACCGGAAGAGAGTGACCTGTGAACTGCATGACAGTTATTTCCGCTTGATGACGATTAAACATTCGATTTCAAAGATCGAGTGGGCGTCGAACGATTATATAACTCAGTTGAGTTCAAGTTGCAGTTCCAGGCCAGTGGGAGTGAAGATGTGGTAGGGAAAGCCACACCAGGCCGAAGGGGCTTGGGGACCTGATGAGTTCGGGTCCAGAGAAGATGCTGATAAGATGCAGTAAAGAAAGCCATCATCCAGCAGAGTGAGCGCCTGGGCCTCCTGTTGAGCAGCCCTAGAGAACGAGAAAGACACAACGTTGACGGCCATAAGTTTGGGGATCAAAATATTACAGTTCTATTCGGTCTCCAACACCCTCTAACATGCACACCTTGAGTAACCCTTTTCGAACCCTTACAAATAAAGTGAGAGGTAAATATTTTTCTAAAAAAGTCTTCCTGTGTCTGTTATTCATTGCGTCAGTATGTATCCTGCATGAACATGTACATGAGAATGCAATATATGCACGAAAGTTGATTATTGGTTATTTTTCATTGAGAAAAATGCTCATCGAATTCACTGTATGGCTCTGCAGAAAAGGAAAAGTGTAGTACCATTATCATCATGGAACACAGCGTGGAAGCCCGGATGATCATCAGTCATCGTCAGATAACAGAGAACATCGTCAGATAACAGAGAACATTAGATTTAAATATATCAAATTCCAATAATGTTAAATAATATTTATAATTGTTGATTGATGCGCTTGTGGGATAATTGATATTGTTGTTGGAAATGGATACGGCTACCCAAGTTCAAATCTTGCTCGAGATTGATTGCATTGCTCTAATGGCCATAGAAAAGACATAAAACCAAATATTCTCCCTACAGCTTGTGTATTTCAAGTGCTCTAATCGTAAGCAAGCAAGACTAGCAAATATTCGAGTCTCATTTAGTAATTCATTGCTATGGTCATGTGCCACATCTAAGCAAAGAGCTTTGTAAATAACTACTCACCCTCAAGCTATGGGGGATTAGTAGGAGAGATCGGGCTCTTTAAGCTTGAGAACACAACTGGAGAAGGAAAACTCTGAATTCAAACCTGATAAACCCCACTTAAGAATGGACATTGAATCATAGTGTTACCCCTCTGCAGAGAATGCAGTCTGGGTTTTGAAAGCTCTGCCAAGAGGAATTTCATTTTCGATAAATGAACATATTCTTCTCAATTTTTTAGTGCCAATTTATTAATGAAGTTTATAATTATGTCAAACATTGCACAGTCGGCAGGGGGTTTAGAATACTCATCATAATAATCATCATCATCATGTCATGCCACCAGCACGGATATCCCTGACCCTCTCTCGCCACTTCTCCCTATCGTTTATCGCCTCTGGCTGGTCTTCAAGGCTACATCCTCTATCCTCACATAGCTGCTGTATGTATGTTCGAGCTGGTCGTCCCGCTTTTGCCCGGCAATAGGTGGGGGTCCATAGGAGTACATCACTTTTGAGCTCGTCCCGGCTTCCGGAGCAGTGTCCTGCATGTCTGGTTCGCCTAACTTGGATAGTTTTCGTGATGGGAGGCAGTTGGCCATATAGTTGGTGCCTTGCGGGGTGTTGCCTCCAGGACTTGTTCAATATTACTTGCAACAATCTTGTGTAATTGCCGTTCAGGTTCTTCTCCAGCCGTTTAGTTAGCGTCCAAGTAGTGCATCCATACAGCAGTATCGATACGACCGCTGCCTGGAAGAATCTGCGTTTCATTTTATCGGTCAGGTCTGATTTCCATATGATCGATAGCCTATCGATAGCTGCCCATGCCTTCGTTATCCGTGTGTCGATGTCTTTTTCGGTTGATGAGACACTGCTTCCTACGTAGGTGAATTTGTCTACCAGTTTCAGAGAGGTTCCATCGAGTGTGGAGATGTCGCCTGTTTGATAATAGCACATATATTCCGTTTTGTGTGCATTGACATGGAGGCCAATGCCTGCGGCGGCTCGTTCCAAACTACTCCGTAATTGATCGTAAGAGGGGAATTTCAGATTGAACTCGGTTTCTATGATCTCACGGTCCAGTACTTTAGTCCTTAAACCACGGGGACTCCTTTGTGTTCTGTTAAAGTTCAAGTGGTGAGACCAAACAATATTATCGATGTGATACACATAAATGGATAACCAATCTATTTTATCTGAGAGATCAGATTTTCATAGGGTCGTTAGCAACAACAGACCATGCCTTTTGCGTTTGTTGATATCGTTTTAAGTTGATAAGATATTACTACAGAGGTACATGAACTACACTTATAATTTCAGTGGCTTGCTATTTAATAAGTTAGAGATGGCATATTCTTAACTAAAATATATGAAATCTTACAAGAACAAAAGTAAGTCAAAAACGTTTAAAACAGAACTATTTGGCCAATAGATTGGATGCCTTGCAGGCTAGAGTCGACCTGGGAGTAATGGCAATAAAGATTAACGTCATACTCTCACAACTGGGGGAGCTAAGTGTCATTTCCAGGAGACGCTTACGAATAGAAATTTAAATTCAGGACTAAGGATGTCGTTGCAAATTTGTTAGAAAGAGTCAGAGAAACATGGAAGTTTATCACTATTTTTCAATATAGCCGGCTTTTAGATCAATGATGGTAGTATTTTTGTCCTCCAAAAACTCCTCCACAAGATTTAATACCACATCATAGTTTTCAAAATGGCGACTACAGAAGTGGGATTTGAGTTTAAGAACGTCTATTGGAGATGAGTCTTGTGAATTATGGCTTGCTGGTTCAGAAACTGCAACCTGAGCAGTGTGAACGGCCCTGTTATTCTGGAGCAAGAACACACCTGCTGTCAACCACTCTCTGCGTTTTAACTTGATTGCTTTGTTTAATTTTTTTAACTTTGATGCATAAATATGTTTTGTGTATCCATTAATATTTTTTTACTTTTTCAGGTAATCTAATTTTTCATTCATCTATTAATATTTTTCTTTTTCCAGGTAATCTATCATGATTACACTTTTAGAATCCTCTAAACAGAAGCCATCACCTTGCCAACAGTCAACTTCTTTGTGGATAAACAACCAGAGTGTTTCAACTGTTTACTTTGAATTTTTGGTTCAAGTTCGAAGTAGTGATACCCACCTTTCATTTTGAGTTTCCATTCAGGATTGGAAATTCTTTGGAATAACCTAGTAGCATGTAAGAGGTCTTCTGAAAATGTCAACCCTTTTCAGCTTGTGTTCTGGTGTCAGCACTCTTTGGATCCACCCAGCAGCCAGCTTGCTCATCATGAGTCGCTCAATGAAAAAAGATCGAACCAGAACTAATTCTTGTTGAGTTATCTATGAGCTGATTAGTAAGACGCTAGTCACCCAAAACCATACGCTGAGTGGTATCAAGTAGTTGAGATTATTGCACCACCTGACAAAGAGCAATCTTCTGTGCAGTCCTGTCCGGCTCAAATTCTGCAGCCCACTTCATTATTGCATAGAAAAGAAAGCACTTGGCAAGTATCGTGTTCAATACTTATGTTTTGTAGATACTTTGATTATATATTTACAGATTTGTAGCAGACCTCTCACTCTTTTTGGGACGTATTTTCATAGAAATTAAAACAAAAACTGATTTAGTGTTTTTAGTTTTATAAGATGTGATAGAGAGTTGCCACATAAAAATGTTCAAGTATAGCTCATCTTTCAAGGTGAGACAGAAATTTTGAACAAACCTTGTATATCATTTATTATATGCCTTAACAATTGAGTTAAAATTCAAAAGACACATCACTTGTAACTTGAGTTTCAGTGCCATTTCTATTTTAGAGTTTTCTTGTTCCTAATATGACACAGCCTTCACGAAAGGTTCTCTGGTTAGAGGCAAGTATTCCACACAGAAAAACACACTGAGACTTTGTAAACAGAAAAGGTTTCCTCGAGTATCTCGTGGAAAAGGACACTTGGCTGCGAAACTACCTCACCCATCCGTTGAATGACTGTCAAAGAAAGACAAACAAAATGATTACTTACACCGGATCTTCTAAGATAATATCACTCACCAACTTAAACAGACTTCCATCACGAAAGATCACTTGTAAAAGACCATTGTTTTTGTAATTGTAGACAAGGTGGCGATAGTCCCTGACATTCTAGCGGTTCAAGTGGAAATTTTGGCACACTTTCCAAACGGAAAACTCTACCTAAATAATTGTTTAGTGACTACGTACAGTATACATACATATACATATATATATATATATGTGTGTGTGTGTGTGTGTGTGTGTGTGTGTGTGTGTGTGTGTGTGCATAAGTGGGCATAAATATATATACACATACGTATACAGTCGCTCTATCTCTCTCTCTCTCTCTCTCTCTCTCTCTCTCACACACACACACACACACACACACACATATATATATATATATATAATTATCAAGACGATAAGGTCAAGAAACGAGTCTCATAAATTTGACTGTTTGATTTTTATTCTTTAACATATGAATGGCGGCGAGATGTCTTTTTTGAAAAGTTATATATATATGTATATATATATAGACATACAAACACACACACATGTATATTTGCACACATATATGGGTTTCTACATATACTCACACATACACACATGTATACACACACATTCCACACACACACACACACACACACACACACACACACACACACATATATATATATATATATAAACATTTCAGCCAACACTTGTATATGTATACCAATCCCTCCACTCGAGCAGGATTTGAAACAAGTTCTTTTTTAAATGGAATTTAACTGATTTTGATTCAGTGTTTTGCTTTACCTTGACCAGTTGCGATATAAAAGAGATCTCCTTATAGATAGAGGAAGAATAGTTGGATTCATCCCTTTGTCAATAGTATTTGTACGATGTGAAATGTAAATAGCATCATCCATTTCCTTACGACAATAACAATTAAGCTTCGATCGCCTGCCATCGGATATGATATCCACTATTTCTATTTGATGGCGTACTTGCTAGCGTAGTCAGCATGTTCGAACCCCAGTCAGCCTTTTCAAACCGTTTTTTTTCCCGAAATCTTCCAATTTAGTCTTCTAATTGTCCAGACTATTGATGTGTTTGATCTCATAAAGCAATTTGTTCCAAAATATATTACTCCATAAGCAAAATATTCAATTCGTTGGTTGACTTTGTCTTTCAAATCTGTCTTGACAGTAAATTTATCGTTCGACGAAAAATATTAATAAAATGTCAAACATAATTAGAAATTCCATTAATTATTTTGAAAGATTCAATTAGATCCCTTCACGTTATATATATATATATATATATATATATATATATATATATATATATATATATAACGAACTCTTCCATTAATTTCTATGTATCAGGGCTGAACAGCGCGCGTCAGTTCTTATGTCTGAATCTCATATAACATTTCAAACGCTTCATCAACTCGCTTGCAATCTGTAGATAGTGATGCAAGAAAGATATCAGATGAATTAGCTTGCTTGACAGATGTAGCTTTCACCATCTCCATCAATACTTTGAGATGATGGAGATGTTTTTTGTCAATGTATTTAATGGGTTTGAAGTATTAAGCCCTCCAAGCCTTGCGAAAAAAAGCAACTTGCTCGAATGTATCGATCGGCATGTATAAACAGAAATTTAAGATAGTTTCTTGGCTTGGGCATGTACCTGAGAGGTAGTAGTCAAACATTTCTCTTTCCATCATGAATCGGGCTAAAAATGATTATCTTTTCAATTCTGTATATATATATATATATATATATATATATATATATATATATATATATACAAGGAAATTAGATATTGTACTTCACAAAAAAAATTATTCTGCTTTAAAAAAAAAGGCAAAATAAATTTATTATGGAATGCAATCACTAATTTTCTTGTATTTTAACCATATATATATATATATATATATATATATATATATATATATATATATATATATATATATATATTGCTTTGCAGCTATATTTTGTATTAAATACCATATCCTGGGAATGGAGTAGCGCCCTCCCCTACACCTTGGTGTAGTAGCTATCGAAAAGGGAGCCTTCGGGTCACCCTCGACTATGGTCGCTAACTTTACTTACTTACCATTGAGCACTCATTCTTTGGATATTCACAGACCTTATTGATTTTATATATATATATATATATATATATATATATATAAATATATAAGGAATACATCAACGAATCTCGAGAGGACAAAGTTAGAATATCTTCTCCCCAAAGGAAATGTTACCTCTATAATATTGCCAATCTTTACAATAACCTGATATCGACATTGAATTTCCCGGCATAATTCTTTGAGGCTTACAAGGTGATAGATTAGCTCTATATCAGTTGATACTTCAAACATTCATATATCTTATAAAACTTAGTGATTTCGCATTAAAAAAGGCAATCCCTCTGAAACTATGACAGACACAGACTACAAAGATGACAGTGCACTTCTCACCAATAGAATTGTGCAAAGAGAATTCGTACAGCATAGCCTGGAGCAAGAAACGGAAGGCATTAGCTCCGACATAAATACCAATAAAACTGAGTACAGAGTTTTTTTGAAAAAATGACCCCTTTCAACATAAAGCAGGAAGCTTAAAACACAGTCGATCAATTGACATACCTCGGTAGCAATATCTCATCACTTGAAAGTGATGGCGCATAATGAATGCGCGGAATGCTATTGACAGTTTATCAACCATATAGAAATCTGATCTATCCGATAAAAATAGAAGATTTGCTTAAATCCTTTTGGATCAATGTGGTCTTTTCTTTGGTTATTAATCCAGGTACGTGTGCTTCCTGTTGGCATCTGTTCATTAGGAGTGCTAGTATGTCGTGAATGGAGGTGAATTTTTTGAACGAAAATCCATGGACTCCATCATGGCCAGGCGTTTTTCAGTTTGATATTTTTCTAGTGTTTTTTTTTTGTTTTTTTTTTGAGTAAATCGATGTGTATTTCCGCTTTCGGACCTTCTTCGATGATTTTTAATTTTTTGTCATATTGTTTATCCATTCGGCTTTTTTTATGTTTTCTTGGTTGCAATATTTTACTCCAAAACTTTTCGGTTTCTCTTGCATTCGGTTGTTGGTATGTTTTCGTGTCATCTCCCCGCACTTCTTGGTAGAATTTCTTTTTGTTGTTTTGGAATGTCCCATTTTTTCTGTATTGTTTTACCCTTTGTCGATATCTCTTTAATCTTCCTTCTTTCGCCAGTACTTTCTGTTTTTTTTTTCCTCAGGTTGTATTATTTTCCTTGTGTTGCCTTTTCCTTTTTTTTTCTCTGCTTGTTCAAGCGTCTTTCCTTTGTTTTAAAATTTTGGTCTGTTTTTGTAGATTTTTTATCTGTGTTTCCAGTCTAATTTATTGTCCTGGTTTCGAATTTTCCGTCGTAAGTTTTGAGAGGATACCAATTTTCTCATAAATTATTTTCACCCCTGCATAGATTAGTTCATTTAATTAGGTTAAATTATTTGTTGATGAATAAGTTAGTACTTGTTTCTTTTTTTCCGTTTCCGTCTTAACTGTTCTCCATTCAATGTTTCTTATTGATGGTGAGGTTGTATTTTCCCCGTTCATAATTCTCTTTAAATTTTCAAATGTTATTTTTCTTGTCGTTTTAGTGTTTACTCTGTGTTGTTTGGTTGTGTGTTGTTTCTATTTTCCGAATTTGGCGGTTCATTTCGGTTAGAATGTTCTTGTTTGTCAATACTTGGTGTATCTGATAATAAATAGATTATCTATAACACTGTTCAAACTCTCTGAACTGCAATGAATACAGAGATACAGTTTGGTTTGGTTCGGTTCGGTTGGGTTTGGTTTGGTTTGGTTTTATGGCATATCAACCATCATTGGTTACTTAATGCGAAATCCTGTTTTTACATATACTTATTAAATATATGATTTGTAAACACATTTTGTCGTTACACACCGTTAAATGTTCCCATAGTTTTATTTCTAAAAATTCAATTTAGGATTTGTCCACTAAATTAAATGGTTCCATATATTGGTATGTATGACAAACAATTTAATCAAATATCAGTCATTTGTTTAAATATAGTTAAACAATTAAACATTTCTATTTCTAAAAAATCTATTTAGTATAAGTCATATGTTTCCATTCAATTTAAATGTCAAACAGTTCCGTTTGATTCATAGATAGGACCCTACCAATAAGGTGATATCACACTGAATCAGAAGTGTACCTGATATCGATCGCAGTGAAGGTGCACTCTCCATTCTCCATTCTGTAAAATTACTATTGCTTCAACAACAGATTGTTTAGCGTCATTTCAGGACACTCGTTTGGATTCCTACTCCTCTGCAGAGATGAAGTAGTCAGTGTATTCAAGAGCCCAAGCTGACTTGGCTAACAGTGGTGTTATCAATCTAAAAATTGTAAACATATGGAAAGCCTGTATCTCAGATATCGTGGATGATATTTATGCTCAACGAACAAAATTGACCAATATAAAAAGTATTTACAAAAGAACGTCACTACTTTTACACAACTTGTACACAAACGGTGTAACCTCTTTGCTAAATTGAAAATAATAATTGTGGAAAACCCAATCTGCAATGATAATTTTTCTTCTTTGCTTTGGTAGAGGAACGAGCGTAACACGTCACGATCACGGAGGCGGCTTGGCTCTTTCAGAGTCATGCTGGGGTTACTGCCGGAGCCGATATGATGCAGAAATAACCCGAAATCGGCAATGAAGACAGCGCATCACTGAAGATGCATCTAAGATGTATGATTGAAATGAAACTTGGTGAACGAGTTTGAAGCTGTATAATAAGTTTGTCCGATAATTATTTTGAGGTTTCGGTTTGGTTTGGTTTCTTTGTTTAATGGCATATCAACTCTTTTTAGGCTATTTAATGACAAAGCCATTCTCCTAAAAGAACAGTAGTAGTACGATTTAACCCATAGCTGGAAGGATAAGGGGATTCATACCTTTCCAAAGGGTATTTGCCCGAAAGTGAATGTAATAGCGCGACCGGAGTACGAACTCGCGTACTACGATGTCACAGTCCATCATGTTAGCCATTACACCACGGCGATTTCCCTTGGTTTAGTTTGGCTTCTTTGTTTAATGGCATATCAACTCTTTTTAGGCTATGTAATGCCAAAGCCATTCTCCTAGAAAAACAATAGTGGTACTATTTAACCCATAGCTGGGAGGATAAGGGGGTTCATACCTTTCCCAAGGGTATTTGCCCGAAAGTGAATGTAATAGCGCGACTGGAGTACGAACTCGCGTACTATTATTCCGCAGTCCATCGCTTTAACCATTACACCACGAGGACACCCCCGATAATTATTTTGATGCAATGTCTCAATGATAATTTAGATACAATAAATAATGGATTATTTAGATACCATGAAAGAGGAGCTCGTGGTGCAGATGTTTTCATCGTAGAAAATGTACACAAAGACCTGAGTTCAATTGCTGAAATGAAGCCTTTTCTCTGTACATTTTGATACCATTTATGTTGTCCATCAATTTAGTAACAGTGTAACTAATACAGTTTGGAGGAGATCTTATTATCTAATCGGATAGAATAGATTTCCATATCATCAATAACCAATCATTAACTGTCAATGCTTTCTTTGGGTATCACCTGTTGTATGCTCATAATTATAACGACACAATAATAAAGACGCACGCAAAACTTCTTTATAAATATATGTACCTCTCACTTTATTGCAAGGGTTCGAAAAGGTTATTCAAGGTTTGCGTGTGAGAGGGAGCTGGAGACCGAACAGAAACTGCAATATTTTGACCCCACTCTTATGGCCGTCAGCGTTGTGTCTTTTATGTTCTCCTAATGCGCAACCAGAGGCCCAGAGGCCCACTCTGCTGAGTGATGACTTTCTTTACATCATCTTATCAGCAACTTCTCTGGTCCCCAAACTCCATCGGGGTTTCCGAGGGCCCCTTCAGCCGGGTGTGGCTTTCCCTACCACATCTCGTCTATAACTCCGTCCGATCTCTAACTGGAACTGTCTTGACTTCTGTCTTGACTGAGTTATATAATAGTTCAACGCCCACTCAGTCGCCTACTCGATCTTTGAAATCGCATGTTTGATCGTCATCAAGCGGAAATAACTGTCATGCAGTTCACAGGTCACTCTCTTCCGGTGCATCAGTCTATGAGTGTACCATGGGAATTTTTTTTACCTCGTCCCATTTTGTCAGCAATTTCCGCCCACGTGATTTCCTCTCATAACTGCCATTAGAATGTGTCACCTCCTTCCGGTGCATCACCTTGGAATGGCATTTTTGGCCGGGTCAAAGGCCAAAATACATCATCCACCTTTTTCCACACAAAGAACTAGTCCATCTGCCATATATAGTTGTAGCTACAAGTAGTAGCTACTAATACCAGTGAAGTTCTTAATCATCTGCGTAGTCTGCGACTGTAATATTTTTATCATATGTTCTTGCCTTTCTCAATATGAAACTATTTCATTAGATCTATGGATGTTAGAAGTGCGTAGTCTACTCAGAGTATAAACAAATATGGTGCTAATGTACCTCCTTTCAAGACTCCAGTGACATTGTCGAAAAACTCTACGATTAAAAAACGTCTTCGAAATCAAATACACAAACTGCAACGAGATATACAAGTTGACCCTAATATACTTGGGAATATCTGCCTACGTGTGTTCTCCCTCCAGCTATGGGTGGATTAGGGGGTGTCCTCGTGGTGTAATGGTTAAAGCGATGTTAGTACTCCAATCGCGCTATTACGTTCACTTTCGGGCTATGGGTGAATTAGGGGGTGTCCTAGGAAAGTGTTATAGTCAAGGGGAGGTTGAAATGATGACACGACACAGAAATAAGTAATAAGAAATATATTGAAGAAAAATAGTACATACACAAACGATGGCTGGGAGAAACACCTCCTCAGGTCAACTATTAGGAATATTACCGCTCTTGGTAACGGCTCGCTGAGACTCCTCTGAGACTGCACTGAGACTGAGACTGAGATTTAGCAGAAGAGAGCTCAGTTGGTACATGACACATGAAGACGAGTCCATCTATAGGGAACAGCCCAACAGAAAGGTATAAACCCCCTTATCCTCGTAGCTATGGTTTGAATAGTACCATTACCGTTCTTCGAGGAGAATGGCTTTGGCATTAAATAACCTACAAAAGTTGATATGCCATTAAACAAAGAAACCAAACCAAACCAAACCTATGGGTAAATTATAGATAAGACAGTGTAATAGATGAAGAAGACTGGAATTCTTAACCTTGGTATAAGAGCCGATCAAGAAGAAAAACTGTTAATTTCAACCTGTTAAATGCCTCTTGAAAATTGACTTTCTTTCACTTCCAGGTCGAGAGGAAGGATTGGTAAATACATATTTAGATACGATAAATAAATGATTAATTAGATACGATGAATGAAGGGTTTTTTAAGATAGAATGATTGACTGATTAATTAGATGAAATGAATGAAGGGATATTTAGCTACAATGATTGAATGATTATTGAGATAAAATGAATGAAGGGATATGTAAATACAATGACTGAAGTATTATTCAAATACATTAAATGATAGGTAATTTAAATATAATGAATGATTGATTATTCAGATACAATCAATGAATGGTTATTTAATTACAATAAATGATTATTTAGATACAAGGAATGAAGGGGTATATTAATACATTGATTGAGTTGTTATGTAAATACAATGAATGATGGATAATTTAAATATAATGAATGAATTATTATTTAAATACAATCAACGAATGATTATTTAGTTAGAATAAATGATTATTTATATACAATAAATAAATGATAATCAAGGGATGATTTTGGAATGATTATTTTAGTACGATGATTGAATCAAGTTTTAGATACAAAGAATTAACTCAGTCAGAATATGCAGAGAAGTAAGACTTCCGAGACCAAAAGGAGAATACTGCATATGACAATGCTGTCATTCTTGCTTGTCTTCTTGACAAGGAAGAGAAAGTATCTCTTATTTAACTTCTATGGCGTATCTTGTGAATTCAAAATAATGGGATCGACCTTGATAAATTGCAGAAAATCGATTCCATGACATACTGAAGAGGATAGAGAATACAGAAAACCTCTTCGATACTCCCAGTTGAACTTGGCCCCAGATTATTAATGCCTGTTCGGGCCCAAACTCTATATGGAATAGATGTTTTTGAAAATTATTTGAATTAGATAAGAATATCTAATATCATATAATTGTGTATACACAAATGGTTATATTTATGCGTAATCATTGATGATAGAAATACGTGAAGCAACTATATTGTATGAAGACTATCTGTATTAAGCGTAGTTCATTGCAGCTACATTCGTTGACTAAATATCATTGCTATTAATTACTTACTACCAAATAATTCCTTGCAAATTGTTAAGATTAAATGCGAATTTATGTACCATAGCCATATACATGAATATGCGAAATGGGACGTTCATTACATATATACATAGAACATAGGAATCTCGAAATTCGAAAACACGTAACGACTTCTTTGTTCAGGTACGAAACCCTTTTATTACTTTTGAGTTAAAGGTTTCAACATAAGGAGAGAGACACAGTCTTACTATTCTATCTTTATCATCTGGTCCCTATCTCGTGCAGCACCCATAGAGCGCAAATTCGTCTCGCCGCTGCGAGCCCGAAAGTCGACCGTCTCGCCAACTGTCTAGTTTCAATTCTCCTAACTTTTTTTCGAAATCCCCAAAATCCTCCGCGCGCTTCCAGTGCGTGACATCATTCTTACTCCGTCACCCTGTTCCTCATCTTGGGCTATTGTGACATCTCTGAGTGACACGTCCGTTCTGCGCGCGCACGTGTAAGCACCTGCATCAAGCTTGCACCACACTAACCCATGTGCTGAACCAAAAGGTTCTCAGCCTAATTAAACCCAAAGGCATGAGCCGAAATCCCTCGGCCATTATATTACATTTATTAAACCAGATAACCGGACAAATAAAGGATCACAATCAAATAAGAATAGCTATTATATAAATGTGAGTAAATTTGTTATGTTAGATAGGAATTTTTGTTTTTTATACACCGGACATTGGCCTAGCGGTTAGAGTGTTCACCAATGGCCCGGGAGACCTGAGTTCAATCCCAGGTCGAGTCATACCAAAGACTCAAAAAATGGTACTTGATGACTGATTGCTTAACACTCAGCATTGTAAGGTACGTATCAAGGGTAAAGTGGAGCAATCCAGGGAAAGGAGTAGCGCCCTCCCCTACACCTTGGTGTACTAGCTATCGAAAAGGGAACCTTCGGGTCACCTTCGACTATGGTCGCCAGCTTTACTTTAGATAGGAATACTTGATACCATATAACTGGGAAAATAAAAACATTATTATAACATAAGTAATGTAGCATTAATTTTCAAATTGTGTATGAAATATTTAGGCTAAATCATAATATGTCCTACCATATATAGGTGCAAACAAATCATGATTATAGTCAAATTAAAAGCGTGATTTAAATTTTTTAAAATGGTTAGACACAGTGATATACTAAGTGTTGATTATGCAAACGGAGAAATGAAATAGGCACTCACATAAAGGGGTACAACAAACTAAAACATGAATACAGAGGCAGGTATGATTGGTTCGATCATGAGATACACTGTGAACAGTACACGTTGCTATAAATTGATATTAAAACGAATTCTACTCTATTATTCTTCGGATGTCATTCTTTATGAAGGTTTCTGCATATTTCCTCACGAACAGCAAAACTTGTAAAGATCAGCTATGACAATATTATGTCCTCTACATCTAACGTAAATTTTTTGCGAGTCTCAATGCTGTTGACATATTTCCTACTTTAGCTCAATTTCACACCAGCGCACACATATTCCAAATTTGTTTTTCACTTTAAAATACGCACAGACATCTTTCTCGAGATTGGCTGGGAATATATTTTGTGAAAATATTTTTGTGGTTTGCATACATTATAAACACTTCATTCATTCTAGTGTACTTTTTGGATTACACTAAATAAAACATTGTTTCGTTTAAATGTTGAGATTTTTATTGCAGTCATTTTTATTTAATTTGTTGCCCAATTTTAATATGCATATTTCGTATACATATAAATAACTAAATAACGAAAATAGTAATCAATCTTTGGTATTTAATAGCCCATAAGGAGTTGATATGCCGTTAAACAAATTAACCAAACATGAATGTGTTGGGTATCGCCTACCTTTTCAGCATAATGAGCTGTTCCATCTGCCATATATGGCAGTAGCGGAGATCAGTCTGGGGAGAATAAACCTACAGTTCAGACCAGAAGTGCCGTTCCTATTGTTGAAGTATATCCTTACTCTATCACTAATCCTATGTTCTTATTACTAACAGTCTCTCTCTTGTAAATACACTTTCCTGTAAATATAACTATTTTTACCTCACATATCGTGATTTGTCTTATTATTACTACTACTTGTGTTCACTAACCAGAACACAACAGAATGAATTTTACTATTATAAGATTCCGAAGTACGTATGTACTTTGGAAAGCGACAAACGAAATTACTTGTCAATACAGATATGTTCGTGTTCTGTGTCCGATATTGCCGTATACAATACATGTGTCGTGAATTCTGGTATATTGATCTTAGGGAGGCAGTAGAGTATACTTAGACTATGCTGCAAGAGGTATGAAACAATCATTTACATAAGTGAATGCATCAAACTGAGACAGAAGAATCAAAAGAACAAACATGATTGGATGGATATAAAGATTCACTGGGAATTATGCAATCATCAAAAATCTGATACGGCAACATGTACTACTCGATCCTTGTTAGCGTATCGTTCTTTAGGCGGGAGCCTGTATATTCCTATCATATAGTATGTGTAGTAAACATTTCCTTCGATGTAAATATGTTTTTGACAAGTTAAATAAAGCGCGCTGTGTACTGATTCGTCCTTTTGCTGCCTCAGAGTAATCAGGATGTAATTACTGTGTGTTCCATTAATCCGAAGCTATAAAAGTAACGCTGAGATGAGACTGGTGGCATTTTGAGTGAAAAAAAAAATCTCGCGAGAATTAAATAAAAACCAAAAACGGAAGAATCATGTGACAATGCCCATTCATTCTTGCTCGTATTCTTGCTCAGGGAATAAAAAAAAATGCTTTCTGATGATGAATCGAGCGAACTCTAAATAACAGTGTTGACCCTGATAAGTTACAAAGACGAATGCAACGTTATTTATTTTGTAATTACGTGAAGGAAAAAGCTAACACCTTTAGAACGCCAGTAAATAACTACCAGAAAAAATTGAATGAGACCTTCCTCGATCGATAGTGGTCTTTAAAAAAAAAAATCAAACCCCGGATACAAATAACTTTTCTGTCAGATTCCAGCATATTCTCCATAAGAAAAATTCGTTTTCTTTTTTCCGATTTCTCCACATAGGCAGAATATGATAAAAGGTCAATTTTTTAGTGGAGTTTAATAAGTTTTAATTCAGAGGTTTCCTGTCTTACGATTCACCCATAGTTAGATCGAGAACAGTTTGATTTAATCCTTTTCTAATGATATTAACGCTAAGTTAAATGCAGTCTCATTCCAGGATTTGAACACGAATCACCGTTTCAGTTTTCCACGACTATATCCATTGCATCACTATCAAAATTTTGTTCTTTTTAGACTTTAGAAATCCCTTATATACAAGGAAGAGCGAAACATCTATGCATTTTCTTTATATATGACAAGTGTCTTGATAACCTTATTGTACTCCCCAGAAACATGTGCAACATATTGGAGCCAAAGTAAAAGACACGAGAGATCACAACAAAACGGTTTGAAAAGAATCTTTAAGATTCACTCGGTTCTTTTAACAGATAATGAAGATTTTAAGAAATCTGTTTAATAATAGAATTTGCGATAATCAATAATCAAATTTGTTGGGCCAGACATTTTATCTGCATGAATGATAATAAATGCCCCTTAATGACACTTCAAGCTCGAGTTTGCTAATGGAAAACTTCCTAAAAATAAGCCCGGATAAAGATGTAAAGCTTTTCACAAATAATGTAACATATTGACCCTCGACCGAGTCGTCAATCAAGAGATGAACCTGTATAAATAATCAGAACAAAAGCGAAACAGATGTATCCGGTCGAGGATGTCGGATTATCACTTTGATCTGTGGACGTGGTTGAATTCGGTGCAGATGCGTACGCCCACGGGAAGCAGGTGGATATCAAAGAATTATATAACCAGGTGCCACAGATGGCTTGGGTCTGTCAGTTTGAATCAGTTCCAGTTCAGTTCCAGTTGTAGTTGGAGATAGGATGCCCGCGGAGAGAGAACCAGCTCCAGACAGAGGGCTTGGACCCCCAGCGACCCACGGTTAAGCAGCCCAGCCAAGATGAGGACGAAGTGCTGCTATGGTCGCGAACTTTGGGTCAATATGTGGCAGACTGTCCCCGTCTCCAAGTTACCTCTAACACATAACTAACATCAACCCTTTCGCAACCCTTACGAAAATTAAGTGTGAGAGGTATATTTTTATAAAGAAGTGTGTTTGTTCGTTCATTGAAGTTCGTATATTGTTGATTATGTTTCCGCTTATATTTGTATATGTATTGTGCAGTTGTATGTGGCTATACAACAATAAAAGTTAGAAATAGATGCCAAAGGATAGGAAGTAAATCATTAGGGCGTTTCATAAACGTGGTTACTCTTAAAATCTACCAAGTGGTGTTACATAGACATGATATGACTATGTGAAACGTACATAGATTGTACATCACATATATAGATAGAACATAGGAATCTTGAAACACGAAAAACACTTACGACTTCTCAGTTCAGGTACGAAACTTTTTATTACCTTTGAGTTTAAAGGTTCTTCGACACAAGGAGAGAGATACACATTCTTTCTATTCTGGCTTTTTCATCTGCCCCCAATCTCGTGCAGCGCCCGTGGCGCGCAAATTCTTCTGGCCTCTGCGAGCCCCGAAAGTCGACCCTTCTCGTTTACTGTCTAGTTTTCAACTCTACAAACTGACTTTTTCAAAATCCCCAAATACGTCCGCGCCCTTCCAGGGCGTGACGTCATTCTCACTACCTAGCCCCGTTTCCCACCTGGGTTATTGTGACATCTCTGAGTGACACACCCGCTCCGCCCGCTCGTTTGAACACCTGCGTTAATGTTGCACCTAAGTAACCCAGGCACTGAGCCGAAAGGTTCTCAGCCTAACAAACCCAAAGGCATAAAACGAAATCCCACGGCCATTATATTACAGTGGTTTTGAGAATCGAAGTGCAAATTATGCCATCAACCTAGATAATCAAAGGCTGGATATGTACAACTTGTCAAATCACATCATAACGTTAAAAAAACAAAGAAAATTATTAACTTTCGTTTTACCCTGCTCCTCATGGTAATAAATGTATTGTTAGTAGTAAATAAGCTAATCAAGTCCTGAATTAAAAAGATGTAGCAAAAAAATTCTCACTGTAGGTATAGGTATAATCTTCGAAAATATCTCTTTCCAATTTGACAACAAAAATTGCACCCAAAGCTCTAGCACTGCCATGGGAACAAAAATAGCACCAACAACCGTGGCCCTAATCTTAGCATACTTAAAGGGAAATACAAGGATCATTAAATAAGTTTCCAGACTTTTTTTCATATGGGCACTTTTATTGATAGTGCACACATGGATCTCTAGTCCCCTTTGAAGTAATTTCCTCCGGCTGCAATGCAGCTGTTGTACCATTTCAACAATGTCTGGAAGACCCCATGGAAGTCCTCTTGTATGAGCGTGTCAATGCCTTTCATCTCCTCAATTGTCTTATAACGACAGCCTCTGAGCTTAGGGAATAACCAAAAAGTCACAGGAAGCAAGCACTGGACTATAGGAAAGGCGAGAAACTATCTTGATGCCCATCTTGGTCAAATAGTCTGTGACAAGGATGGAGTTATGGACTGGTGCATTGTCCTGCTGGAAATGCCACTGACCCAATTTGAAGAGTGCTGGCGTGTTCCCTAAGAATCTCTTCCTGAACTCCCTAAAAACCCCAACATAGTAACCCTAACCCTAACCCTTTGGCCAATCAACTCTGGTGTATTGACCTCTTTACTCCTCCCACACTTCTCATCATCCCTCACAGACTCCCTGCCTTCCTTGAATCTCTTATGCTACTCAGAAACTGGTGCTCGATTCATGCAAGATTGTCGAAAAGCTGTCTGAAGCCTTCCATACGTTTCTGTGGCATTTTTCCAAGTTTAAAGCACAATTTTATTGCATATCGTTCTTCTAAAGTGTCCTCACGTCCAGATTGCATTTTTGAAATTCACCAGCAGTGACAGTCAGGATATTGTAGGGTGTATTCCAATTGCTGCTGTTGCTGTTCATTTAAAGCTGAAATCATAAAAATTGGTCGGTCATCTCATAAGATTTACAGCAATAACATACTGAATTTTCTAGAGTCTACAACAATTTTAAATGCCTGTACAAAAAAAATCTGGAAACGTATTGAATGCAGTATGTATACAATAAATCATACAGAAAAAAGCAGCATAGAATATTTTATTAAATCATGGAAAGTATAGCTAGATGACTGTTTCATATTTAAAAATGCTCGTAAGGCAACATTAACGATTTGATTAACCATTCTCAAAAGCAACAACATAAAAGAATTTTCCCAAGAGAACACAATTTTAATGAACTACCTCTTATAGATATCCACATTAAAATTCAAAAAGACCTAATTATCACAGATATTCACCACTAACCAACAGATATCTAACAATATCCCCATTTCAGGGGTCAACATCTCAAAACTGTGTGAAATCCATCCTTTGCGCCCTAACATAGTGACTAACAAAAAAATCAGAAAAGCCTACGTAGAATTTCGCGCAACTCATCATCTGAGAGGATATCCGCAATACTGATAAATATAGGAGTCGAATTATCTGAAAAAAAAATACAATTAAAAGAACTATAAATTCCGCAAACACTGCAGCAAACAATACTTTACATATTCCCCAACATAAAACAAAAACAACACAGATTCTAGATTAGCTTAAAAACATAATAGAATTAAAAATATATATTAGACACAATAAAATAATTAAAAGCAATCAACAACTCAAAAACCTAAAACATATAATAAGTAAGTAAGTAAGGTTGGCGACCATAGTCGAGGGTGACCCGAAGGCTCCCTTTTCGATAGCTACTACACCAAGGTGTAGGGAAGGGCGCTACTCCTTTCCCAGGATTGCTCCACTTTACCCTTGATCCGTACCTTATAATGCTGAGTGTTAAGCAAGGAGGCATCAAGTACCATTTTTTGAGTCTTTGGTATGACTCGACCTGAGATTGAACCCAGGTCTCCCGGGCCATTGGCGAACACTCTAACCGCTACGCCAATCCCTCATCTAAATCAGGAGAACACACAAACCATGGAGTCTAAAAAGACAAAAGTAAAAGATGTTGATTGTGTAATATTATCATAGAAAACTCGACAAGAACATTCATCATCATCATCATCTACACCTGCTGATCGTACAGAGTTTTCTTGACTCTTTCTTACAATCCACCCTTTCATCCATCTCTCCTAGCAGGTCTTATAGGCTGCATCTGGTGTCTGCACAAAGCTGTCACAAGTAAGTATCTGCTGGTCAGACAACGCTAGCACTCATGAGTTTATTCTCACTTTGCCAGCAAAAACTCGAATATCTTTTTCGTCTGACTTGAAAAGTTTGAGAGGTAGGAGGCTGATGGCCGTACAGGTGCTGTTTAGTAGAGTGTTGCTTCAAAGATTTTTTTTCAAAACTGCACTCATCAGTCTAGTGTTGTTCCTACCAAGTCGGGTTTTTTTTTGCGTTTTGTTAGCGTCTATGTGGTAAATCCATATAGTAATATTGTCACAGCTATTGTTCGGAAATCTAGTGATCTTATCGCATAAAATAGATTTCTATATTGTCAATCCATGCATTTACTAAGAGTATATCGATATCACTTTCAGTAGATGAGATGATGCAACGGAGGTATGTGAATTTGTGCACAAACTTTAGAAGCTTGCAACTTAGCATGGAGATAGGTCCTTTTTGTTTAAAACATATGTACTCTATTTTATTAGCATTCACGTATTCGAGATAAGTTCTAGGTCATCAGCGTAGTCTGGGACTGTCATTTTTTGGCGGGATATATTGCCTTTTTCAAGACGCGACCATTTTCTTTTATTTGATCAATGAATGTCAGAAGTACATAATATAGACAGAGTATACACAAATATGGTAATAATATACCTCCTTACAAGACTCCTACGACAATGGCGAAAAACTGAACGATTAAAAAAATGTAGTCTCCATAATCAAATGCACAAATTGCAGCGAGATATACAATAGTTGTATTCAGGCACTAAACAATAATCTTTTTATGTAAAAGCAACACTAAATTACAAGAAAATATATCTGAATACCTTTATGAATATACCTGACACTCTATAATGCCAGTATATCAGACAGATATCCATTAATTACACCAAATATAAGAAAAAGTATAGATAGATTTAAACTAACAACAAAAAGAGCCTAACAGCACACACACACGTGCGCGCTCTAAACGTACACTTACAAACAAGCATATTAAACAAATACAAATTTTGACAAATTTTAAACATTAAATCCATCCAATGTCTTTGTGTGTATGAATATATATGTGTACATATAGATACAGGTGTGCGCAAAGCCACATACGATATATATATATATATATATATATATATAAACAAAGAAATTGCATATTATTAGATAAATTAAAGGTACTTATTAGATAAATTAAAGGTAATTAACAATTTCACAGATAACTTTGAAACTGACGTGGGTGCTGATGACTCTGCACTAATAGCTGACTCGATAGGTATTTATATATAAGACACTCGAGGCAGCATAATATACTTCAAGCAAATAGGTTTATATAGTGTTGACGGCCTTATCTTCATCCTTCAGAGTAATGACCCAAAACTTCGAAAATACATAAGGAAATTATTAGAGCCTTACAATAAGTTACTAGGATTTGAAAATGAAATGTCATCTATACTTAAAATAGTTAATTTCCTTGACATTACCATTGATTTATCAAACAACACTTTAAAACCATTTAGCAAAGATAACCAAACACCAATTACATTAATATCTACTCCAACTAACTCAGATCAATAATCAAACATATACTGAATGCGATTAACATCGGGATCTCTAGATTATCTTCTAACAAAAAGATTTTCGATGAAAATAATAGGATTTATGATGAAGCTCTGGAAAAATGTGGATTCAGACAGAGGCTAGAATAAAAGGAACAACTTATAAGCTATAAAGTTACTGAACACCGCAACATAAAAGCAGCCATACTAGCAATAATAAGATTAATGATAGTTGTAATTATGGACTCGAAGATAGTGATAATAATATTAATTCTCATTATAAAAAAATAAGCATGGGATAAGAAAGGTAATCTGGTTCAACTGTACTTTTTGTAATTTTTTTTATATTAATAAAGACAAGTACTTCCTTAAGTTAATACATAGGCTATTAAACAAGGAAAAGCCATTGAATAAAATGTTTTATAGGAACACACTAAAATTTAGTTTCTTGCACGAATAATATATCTAAAAGGATTTATAATCATAACAAGAATTTAATAGTCAAATTGCTAACAAATATTCAATAAACAAATGAATTACTTTATATTAATAGAAATAAAGACGATTCTCCCATAGAGGCAATGTACAAATTCCGAGAAAGTTGTCTACCAACCATTTTCCCCACGGAAATTAGTAAATAGAATTTTTTTATGAATCTCATCTGGAATTTGGAAACAGAGAATCCGCAATCATACACAATCTCTTTTTCCGACCCTTCACTCGGAAACCAAACAGCTCTATAGAGGTGGTTTTGGAGGCTGAGAAATAGGGTCCTAACTCCACAAATTAAGAGGAGATTCACGAAGAAATCTCCAACTCCTGGAAGCTTCTTGTGACCTTTGCCTGGAGGGAAAAAAAGCATCATTTGATATAAATTTACTAGCCAACTATTAAATAAACGTAATGAACTAATATTTATATAACGCTATAAAAAAAAATTTAAACTCATATATAAAAGGTTGATAATTCAAAAATTGATCGTGATAACAATAGTATAATAGAAGTAATGGTGTCAGTATTACTATTGATATTATTGGTGATAATAATAATCATCATCATTTTGTCGTGCCGCCAGCACGGATATCCCTGACACCCACCTCGCCGCCCCTCTATATCGTTCATCGTTTCTGGCAGGTCCTCAGGGCTACATCCTCACAGAGCTGCTGTATGTAGATTCAAGCTGGTCGCCCTGATTTTGCTCGGCCATGTGAGGGGGTCCATAGAAAAACACCACTTTTGAGCTCGCCCCTGCTTCTCCAGCAGTGTCCTGCATGTCTGGTTTATCTAACTTTGATAGTTTTCTGGATGGGAGGTTGGTAGCTTTACAGCTGCTGCTTTCTGGGGTGTCTCCTCCAGCAATAATAATAATAATAATAATAATAATTATAATAATAGAGTGCGAGGAAAAGCGAGAGAAAAATTTCAGCCATGAACCAACATCACAGAAGAGCATAAAATAGGTACCAATCGCTGAAGACGGGCTCGTCTAGACACCAAAATATGAATGGCAAAAAACAATAAATCTGAAGATTTACCGTTTCACAGAACTGGGTGAATTGTGAATATGATATCTAAATTCTGTCTCCGATTTGAATAATTTTGAAGAAGGTCGTATTTAATTTTGTTACTAACCTTTTATCCTCTTCTCCAATTTTTTGCTCTTTATATATTTAAGGGTAGAAGCCGTTTATTCAAATTTCAGCATGATCCACTTAAATCCAAATAATATGTAATGATATGCAAGACCAGAAAGTTTATAACTCGCAATACCTAATTGCCGATGGCGGGAAAAATAATAACCTTGCCCTTAAGTAAGTGAAAACTTAACAAATTCAAAAGGGGGAAGAGGGATAAGGAAATAAAATCCCCCGAATACTTATTACGAGAAGCCATAGGAAGCATCATTGTGGATTTAAAGTAAGGAGGATAAATCCAAACTTTGGTCAACGGCGAGCTTCACCAGAGACTAGACGGAAGAACTTTCTTGTTCAACTACCTGGGTCAAATAGTTCAGTCAGGAAAATACTTACCCAAGTAAGGAGGAGGAAACAGCCAAATCATACAATTTTGTTACTTATTTTGAAGGGGCCCGATCATGAGTACATTTACTTTTAAGAGTACTTGGTCACATTTGCGACAGGTGCGCTGATTTTAAACAGCACTTCCGTCTGATATAGCCACATAATACTACCCATGATAGAAATGTCAAATCGTAACATAACGCAACGTAGGACTCCGAAAACAGGTTTGGGTGTCATGATCAGCAGGGCTTCTCTGGTTGCCAATATGTGGAAGCCGATTAACATCATGTGAATGTTGACATGAAAAACTAGAAATACGCCTGAAAATAAACAGGGAATACAGACAACAAGACACTAATACAATTACCGACACACCAAATACTGAAAAATAAGAACAATCTAACCGAAATAAACTGCATAATAATTATGATTGAAACACCACAAACTGAAACCTCACAGAACAAACTCTAACACAGGAAGAATAAGTAAATTTAGGAAATTTAGAGAGAATTATGTTTGAAAAGAAGTCTGATATTATTTGGTTTAGTTAGGTTTTATGGCATATCAACCATTATATGTTATTTAATGCCAAATCCTCTTTATTCATATACAGAAGCGAACATAAAGATTAGAACAATGTTAAGAAAAAGTCTAAATGTGAAATAGTTTTATTTTAAAAGTTCATAGAACTTTTTAAAAAGGAAAAATAATGATATAAAGGTAAATTATAACTCCAAAATATAAAGCTCAATAAACTTATTTTGATAAACTTTTAAGAATAATTATATAACATTAAAAAAATAGATGATAAAAAAAACATCAGAACGATTGAATAAATTAGTAAAATTTGATAATTATTTTGTATTATTAAAAAAATATTTTGGGAAAGAATGTAAAATTGGATATTTTACTAAATTACACCGGCTCTTGCATTATAAACACGGCTAAAAAATCTGTGACATCATTGGAACTTAGAAAACTGATAGTCAAGTCAGGTGATGAAGATAGGCTTTTGATTGGGAATATTTGAAGGACTGTGGGAAAATCTAAAAGTATTATTCATAGTGATTTAAGAAAACTTGAGGAAACTGAGTCATGAATCAAAAAAGGATTCTCGACACCAAACGTTACCTCCAAAAGAGCTATTGCTAACCTTGGCACTTTATTTTGCGAAGACTCAATAAAATAATTTCCAACAGTCGAGTAGCTCCTACGAAGCCTTACATATATAAAAAGAACAAAATGAGCCGACTGAAATTTGCCACTGAAAATTTCATATGGACAGAAGAACAGTGGGATTGAGTTCATTTTAGCGATGAATCAAAGTTTAACCTGCTTGATTCCTTCAACGCAGTTCTAAGGAATGATATTCGCCTCAGTGCACTAAAAGGCAGCGTTAAATTTGGAGAAGGAAGTGTGATGATGTTTGACATGATTTCTACAGCTGGTACAGGACCTCTTGTCATGCTACACGATAAAATTACTGCAACTGTATACAAAGAAATATTGACAAAATAGGTTGTACCTCATTTGAGGATTGCAAATAATCAACCAGCTGTATTAATGCAAGATAACGCTCCGTGTCCCATAGCGAAATCTGTTAAGACATTTCTTTCTGAAGAGGATGTTACTGTTATAGAATAGCCTGCTCAAAGCCCAGACATAAATCCTATCGAGAATGTTTTGAAGTTACTAAATGAAAGAACGAAGGAAAAGAATTCGCGAAACGTCAAAGAACTATGGACTAATTTAAAAGGAGAATGGGAGAAAATGTCCGTTGATCAATGCAAGACATTAAGTTGCTCGTGTAACAAAAAATGTCAAGCTGTTATTGAAAGTAAAGGTCTACACAGCAAATACTAATGAATTATGAACATTATTTTCATTTAGATATAATGTATGTATTATCATATTTACCCAACCCCTCCGCTCGGGCAGGATATGACACAAGGTCAATTTTTAAGCGGAGTTTAACAGGTTTGAATACAGAGTTTTCCTTCTCCTAGACTAGTTGCCTCACCAAGGCTGAAGAACCTAGTCTGCCCTACTATTTACCCATAGCTGGAGGGAGAATAATTGGATTCATACCTTTCCCAAGGGTTATAGTGTTATGTGAAATGCAATCAGTCCAGGATTTGAACTCGTGTCGCCGTGTCCAATTCCTGCGACGATAACCATTACACCACTGGCACCTCCTAAATGTATGTATTATAATAGTATGATTTTCCTAATCGTTCAGATGTTTTTGATCATCTATTTTTTTCGAATGTCATATAATTATTCGTCTAACTTTATCAAAATAAATTTATTGAGTTTTATATTTTAAAATTATATAATTAACATTCTTATTTTTCCTTGATAAAATGTTCTAAGAAGCTTTAAAATAAAAATTCTTTTCACATTTACACTTTTTCTTACCATCGTTCTGATCTTTATGGTGGGTAGTGTATATGCTTATAAACTGACATTGATAATTATTTATATATAAATATACCAAACCATGTTGTTGATAATATATACATTTATATACGAGTATCATTAAATAGGTTTCCAGACATTTTTGTATAGGTACTTTTATTGATAGTACACACATGAATCTCTAGTCCCCTTCAAAGTAATCTCCTCCGGCTGCAATGCACTTGTTGTACCGTTCTAACAGTTTCTGGAAGGCCCCATAGAAGTCCTCTTGTGTGAGCGTGTCACTGACCTTCATCCCAGCCTCTTTCATCTCCTCAATTGTCTTAATAATAACGACAGCCTCTGAGCTTAGGGAATAACCAAAAAGTCACAGGGAGCAAGCGCTGGACTATAGGGAGGGTGAGGAACTATCTTGATTCCCATCTTGGTCAAATAGTCTGTGACATGGATGAAGTTGTGGACTGGTGCATTGTCCTGCTGTAAATGCCACTGACCTGATTTGGAGAGTGCTGGCCTCTTCCCTAGGAATCTCTTGCTGAACTCCCTTAAAACCCCAACATAGTAACCCTAACCCTAACCCTTTGGTCAATCAACTCTGGTGTATTGACTTCCTTACTCCTCCCATACTTCTCATCATCCCTCACAGACTCCCTGCCTTCCTTGAATCTCTTATGCCACTCAAAAACTGATGCTCGATTCATGCAAGATGCTCCAAATGCAGTCTGAAGCCTTCCATACATTTCTGTTGCATTTTTCCAAGTTTAAAACAGAATTTTATTGCATATCGTTCTTCCTCACATCCAGATTGTATTTTTGAAATTCACCAGCTGTGACCAGGCTTTAGTATGGTGTATTCCAATTGCCGCTGTAGCTGTTCATTTGAAGCTGAAATCATAAAAATTAGTCAGTCACCTCATATGATGTATAGCAATAACAAACTCAATTTTCAAAAGTCAACGACAATTTTAAATGCCTGTACCAAAAAATCTGGAAATTTATTGAAGGCACCACGTATATGCGCGCACACACGTACACACACACACACACACACATACACATATATATATATATGTATATATTAAGAGAGAGAGGGGAGAAGTGATTGCAGAGGCGAAAAACTGTTGACTCTGTCTTAGCTATCCTAAATTTTATTTAGTGGTATTGATATCCGATATTGAACACCTTTTATTTATTGCCCAGTTGACTGGGACTGCGGAATACACCAGCTATGCAGAGGTGTAAAACCCCTCTTAATTGAGTGTCCTTGATATGATACTTAGCAATCTGATTATGAGACACCTGAAATGCTAGGGCTTTCGGGAAACGGAGTACTCCTTAATTGCTTTAACTCTCAGGTCCACTCTGGTAGAAATAAACTGTGTACTCATGCGAAACTGAATTGTCGGAAATAGAATTTTGTTTTACATTTAAACTGTACTATTACTAAACATCATTGTTTGAAATAGAACTATTTTAACATTTAACTGTCGGTAAACCAAAAACTATACTTATGCTAAACTGAATTATTTGAAATAGAACTGTTTATACGTTAAAAAATGGATATAGCATTAATAAACTACAATGGTCGATATGCCATAAAACCAAACCAAGCCAAAATCTTTTATTTATAAATATTGAAAAGCATTTACATTAATATCATTCACACACACACACACACACACACACACAATATTACTTGTAAAAGAATTTGCAGTTCAGTGGTCAGCCTCATAAGAAATGGACACTGCTTTCCAGGTTCAAATCTCGGTGAGGCTACTTACAATTCATGCTGCGCTTATACTCATGGGAAAGTTATGAAACTAACTATTTCCCCTCCATATATGTGTAAATAGTGGGACAGGTTGGGTTTTTTGACTTTTTATGGTAACTGGTCAATAAGAAAAGTTGAATTCAAACCAGATAAAAAATGACTGTGTAACACCCTGATCGTTCACATTATATATATTTCCTTAGCCTATAAGTCGTATGAAAAATGCAAATGTTCTCATCCAGGTTTTAAAGTTGTGTTATCGACAAAACACATAACTTCATGAGAATCTACGATATATATATATATATATATATATAGAGAGAGAGAGAGAGAGAAAGACTGAATCCCAAACTATATGTTTGATAGTAGGGTCACCACGACAGAACCAGTGCCCAAACCGAATTTTTCTGCTGAGGAAAGTTGCTAGACGATCTCTATGATGAAAACCAAGATTTGTGAAAATGCAAGGGAAAACCTCAACAAGTTTCTCGCACATAATTGATGGGAATATTTGATTCCTTATTTTTACTCAAGTTAACTAACCAGGAGACGGAAACCTCTAATATAACACCTGCGGTTGACTTATTTATTGGTTATATTGCTTCTCCTAGTAACTCTATACTAATTAGGAAGATTTAGATAGTGGTATTCGTATTATACCAGCGTTAGATGCGTGTTCCCTCGCGATTCTTTAAAATTTACCAACCTTTCTCTAGAAAAAGTCCCTTAACGATGGAGATGTTGCAACTTATGCTGAATTAACCATTGGTAAGCATGCAGTACATATTTACATTTGGGTAGGAGGAATCTTATCCAAACATTTTTGTTGTGCCCTCTCATAACAAGGAATTATTCCGATGGAGTATCTTGAGTCTGAGCAGCTTTATTTTTAAGAGCTCTGCTCACACAGAGCTCTGCCCAAACAAAAAGATCCTGGTGTTGGGGTTATGAAATTATGAGAGACGTCAGTGATCTGGGAAACAGTATGCAGTTGCCATATAAAATCATATTTTGCGTGATTTTATAAATAATAGATTATTGATTTTTATCACCAACTGACTTATTTCTATAACTAATGTAACAGTCTAAGCTTGAAATATGCGAAAGCTAGACAGAATTTTTTTATATGAAATTATTATTTCGTAGCGGGGGGCATCTGGTACCGTCGTTTTTCGTGCCTCTGTGGTGTTAGCTGTAAAGTTCATTTACTCCAATTTATTTTTGTCGATTTTTTAGTTCAACAAATACATTCGTCTCCACATTGATCTGGGCATTGTCACTTCAAGACATATACCAGAACAATTCACATTAGCCATGTTATCACAAGAGAAATCTCTTTACGTGTGGAGATAAGGCAGTGGTCACCGTGAGAATAGCCAAATAACATAACAGTTCTTCAATGTGGACGAAGCTAGAATAGAACAATATTTATAAGATTGTGTAATATTGACGGTGTGAACAACCAGGATCAATCAAAATCTTACAATAGCATGTGCTAGTTTAGGTAACAGTCAACATAGGGTAAAATATCAAGAAATAGACCTGTTTTAAGTTTTTATTTTCGATTAAAAATTATTAGAACGTCATTTTTGTGCAGTAGTTAGTTTACTAGTCTCGCTGACCTATTGCTACTAAATATTCCATACGATCATTCTTAGGTGTACAATATTTAGCCCCTGAATTAAATCTAATGATATCTTATCTATTCAAAGCCATGAGCAAAGCGTGCCGAGTGCATGAATACACTCTATTCTCCCTTGCAGGGCACCTCGGGTGGTGTAATGGTTAGCAAGGTAGACTAGCAAACCTACATGAGTGAGTTCGATTCTCATTGGGTGCCTAATTCATGCGGCCTTGTGCTACATCTAAGCAAAAAAGCTTAGTAAATTACCTCTATTCTCCCTTGCAATGTGTACCAAGAATCTATCAATCTTTGTAACTCCTCTAGACGGCGCCCACTGTTTTATGCTTTGAGATTGGGAATAACATTCATTGTACATTTATTTGTGCTGTTATTTCAAATAAATTTTTTCCATTCGGTTCTTTTGACACGGGAACACATGGCTAAAGTGCTAGACTTTAAGTGAGTTAAAAGTGCTAGACTTTAAGTGAGTTAAAAAAGTAATCACTGTTATCTTCACTTTGGGATTCATTCTCTTAAGAAAGGTGTTAAGCCACTTTTCCCCCTCCGACTACAGCCCAGTTGGCAGGGGCAGCAGAATGCACCGATTGCTTCTCTGCAGAGGGGTAGGACCCCCGACCCAACTAGTGACCTCGATAGGACACTAAACAATTTGATGGTGAGTTTCCAGTAATGCTGGAACTTTTGAGAATGTGGAGCACCAGTTTATTGCCACCGTTCCCAGGTTCACTCTAGCCTGGTGTGGTAGCACCTCATAGGGTCAAATATATGGTTCATATAGAACTAAACTGTGTACTTAGGCTAAATTGAATTGTTTGAATTAGAAGTGTTTCATTAAAGTAAATAGCTTGAAATAGAAATGTTTTTGACTACTAACTGTGTACTTACATTTAAAATGTGTACTTATGCTAAAATGAACTACTTGAAATAGGACTGTTTTGACATCTAAACTGCATACTTATGCTAAACTGAATTGTTTGAAATAGAACTGTTTTGACATTGAAACTGTACTTATATGCTAAGCTGAATTGTTTGATATATAACTATTTTGACATTTAACTGTGTTATGATAAAAACTATACTTATGCTGAACTGAACTGTTTGAATTACAACCGTTTGACTAAACTGAATTGCTTGAAAAAGAAATGTTTTTGATAATTGAATTGTATATTTATGCAAAACTGAATTGTTTGAAATAGAACTGACTATTTTTTATAAAAGGAGATTTGGTGTCAAATAACCAACAAAGGTTAATATGCCATAAAAACCCGACCAAGCTACCAACTAACCCTCCGACTATGCTGTTCTTCTAGAATGAAGCCTTTTGTATTAAATAACTCAAGAAAGGAGATATTCCATTGAACAAAGAAACCAATCAATCTTTTCGAAAACCTTTAATTCTTAAACAGATCAATTTGATCAATAGATGGTAAACTAACAGTTACTATCACTTCAGGTTAGCCCAGTCAGCTGAGTGGCTGTAGAAAACACCGACTGCAACTCTGTAGAGGAGTAAGATTTTGTCCCACGAGTGTCCTGGATATGACTAAAAAAATCGAATGGTAATACAGCGGTAATGCTGGAGCTTTGGGGAATGCAGAGTACTTCTTTATTGCCATCGCTCCCAGGTCCTGTCTTTCATTCTTAATTGCATTATCAAGGTTTTTTAGAATCAGTTTATTTGTGGGGTTTTAACTGAAGGTCAAGAGCAAAGGACGTTGATGTGTTGCCGTTTGATATCTGACTCCATTATTAGGTTATTCTATTTTATCCCACGTTGGCTAGTCGGTGTAACGCCTTGTCCAAGAAAGGCTCAAAAGAATTATACAAAAGAAGACAGAACAGATAGGAGACGAAGAGGTTTCTTTTATACTTTCCTTTATTTCCTGGGTTCAACAACCATTCCATTGGTGAAGGAGTTTTCCCTGAATACAATTAAAACGATTGAATCCCCCAGTTAAGGTATCAAAAATACGTTAGTTGTTTCTTGCATATGTTGGTCCTCATTTGGTATTTAAAGCTTCCATAAGGGTTAGTTTCTTTTGAAAGTTTGTCAAAGTCTGGTTGTTTTAGTTTGTAGTTCCATTTCGTAGTCTTTTATATTTCAGCATAGTGTTAACCGAGAGAAAAATGCTATTGGTTAAAGGGACTAACCAACGCCTAGTCCAAAGACGTATGGCGTGACACCCAGACACCAGTCAGCAATGATGTAGTCAAACCGACGGTCACTGCTTAAAAGAGAAATAGCCTGTTCCCACCCCCCTGTCGGGAGGTTTCTTTTTTCTTTACGCATGCGTCATCCCTTTTCTTGTCAGGGACCTCTGGGAGTTTCTGCAAATTTAATAGTTTTCTTTTCTTTCTTTTTTTCATTCAATTTGAATTTTTTATTTATTTATTTAATCTTTCCCTGCATATTAACAAACTCATTAGTAATGTTTTCCTACAGACCCCTTCACATTGGCGAGCAAGTGTTGGACAACCATCAAGAACTTATCTACAACAGCTCTGTACGGCCACGGGATGTAATCTCGATGACCTGCCAGAAGCAATAGATCATAGAGACGAATGGCGCGAGAGAGTCAGGGAAATCCGTACAAGTAGCATGACATAACGCTGATGATGATTATTAATGAAGTCCACCAACAGTTTAAACAGGTATCATAATTAGCGTGAAGGCATGTTGCCAACACGGATTCCCTTTATATTCTCTCATTATACTTCTCTCTTGACCATCATTTTTTAAAGTACTATAGAGGCATCAAGAGTCAGCAAAGAGTTGGTCAATATAATTTTTGGCTGGTCGGCAAAGATTGGTGGGTCCATGTGTACGAGTGCATGGAAGATCGTCGCTAATTAGTTCGTTCTTATATCTCTAGCAATGCACTGTATGTCTTGTTCCTCCGATTTCGATGGTCTGTAATATGGGAGGTAAATTGCAGTACAGTTGGTGTTTTCCAGAGTTCTTTTTCATGATTTGGTCCAAACGGCTGGCAGCATCTTTGTGTAATTCCTATTTTGCTTTCTCTCGAGGCGCTTAGAAACCAAACTGTTAAACCAAACATTAATGCTGGTGTGGCTACAACTTGGAAGAATTCCCATTTCATTCTATTTCAAAGATTAGATCTCTATACGGTTGTTAACCTGACAATAGCAATCCATGCTTTTCTTTCGCGTATGTTAACATCGCTTTCAGTTGAAAAGATATTGCTACCGAGGTATATGAACAAGTTTATAAAATCCTATGGCTTATCATTTCATGATTCGATTGCACTATCTTGATAAAAATGCATGAACTATATTTTACGTGGCGGCCAATGCCTCTTCTTTCCTGTTTCTGGTTTTGCAGCAGATTCGGCTCGAGAAGGTGTATTTACTAGATCATCAGAATTGTCATATTCAGTTATAGTTTCTGTGGTATTTGACACCAGCTAATTCCAAAAAATAAGAAAAATGTGATACAAAGACACCCTGTGAGGATAAAAATCGATTGCTCTTCAACAAATACCAAGCTTTTTGATTAGAATGTTTTTTTATTTAAGTTCTAATTATCGTCTGATGAATCATTTTCCAATTTCGATACCAGAAAAAAATCTTCTCAGAACATTTTTCTTGGCAGCAATTACTTTTGCATTAAAGAAAAAAAAAGACTTTTCTTTCTTTAATAATAAAAAAAAGAAATTGATTAGATCATCCTAAAAATATGTTTGAATCTAAAAAAAAAAAATAAAAAAACAAAACGAAATAGAACACCAGAACAGCAAAATTGATTAAGAAGAATTAATGATTGCAAAGTCATCAAGTATTTTTTGGTGACAAAATTCTTTGATGTTTTCACTTTTAGCCATCCATAGTTTTATCAATTTTATCAAATCAGAGAAATTATTATTATTATTATTATTATTATTATTATTATTATTATTATTATTATTATTATTATTACAGTTTTTTCACACCAGCTAACGCTGATGGTCTTCCACTGGTGTTTGAGTGACAGCAAATTTCCTCAAGTCTCTAGGACTCTTCTCAGTATTCAGGCCGTTCTCAAGATTGCTGTCGTTTGGATGGTCTCAACTTGTCCGCGAACTTCCAAGTCCTTTAGTCCCTTTAATAATCCTTTAGTTTCTGTACCAAAAGCACGAATTACAATAGTCATTTAATGATTCGATGTTGTTTATTAGTCGTTTAAAACGTCCATATTGTTATTATTTACTCATTAGAGTTTTTCACATTAGCGTAAGCTGATGGTCTTTCACTGGAGTATGAGTGACAGCAAGACTCATCAAGTCTCCAGTACTCTTCCCAGTATTCTGTCCGTTTTCAATAGTGCTGTTGTTTGGATGGTCTCCACTCGGTCGCCAATTTCTAAATCTTCTAGGCCCTTTAATAATTTTTTAGTTACCGTGCCAAAGCCACCAATCACAATTGTTATAATTGTCACTTTCTTTTTCCATAGTTTTTTTTCAATTCCCTTGCAAGGTCAAGGTACTTATCTTTCTTTTCACATTCTTTCAGTTTTATTCTGTGGTCTGCTGGGATAGCAAAGTCGACAATTTTGCAGATTTTCTTCTTTTTTTTTTTTTTTTTTTTTTGATTATTATAAGATCTGGTCTTCGGGCCGTGATTAGGTGATCCGTTTGTATATCAAAGTCCCACAGCAGTTTGTGCGTATCATTTTTTAGGACAGGTGGTGGGTTGTGCATTATTATTATTATTATTATTATTATTATTATTATTATTATTATTATTATTCAAATGATACCTTTTTCATTTCTGACAGCATTTTATAGTATATTTTCTCTTACAAAACGATCAAAATGTACATAAACTGATCTACTACTGGTTTAATTTCATAATCAAATAACTTGATCAATTCTCTTTCAAATGATCACAAGTTTAAACAACGCGTGTAGAATCATCTCAAAATTTTATGTTTATAGCTAATTGTTTTTTTCCTTTCCCCTATAGAAACATGATACAATAGAAAGGAAAAGGCGTTTAATCATTAAACATAGAATATTGAGTTGTTTGTAAACATGCTGGTAAAAATCGAGATCATTTAAACAATAATTAGTTACGCTACTAGATAAAGAAATTATATCAATTTATCGAAGAAACCTGTACGGCCAAAATGATATATTTTTAAAACACAATATATATATATATATATATATATATATATATATATATATATATATATATATATATATTGGAGAGTATATATTTAGGCAGCAAGTTATTATTAAAGCAATTTTTGTTAAAAACGATGGAAAACAGTTCATTATTTTTAATTTTATTTTTCTAAGATTCTTTGTTATTTTTCTAGTGTTGGGATCTACATGGTAAAGGAATTGTCCCATATCTTCGAACCAAACGCTTTCAACCAAAGTTTTGGTCGTCATCATGAGTAGTATAGTCTTGACTTGACTGTTGAGTTTTTACGGTTTTCATAATTCGTAGCGTTTTGTTTGGATTTGTCGGTTGGAACATTTTCAGCATTTTGTTTTAAAACATTCTGTTGGAAAAATGTTTAGTCATAGAGTTATTAATTTTTAGTAATTAAAAATATTTGATATGTTGGTGCCTGTGTTAAATGCTTTTTAAAAATCTATTTTTGTTCTTTTTTTAATATTTTTAAGCATATTGCTTCTTGCATTTATTATCGTTTTTTTTTTTTATTATGGCTTTTATATATAATTTTTGTTATACCTGTGAGAATCTTCCTTACATAGGAAGATGTAAGTTGGTTAGTGCTAATGTTGTGTTTTGTAAGTAAATGTTGTTTTATGGAACTATTTTCAGAAAAATGATATAAGTAAGACGATGAGAGAAAACGTTGCGATTTTATAGCCAATGTAAGAATTATTGATTTGGGTGGGGCGGGACTCTTAAAATGGACATATAATGTCATGATCTACATTGGTTTGGTTTAGGTTTATTTTACCGAAATTGGTGTTACATATATACATATACATACATACATACATACATACATACACACACAATCACACACATACACATATATATACATATGCACACACACACACACACACACACACACACACACATATATATATATATATATATATATATATCTTTAAGAAAAAACAACGAAACCAATCACAAAGGATTATAAATTTATTTCCATCCTGTTACGCATTTTTGAAATTTCCAAAAACACGAAAAAAAATTAACAGGACTTCTTCAGATCTTTTTGATAAAAAAAAAACTAGAATAGACACATAAGAGTGGTAGGGGATAGAAGAGTGGGGGGGATAGAAGAGGGGTGAGAAGTTACCTCTTCATTAAGCCCACTTCCGTTTTAAATTTAAATTTCGGTTAGCAATATACCACTTTAATACAATAGGCACTTAGAGATTGGACATTAGATCAAGGATCCTATTTCCAATTGGACTTTTTTGGTTTTAACGGCAGATAAACTCCTTGTAGGTTATATAATGCTTAAATCCAGTTTAAGTCATAAAAAAAGGAAATGGAAAGAAGAGAGAAAAAAAGAACACAAGAATGAAGCGAAATTATCGGCGGAAAGAGAGAGAAAAAAACGATAAAGAAAGAAGAGAAAGTAGAAAAAAGAGAGGGAAAAGAGAAAAAAATGGAGACAGAGTATGACAGAGAGAAAAACAATAGGAGAAAAATAAAAGAAAAAGAAGGGAAAGTAAGTTAGAAGAAAGAGAAAAAGAGAAAAAAAAGAAGAGAAAGACAGACAGAGACAGACAGACAGAAATAGGAGATGAAAAACAAGAAAGAAGAGAAAGTAAGAAAAAAAGAGAGAAAAGTAGAACAAAGAGAGACAGAGAAAGACAGAGAGAGAACCAAAAGAACTTACCAATATATCAAAAACATTTTAATTATCAATAAATGGCAATGCAGACAGCGATTATTATGAAAATGTTTAATGAAAATTTGAACAAGACCGATTTTCACTTCATCAAAAGTTCCATATGGAAGAAAATCAGGTATTTTTTAATTTGATAAAATTGAGACTGATGGTGTATTTACCTAGCCAAAAATCAACAATAAATGAAGCGTTAACATTTAATTAAAGGCTTTTGTGGTGAAATGGTTACCGTCATTAAAGATTAACACAGTGGCATGAGTTCAAAACCTACCCTGGGTTGTTTGCATTTTTCATGGAATTTTTATCCTCGGCGAAAAGTTTAATTATTCTCTCTCCTGCTATGACCGAATATACTGGTCTTTTAAAGCTTGGTATTGCAACTGGTCTAGGAGAAGGAAAACTGTGTATTCTAACCTATTAAACCCCGCTTGAAATTGACTTTGTGTCACATCCTGCTGATGGCGGACAGACTTATATATAGATATGCGTGTGTCTTCAAAACAACCTTTTCGGAATTAAAAGCAAATATTCCAGCGAGTTGTTAACTTATCTAAGCACTTCTAATTTTTTCATAGGGAGCAAAAGTGTATAGTTATATTTTTAAAAATCTCCTCTACGTCTTCATAGTTTATTTTTGAGATTAATTTTCTGGTAAGTGTGGAGGGAGGTGCATGTGTACCATAGCAAGATACGGATATGCGAAATGGACATATAATGTTCATATATATATATATATATATATATATATATATATATAGAACATAGGAATCTCGAAACACGAAAAACACTTACGACTTCTTAGTTCAGGTACGAAACTTTTTATTACCTTTGAGTTTAAAGGTTGTTCGACATAAGGAGAGAGATACACATTCTTTCGATTCTGGCTTTTTCATCTGCCCCCTCCCCCCCATCTCTTGCGACACCTGCCCAAGGCCTCCGTGAGCAAGCGAAAGTCAACTGCCTTCTCCCGAGGCATGACTCAACTCAACTGACTTTTTCAAATCTCCCAAAATCCTCCGTGCGCTTCCGGTGCATGACGTCATTCACACCCACTGGTCAACCTTTCTCTCGGATTTTTATTTTAACATCTATGAACGACACATCCTCCCTGCGTGCGCGTTAACACCTGCACTCAAGTTTGCACCTAACTAACCTATGTGCTGAGCCGAAAGGTTCCAAGCCTAACTAAACCCAAATGCATAAAAGCAAATCCCTCAGCCATTATATTACACATGTGCAGAAAGTTGTTTGGTTTGGTTGGATTTTATGGGATGTCAAACATAGCAAACCTGAGTTCATCCATTTTGTACACACTTAAATGTATTGCCATATAACAGCAGCAATGTAATATATGACCGTAGCAGCAATAACGATTCTCTATCGAAACACCAAATTGAAAGTACGTTCACCGGATGGAGACACAGAATACTTCGACAATGTAGCAGGAGTACAGCAAGGGGACACAGGAGCCCCATACCTCTTTATCATCTGTCTAGACTACGTGCTTAATACATCGATTGATAAAATCGAAGAAAACGGTTTCGAGCTGACAAAGAAAAACAGCAGAAGATTCCCCGCAAAAACAATTACCGACGCCGACTACGCCCTATGACATTGCGATTCTGGCAAATACACCCAACCAAGCCGAAACACTACTGCATAGTTTGGAACGAGCCGCCGCAGGCATGGACCTCCATGTCAATGCACACAAAACTGAATATATATGCTTTAATCATTTCCACACTAGCGGGAACCTCTCTGAAACTAACGAAGGCTAACGAAGGCATGGACAGCTATCGATAAGCTATCGATCATATGAAAGTCAGACCTGACCATATAATAAAACGCAGTTTCTTCCAGGCAGTAGTCCTGTCGATACTTCTCTATGGATGCACTACCTGGACGCTAACAAAGCGGCTGGAGGAGAAGCTAGATGGCAATTACACAGGAATGCTGCGAGCAATACTGAACAAGTTCTTGCGGCAATACCCCACAAGGCACTAACTATACGGCCACCTGTCTCCCATCACGAAAACTATCCAAGTTAGACGAACCAGATATGCAGGACTCTGCTGGAGAAGCAATGACGAGCATTACTTACAATTAAATCAAACAGTCATTTGTTTACACACAGTTAAATGATCGAACAGTTCTATTTCCAAAAATTCAATTTACTCATATGTTTACACACAGTTTAAATGTCAAACAATTACATGATCAAACAGCTCTATATCAAAGAATTCTATACAGAAGAAGTCGTTTGTTTGCTCCCAAAGTCAAATAGAACTGCCAAACAGTTCTATTTGACCGATACATAGGCCAGTTCTATTTGACCATACATAGGATCTGGGAGCAATGGCAATGAAAGGGTATTCCGCATTTTCCAAAGCTCTAGTATTACATCAGATTGTTTGATTTCATATCAGGACACTCGTTGGACGAGTATAACCCTTCTGCAGGGATGCAGTAAGTGTATTCTACAGCCCCAGCCAACTTGACTGACTCAAACCTGTATTCCGCAAAAGATAATTGATTATAACAATCCTGAGATCAATGTTTCGTTTTTCAGCTTTTCAGATAAGCACAAGCACGTCTTGACGAGGATTAAACTTCTGGTTTTTATCATTTTCTTCCGTTCTTTCCAGATATCTGTTTAGATTATAAGTTTTCGGAATTAAAAATCTTGAAAGCTTCAGTTTCGATACTTTTTATCACAAATAGTATACGTAAGGTTAATGTATGTACTTACTTAACACCTATATCATGATTAAGAATGTTCGTTTTTAATCGGAGTTTAATAGGCTTGAATATAAAATTTTTGTTTTTCTTTAAACTGGTTGCAATATCAAGGTGAAAGTGCTCAATTTGCCTAACTATTAATGTGTAACTGGAGAGAGAACAGTCAGATTCATATTTTTCCAAGAGTTATTGGTTCATTGAAAAAGGCAAACAGCCTCGTCCAGCATTTGAACCAAAATCTACTCCTTGCGACTATAACTGTTAGGCTACTAGCGTAAGTGCATTTACCATACTTAAATATACAGTTCATGTTGGTCTCTCTCTCGTTGTATCGTATAAGAAAACTAAATATTAGCTTTTTTTTTTTTAGCTTCTGCGCGAAAATAATTTACTGTTTTGGAAACGTGAGACTTAAATCAAATTTAAACTCCGAAAAGCCTAGACTAACTTTTCAGCTAATTTCTTTCTTGTGGTTACGTTAAAAAGCACAAACAAATAATGACTTAAAAGTAGATTAGAATATTTCAAAACGAAAAAAATTCAGAAAGGAAAATTCTCTTCGAAGCGTGAGATCATCATTCATTGCTAATTCGGCAACAGTTTCAAAAATGGAAAAAGAAATGAATAGATGAATAAATAAATAAATAGATAAAACGCCGAGAGGGTTAGAAAATACGGGAAATTGATATTTCAATGGTTTTGTATTTAATTTAAAAGGGTTATGAAATATCTATTTGAGAACTTTAGAAAACGTGAATGTCCTATATCACACTAAATTGCATTTGTTGGCAGCTCCCGGGGGTGCAGAAACAATACTTTCTTAAAATCATCTCCAGGTTCACCCTGATACGAAGTCCAATCTATGTTTGAAATGATCATGGACCTTATTAAAACATTGGATCTTAAACCAATTATAAACTGCTTACCTGCTTAACATGATTGTCATTTACATTATTACACCGATTCTAAAAACACTGATATCAAAACTGAATAGGAAATGTTTAACTGTTTAAATGCTTTTGAATTAAATATATCGGATCTTAAAACATAGATATTTCAGTTAAGTATGAGTGTCTCCCTTTTCAAAATGATTTTGACCTTTCTTAATACATTGGCTCTTAAAACAGTAATGCAGGACACTGTTGGAGAAGCAGGGACGAGCTTATAAGTAATGTACTCCTATGGACCCCCACATATGGCCGGGCAAAAGCAGGACGACCAGCTCGAACATACAGCAACAATGTGAGGATACGGGATGTATCCCTGAAGACCTGCCGGAGGCGATGAACAATAGGGAGAGATGGCGAGAGAAGGTCAGGGATATCCGTGCTGGCGGCGTGACATGATGATGATGAAGTGTTTTCATGTTTAGAATAATTTATTTTTTTCATTGATTTTAAAGACATATTAACCCGTCTCTGGCTATGTTATGTATGGGAAATTTTGGATCAGTTTAATCTTGCTGGTTTAACTTCTTGGATATGAAGGCTGTAAATGAATTATATGAAAAAAGAAGATAGTAAAAGAAAGGAGACGAAGATATCTTTTATATTTTGCCTTTATTTCTGGATTCAACAACCATTCAGTTGGTGAGGAAATTAATCCTGAATACACATGAAATGGTTGAATTTCCCAGTTAAGGTGTTAAAATGTGTTAGTCATTTTGGGGTATATATGTCCACATTTGGTATTTAAAGCATTAACAACGTGTTAGACGCTTTTTGGGAGATAAGCCTAAGTCCGGTGTTTTCAGTTGTAGTCTTAAATCCATTGTATGGTGTCTTAATTGTGATTCTGACGAGTTCATTATTCGATGTTTTTAGTCGTAGGTCGTTAGTAAAAGAGGCAGCGGCTACTAGTGGAAATTTAACCAACGCGTCATCTAGAGACGAACGCATGGCGCTCTCCACTATTAGCAAGGAAGATTTAGGTGTTGTCACTCCGCTTGTCACAGCTGAAAGGGAACGAGATTCTTTCATTTATCGGGAAGTTTCTTTTTCTTTGCGCATGCAGCGCCCCTCTTCATGTCAGGGGCTTCCAGGCGTGTCTGCATACACTTAATAATTATTTTTGATTTAGTTTATTTTTTTCTATTCCCTACACCATTACTGTTCTTCTAAAAGGCTTGCTTTAACATTAGATAACCCACTAATATTTTTATGCCATTAAGCAAATGCTTGCAATATTCACTCAAGTCTATTTATTTCTGATCAGTAAAAAGAATATCAGAACAAGTCTTTTGTTTTTGACTTTGATTGGACTCAGCATCTAGATTTAAAGCCTCATGAAGGATTACAAAAACGCATTAATTTGTATAGTTTTGTGTTGTTTTCATGTCTAAAAATGTGGATTTAAACAAATTTTGCAAATAGTATTCATAATAAGAAAAAGAAAATAACATAGCTAGTTATTTCGAGCCCTTGAAAATCATCCCTAAAACCAAACGAAACCACTCTAAAAACATGGCTCAAACGAATAGATTGCCGGATGAAATAAAAGAAAATGAAATCTTTTAAAATGTCAAATGTGTTTTACATCCCGTTTTTCGAAGAAAATATTTTTGTTTTATCCTTAAAGCTAAATTGTTTGTTTTAACTTGACTGCTAAATTACAATTTCTGTTTATTATGATTTATCTGAAGGAAATTTAATAATGGGTCAAAATACGATAAAGCAATAAAACAACCGGTTTAGAAGATAGTTTCATTGTTCAAATCGTTAACGTAAATTTTAGGAGAGTCTTTGCGGCATATTATGTATAGAGTGAGACATATACGGAAGTAAATAATGATAATGAATCTGACTGTATGGAGAAAAATTGTGAGACAAAGTAATCAAAAATTGATAAATTTATTAGAAGGAAAATCGACGTTATAACTTTTCAACTTTAATGAACCCTCATCATTACTTTAAAATGGGGAAAAACAAGTGTTGATAGAATAACAATGGATTTTTAATAAAATACAAAAACATGAGGATATTGTTAGAAAAGTTTGTTTGTTCTATGGCATATCAACCTTTTTGGGTTATTTAATACCAAATCCATCCTTCTAGAAGAACATTAGTGGTGCCTTTTAACCCAGAGCTGGGAGGATAAAGAGCACATACCTTTCCAAAAAGTTTTTGTCCGAAAGTGAATTTAATAGCGCAAGTGGAGTTCGGACTTGCTTACTACAATTCCGCAGTTCAGTGGTTTAATCACTACACCACGAGGATATCGTACAAAAAAGAAAGATTATATAACCATTCAATCATCGTTCTTTTTCGAAAAACTATTCTCACCAGAGCACCAATACTAAAAGAGGAATTATTATAGGGTTCTACCTCATGACCCCTTATATATCCTCCCTGAAATATCTAGATGAAGAATTTAATAATATAGAAAATACCTTTCAAAAACTTCTTTACCTTAAACCTTTTATACATTTTGGTCAATCTAAAGCCCTTAAAATCAAATACGCAAATCTTTCTCAAATTGCAATTAACACACCCTCTAATAATATTAAACAATTCTTCCACTAACTTTATGGAAAAGAATTTAAATAGACTTGATACTAAAACTGTTTCTTTATCATCAAAAATTATCGGTGACTCACTTTACTAATGTTCTCGTTGCAATATCAGATTAAGTGCCGGCGTTTATTATATTCCGTGCAAAGACTGTATATTAAGATAAATTGGCGAAATGGCGTGGAATATTCATAAACGTATATATGGACATAAAAGAGATATTAGATTAGGCAATCTTAATAATGCACTTTATATATATATATATATATATATATAAAACGGAATGCAACTTTAATTTCGATGTAGCCACAATGTTAGGTTATATCCTTAACAAAAGAGTAAGCCACAGTTTTGAAGCCGGTGCAATTTCCGTTTTACCCTCTGTTAATATACGCAAACGATTTTTCAACCTATCCTCTTTCTGAGAAAAATCGGTCTTGATTTGCTAAAATATATTCAAACTTCAATTAATTATCTTTCTATACATGCTTTATTCTTTCAGACCCATGAACTAATATTACCAGGGTGTGTCCTCGTGGTGTAATGGTTAAAGCGATGGACTGCAGAATCGCAGTACGCGAGTTCGTACTCCAGTCGCGCTATTACGTTCACTTCCGGCCAAATACCCTTGGGAAAGGTATGAACCCCCTTATCCTCCCAGCTATGGGTTAAATAGTACCTCTACTGTTCTTCTAGAAGAATGGCTTTGGCATTAAATAACCTAAAAAGAGTTGATATGCCATTAAACAAAGAAACCAACTAATATTACCCTATATTTTATCCTATTACACATCCTTCATGATCACTTTGTTTTACATATACCTTACGTTCATTTTTCAATTTCTTCAACCCTTTCTATGGTATACATATATTTGTCCATTAGTTCAACGTTGTTTATTTAAACTTTCACTTCTGTTGTATAGCCACATACAACAACACGTATACATATACAAATATACACAGGAACATAATCAACTGGTAATGACGACTTCAATAACGAACGAATACACTTCTTTACAAAAATATATATCTCTCACACTTTATTTTCGAAAGTGTGATGTTTGCTGTGTGTGAGAAATGAGTGGAGACAAGGACGGACTGGTATATTGACCCAAGTTCTTCATCGACCACAGCAGCACTTCTTTCGCATCTGGGCTTGGGTTGCTCAACCGGGGGTCACTAAGGGCCCAAAGCCCTCTGTCTGGAGCTGGTTCTCATTTCGGCATCCTGTCTCCAACTGACTCGAACCGTCCGGGCACCTGATTATATTATTTTCTATCGTCCACCTGCTTCCGCTGTTCTTCTGCTTATTTCTACAGGTGCACCTCTTGGTTGACAGCTCGGTCGAGGGTCTGCTACTTTTTTACTACATTTTTATTAATAGAAATAACAATTTACATGCGGTCGATATCTACATGACCTAGCCCTATTTATCTATTTACATATAGTATTTTTGTCTACTTCTTTTTCCTTTACAATTCTATTCTTTTTCCTCTTTTTTCCACCTTCTTCTCTCCTTTCTTTTTTCTTCTCTCTCCTCTTTTTCTTTTTCCCTTTTCTTTTCTTTCTCTTTCTTTCACTTTCTTTTCTTCTCTCTCTTTTCTTCTGCTCCGAAATTTCTTCTTCTTCTTCTTCTTCTTCTTCTTCTTCTTCTTCTTCTTCTTCTTCTTCTTCTTCTTCTTCTTTCCGTTGTATCTCTTTGTGTTTCCATTGGCTTAACATAATTGCCTGTGCAAATCACATGATAGATTCTCAAAAAAGAAAGCTGATTCAATAATTTAACGGTTAAATGATATTTCTTTGTATACAATATCCTCCTTCTGTTTTTGTATTTCATGATACATCCATCGTATTCTATCAACCCTCTTTTAACCATTTTAATGTCCTGACAAAGGTTCATAAAAACCGAAACGTTTTAACGTCTACTTTTCTTCAAAAAAATCATTAACTTTGGATTACTTTTTTTCTCAATTTTTCTCCATATATATATATATATATATGTGTGTGTGTGTGTGTGTGTGTGTGTGTGTAAGTATTTGGTTAAAGACCACACAAATTTCTTATTTGTGATCTCATTGTGTTTTTTCTTAAGTTTTGATGCTTGCTTCTTTATACCAGGGTCTAATTAAAACACAAGTTTATACCTAAGGAAGCTTCTTTATTGACTGAACCGTGATACAAAAAAACGATCAAGAAAGTTATTGCATATATTATATACATTATAAGAGAAGAAATGAATTGAAGCTGACATAATGTATATTTGGTTTGTTTTGGTTTGATGAGGTTTTATGGCACATCAAACATTGTAAGTGTTTTTTTTTTATGCCAATCCATTTTATTCACATTTTCTTTACTCATAGTTAAATGTCAAAACAGCTTAACGTGGTGCCTTCAATAAGTTTACAGACATTTTTGTACCGGCATTTAAAATTGTCGTAGACACTTGAAAATTCAATATGTTATCTTATGAGATGACTGATTAATTTCTATGATTTCCCGTTCAAATGAACTGCTACAGCAGGAATTAGAATACCCCCTACTAAAGCCTGATTGTCACAGCTGGCGAATTTCAAACAATGCAATCTGGACGTGAGGACACTTTAGAAGAACGATATGCAATAAAATTGTGCTTTAAACTTGGAAAAAATGCCACAGAAACATATGGAATGCTTCAGACTGCTTTTCGACCATCTTGCATGAATCGAGCATCGGTTTTTGAGTAGCATAAGAGATTCAAGGAATCAGGGAGTCTGTGAGGGATGATGGGAGTTGTGGGAGGAATAAGGAAGTCAATATACCAGAGTTGATTGGCCAAAGGGTTAGGGTTAGGGTTACTATGTTGAGGTTTTAAGAGTTCAGGAGGAGATTCCTAGGGAAGAGACCAGCACTCTTCAAATCGGGTCAGTGGCATTTCCACGGGAACAATGCACTAGTCCACAACTCCATCCTTGTCACAGACTATTTGACCAAGATGGGCATCAAGATAGTTACTCACCCACCCTATAGTCCAGACTTTGCTCCCTGTGACTTTAGTTATTCCCTAAGCTCAGAGGCTGTCGTTATGAGACAATTGAGGAGATGAAAGAGACTGTGACGAAGGTCATTGACACGCTCATACAAGAGGACTTCGATGGGGCCCTGGGGAAGTTGTTGGAACAGTACAACGACTGCATTGCAGCCGGAGGTGATTACTTCGATGGGGACTAGAGATTCATGAGTGTACTATCAATAAAAGTGCCCCTACGAAAAAAGTCTGGAAACTTATTTAATTATCCTCGTATTTCAAACAATTCAGTTTAGCATACAAAAATATATATATTCCAAATGATTCAGTTTAACATAAGTACGAAGTTTAGTTCTATTTGATCCATTGATAGGACTCTATCAGGTGCTACGACTCCGGTTCAGACTTGATCTGGGAGCGATGAGAATGAAGAGGTACGCCTTATTCCCCAAAGCTTATAACCAAACCTGAAGCCTCACCATCAGATTGTTCATCGTCATATACAGGACATTCGTTGTGAGGGGGTTATTACCTTTCTGCAGAGAAGTAGTTGGTGTATTCTACGGCCGCAGCCAATTGGGCATAGAATGTATGTAGAAAAAGGTCAAAACAGAAGAATTCATTTAGTATTATTTTTCTTAAAGACCGTGATATCTTGAAAAAAAAACGATGTTGTTGTGTTATGCAATGGTACATGGTTCAATTAATCTTCATTTATTTTTGTCATGGATGAAAGCAACTCTGTAATCACAATGCGCCATTTACATTTTTTTTAAATTCTATCATATGACGACGTAATGTACCATATTCACAATTAACACTAGATACGCCATGTGCGAAACGGGTGAAATGGACATATAATGTTCATAACGATAGAACATAGGAATCTCAAAATTCGAAAACACGTAACGACTTCTTGTTCTGGTACGAAACCTTTTTATTAACTTTGAGTTAAAGGTTTCGACATGAGGAGGAGAGACACAATCTCGCTATGCCGTCTTATTCATTTGGCCCCTATTTCGTGCGGCTCCCACGGGGCGCAAATTCGTCCCGCCTCAGCGAGCCCCAAAAGTCGACCGTCTTCGTTCAGTGTCTATTCTCAACTCCTAACTTTCTTTCAATTCTCCACAAACCTCTGCGCGCTTCCGGTGCGCGACGACACTCCCACTCCGTCACCCGTTTCGTCTCGGACTATTGTGACATCTCTGGGTGACACCTTCGTCAGCCCGCGTGCATCACTGTGGATTTAACTAACCCATGTGCTGAGCCGAAAGGTTCTCAGCCTAACTAAACTCAAAGGCATGAACCGAAATCCCTCGGCCATTACGTTACAGTAATTTGAACACAACAGCCTGTATTATTCCGTTTTTCACCTATCAAAAGCTACAAGACCTGATAAAGACTTTCAACTGAATCGAAAAAATCATCTATAATGGTTATTTCTCATAGAAAAATAACCTTGAAATCGAAACACGTTGGAAAGTAAACAAATAATATAATATATATCTTTCTTCCGTTTTTACATTCTCCTATATGTATTTTATAAATATTTATATATACATTTTATGTAATATATATTATATATAATATGTTATATATATTCATATATATATATATATATATATATATATATATATATTATTTTCATCATACAACGTGTGGAAGCACGTGCGATACTCTGTCATCATCAGCCGCCAACGAGGGTGATAACACAGTTTCGGCAGCTCATTATGTAATATATATTATATATATGTTATATATATATATATATATATATATATATATATATATATATATATATATATTTACTGTATCTATCTATCTATCTATCTATATATATATATATATATATATATATATATATTCTTATTCATTTATTATATATATAAATATATATATGTATATACATATATAAATATATATATATATGTGTGTGTGTGTGTGTGTGTGTGTGTATAAATTACAAATAAAATCACTGATAATTAACTTCTATTTGCATTTGTGTATCTAATATTTAAAAGGGAACATTTATCAATTCATATTATAAAGGCCTTTGTGAAGTAAAACTTTTTGAAGTGGAAGCCAAAATAATGGAGAGCGGTAGTTTCTTTCTTCACGTTCCAAGGTTGATTCTTCATGAATATTCAGTCCATTTTCTGTTAGGTTAAACGCCAGTTCGTTCTGACGAGGCCAGCGTTAATGGCAGGCAGCTTAGCACCAGTAAATGTCAACTCATTTGAAGACTCTTCCAACCACTGAAGCTCGTTTATAGCTGCCGATATGTAATCAATCAAATTAAGAAATGGGAGATAACCCCGTTTGAAGTCTTTAGCAATAAAATCACCCCAGTCGTTATTAAGTAATGTCAAGTTTTATTTCCGAATATTTGGCACCGGGCAATGAAATGGCGACAAATAAGATCGATTAAGTAATGTAAAGGCGTTTTCCAGAAATGAAATAAAGCTTATCCGAACAAATAATGCGAAAATCAAATAATCATATATTTGTGACAGTAAATTTATGTTGAAAGATTTCGTGGTGTAACGTAGGAAGTGAGCTCGGATAACTGTGTTCAAATCCTACACGCGGCTGTTTGTATTTCAGATAATGCTAATACTCTTGTGTGTTCATCAGAACGCAGAATATTATGTGAGTATCCCTGAAAAAAGAAATCTCCTGAGTGTGACACGTGACTGTATATGATGGAGGTGGGGTGCTCCAGTTGTTGAACTGAGATGAGTACCTCTGATTATCATTACTTCCAGGTCTAATCCGAGGAGGATTAGTATTACCTGTTAGGGTTCTATCTATGGGTCAAATCGATCTGATTGAATATTATTTGTATTCGATTGGATTGCATGCAAAAAATACTCTTAAGAGACGAATATTTATGGTACGAAAGCAAAATAATTACGAATAAAACCTTTTTTCTTTTAGTCTGATTAGTCCAATTTTTGATAAAAACTCGATAAATCTAAATTTTCATGGTTAGCTATATCATTCAAGCACATTTTTTAAATTAAAATTCAGCAAAATATGTGTGTGTAAGAAAAGAAACAATAAAGAATCTATGATTTTCTTAATGCCGAAAAAAAAATTTCTTTGTCTACCGTAGACAAAGCAAAGAAAAATCTTTAACAGAAAAAGAGCATTTTAAGAAAAAGTGGAAGGAGTGAACCAAAACGAAAAGGTTTTTAACTACTCTCGCTACGGTGATTTAGAAGGACCCTCAAATGTCAATAAGAAAGCACGCTAATGAAGTCCACGAGAAAACTGTGAGGACAGCAATTAAACAAGATTTAAGCCCAAACCGTAACCCCCTTGATTAGGCTATATGGGGCGTTTTAGAAAACGAAAACAAATGCAACTACCCATTCAAATATTGGTTCGCTTAAGACTGCTATTGAGGAGGATTAGAATAAAATGGCTGAAGCATTTATTTTGAAGGCATGCAAATCGTTTTGAAGGTCTAATGATACTATAATTGAAAAAATGGTAGCCATATTGAATAAATATCCCATTATGTGCCTATCGTCTGTTTTTGTTGGGTTCTTTTTTAAAATTAAAACTAATCTTGTTTTATAATAGACTGGTTTATTATTATACTAGACTATTTCTAATTTTTCTTCAGTACCCTGTTCAAGAAATATATCGATGAACGTGATACACTAACCTTTAGGCAAAAAAAAAACCGCTTGAAGTCGAAAACAGAGACTTTGGTGGAGTGAAATATGCGAAAGCGTCTGATACATGAACTGTTAGGTGCGATAAGTGGAGCTGCCGGTTTCAATCGAAGAACTTTTTATGAAGACTCGGAATATTTGTCTTGTCAGCCTCGTCCAAGACCGATCAATCATAAACAGATTCCGCTCTGCAGTGTTTGCCAAGTTCACTCTACTTAAACCTTGGCCAAGAAATAAAGCTAGACTCCTCCCAGCTACACTCAGAATTGAGGGTACCAGTTCATATCACTACAATAGCCAGGGGTCTGGAGTAAAGTGACCTCGAGAGGATTGGGCTCCACTAGGTTATTTCTATTCAAAACATGCTGCATGAAAAGTACCAATATGACCAAACAGGTTTCTGTGATCAGTGTAAAAATGTTTAGATTTAAGAATATCAATAAGACGTCAACAGGTTTACTAAAATTTACTAACATCTTCATTAGGACCTGAGGTGTTATGGCTAAAACGCTGGTTGGGAGCCTCGAAGTAAGCGAGGTTGAAATCCAGATTGATTCACTTTTGGAATAGTATCTTTGGGAAAATGTATTAACACCGTTTATTCCCCTGCTATGGGTTAAATAACTGATGTCCTTCTACAAAGATAGCAATGGCATTAAATAACCCAAGAATGTTGATATACCATTAAACAAAGGACAAAAACCAAACCATTAAATTATTCATAAAATTACCAAACGAATTTTGTTTCGTCATTAAACAAAGGAGCCATATCAAACCATTGAGGGGGTGTCCTTGTGGTTTAATGGTTAAAGCGTGTAGCCGAAAGAAACTTGAATTTTTGTTTGGCGCGTAATTTAATTTGACCGTTAGAGTCACCGAACATTTTCCCTCAATCAGGATGACTTGTCAGATTCAGCCCGAACCATATTTCCTAGCAGCACCAAAAATTGAAGAAAACCCGCGAATCTCTCTCTCGCTCAGAAATCCTCAAAGGGAACGAACGTCTATTCGTCTGTTCCTGAATAGCAGTAGCCACATTAACCATTATGAGGAGAGCCACCTAGTTTATGGATTCCTTGGGTCTATTCTTCTAGACCAAGGGATTCTAGTTAAAAACAAATTAGATGATACACTCTAACAACTTCATACCTTCTTTCCTTACTACGAGGCTCGCAGCATATCTGTGTAAACCCCTTTACTGCCATTAAAATCTTGATACAAAAACCTAAACGACGTCTTCGTTCTTCTCCACCACCTTTATTTTCCATCAATATTTAGCGAGGGGATAACAGCCAACGAAATACCAATGCAACCAACGAGATACCAACGCAACCAACGTAAAACCAACTTAAACCTTAAACCTAAAAACTTCAATAATAATAATAACAATAATGTTATCCCCATCGCTATAAGCGTTGGACTGCGAAATCGTAGTAGGCAAGTTCGAACGCCAGTTGCGCTATTAGGTTCACTTTCGTACAAATACTCTTGGGAAAGGCATGAACCACCTTATTCCCCCAGGTTTGGGTTAAAAAAGTACCACTTCTATTCTTCTTGAAGGATGGCTTTGGCATTAAATAACCCTAGAAGTTTGATATAACATTAAAACAAACAAACCAAACCATTAAATTACTAATAAAATTACCACGTGATTGCTGATATACCATTAAACAAAGAAACCAAACGATTACATTACTAATAAAAATTACCAAAATGAAAGCTGATAATCCATTAAACAAAGGAAACAGATGATTAAATTGCCAATAAAAATAACTTCAAGAATGTTGCCATTAAACTAAGGAAACACAAAACATTAAATTCCTAATAAAATTACCACACAAACCTTAATATATCATTAAACAAATGAAACATCAAATCACTAATGAAAACTTATCTTAAATAATAAAGAAAACGATGTGATTTTAGCTTATTACAGCTAACAAAATAATAGGTTCAGTTTGTAATAAGTAAACTTGGTGACCTTAGTCGAGGGTGAGCCGAAGGCTCCCTTATCAATAGAGATTGAACCCTGGTCTCCCGGACAGATGGCGAACACTCTTCTCACAAGGCCAATGGCCCGGTTTTGTAATAAGCAACCGAAATTTATATAATCACAATTTATTTTTCGTTTCCGATGCCGTTTATTTTGGCCAGTTTGCAGTTGTCCCAATATTCACATTAAATAATCAGAGAAAATTTCTAAAAATATATTTTTGCTTTCAAAAATTCAATAATGAATCTTTACGTGAAATCCCATAAATGTATGACTCTAAATAGCAGCTGTAAATAAAACTTTTTCTGACGCTCAAATTTGCATAAAAAGAAAAGCATTCCTATCTTATTATAATAATTCATTTTTATATTAATCAATTGATCGACCCACTCAATAAAAACAAGAGTATTTCATTCAACCGAAATAAAACATTAACAGAAAATAAGACAAAGAAAAGATAGTTATCATCCGTACATTGTCATTTTTTTAAGTCGGTCCGTCCGACTTCTGTTCCCCGACGACTGTCCACCGTCTAACGTCCCTTACTAATTGTCCTTCCGACTGACGTCCCATGCTAAGCAGCCCGGAATCTCTATTCTAACTATCATATTTACCAACCCCTCCGTTCGGGCTGGATATGACACAAGGTCAATTTTTAAGCGGAGTTTAACAGGTTTGAATTCAGAGTTTTCCTTCTCCTAGATTAGTTGCCTGACCAAGGCTGAAGAAATTAGTCTGCCCTACTATTTACCCATAGCTGGAGGGAGAATAATTTGATTCATACCCTTCCCAAGGGTATTAGTGCTAAGTGAAATGCAATCAGTCTCGTCCAGGATTTGAACTCGTGTCGTCGTGTCTACGACGATAACCATTACACTACGGGCACCTGTATTCAAATTATCTAGTACCTGCCACTTCTGTCCTCAGCCAATCAGTTTTTAATCGTCAGTGTCTCACTTTATTCCTATATGACATAACCTGTTGTAATACACCCGTTCTTAATAGCACTTTATTCTACTTATATTAAACTGATCCCCCAATAACAAGTTTGAATAATTTATGACCTATTTAACCGTCTATCGTTTAGAATAAGAGATCTCACTTAATAAGACACTTGTAGTAATAATATACAGAATACTGAAAATAATTCTTCTCAGACACCTTTTAATACAAATTTTGTAATATTTTGAATATATTAAATTAGGTTATGTTCTGTTGCTTTTCAAATCCTGGACGAAACTCATTGCATTTCACATAGCACTAATACCCTTGGGCCCGCTGTTTTACTTCGGTCCGGAGCGTGGCTCTGCAAAAGGAACAATGGCAGACTTGGGGCCTTTTATTAGGCACCTAGTTTCGACTAGGCTACCATCAGGTGGGCGAGCTGCACGTTTGTCTCCTTTGTCACCCATGTATGGCACTAGACCAAGCGTCTAGTTTAAGCCATAAACTGGCATACGTGCCCGGACCCACATTTGGGTTCGTGAAAATGCTTGCCTCATCAGGCTCACATTGCACTAAGTGAGCCGATGAGCAGCACTGACCAGCAGGGTTCAAGTCTCGGCTCGTTCCCGACCTCCCCTCCCCTCCCCTTTATCCCCACTTTAATCGGCCTTTGGGCTTTTGACCTTGTGTCAAGTCGTGTCTGGTGGGAGGCAGTGACAAATAAAAACCTAATATTTTTATTCATCTCACCAAACGAGAAAGTAGGACACAAGGAGGAGTTTTTGGTGGGTCCAGACGTAGGGCCGTAGCCTAACCATGCCTGACGAGCACAAAAAATCCCCGAGCTCTGTCGGCATTCCATTAAAAAAAGAGGTGCCTAAGGCAAGAGGTGATAAATCTAGACCCTCTAAGGAGTGTTAGAGCCTCCTGAGGCTTGAGGATGTGGGTCAGTCTTTCCCGCTAGATGCGACAACTGGGCTTACACACCAAACACGTCTTGCAGTCTCGACCGACCTTGACCCACTCTTCACAACCGAGTCTAAACCAATGGTGTACACCACACGACTGACCAGAAAAGGTCCAAAAGGGATAAAAACCGCCATGAAAATAGTTCGTCCTATTTATAGATTTGGCAAACAGCAGCAACAGAAGCAGGAAGGCAAGAACGGTTAATCAGAGACGCCTAGAGATATATGAAATGAGGGGAAAATTATGCACATATATTGTAGTCTTGTAGGACTGAGAAGATATATCTTTTGCAAAAAGTCCTCAACGGGGTCACTATTTGACCCATAGATAGGACCCTAAGTTTTACTACCTCTCCGGGTCAGTATGAACCTGGGAGTAATGGCAATAAAGGGGTACCATGCACCCGAAAACTCCAAACATGTAGCCTTACTATCAGATGGTTTACTGTCATATCCAGTACACTTGTTGAGAGGGTTTGAGCTCTCCGCAAAAATGCAGTTGGCCTATTCTGCAGGTCTAGCTCGCTGGTCTATGTCACAATAGTCAGGGGAATATTGAAACTACTAGTCGAAGAACTCTAGTACAGTTAATAACTATTTTGTCAGAATAAAGTGTCAAATATTGAAAAGCCTTCTTCGTAGAAGTTCAACCAAGTGATGTCCAAGTAATGCAAGCAATACAGAAAAGACTTCTCAGAACTTTAGACATCTCTTTTTATAACTCCGAACGTTACTGTGTGTGGAATATTGAGCATTTGTTATTTCAGAACTCTAGCAGCACTTGATAATTTCTTTATCACAATAATGTGAGAAATATTGAAAGGCCTTCTCAGAGGTTCAGTATCTAATTAATAAGGCTTTTGCAGTTGTATTCATATCATAACGTCAATAAGTTTTATAAATAATTTATAGAATATTGAAAAGACTATTTCAACATTTCAGATAAAAGTTATAAGGCTTTTGTAATAATAGAGGGAAAATTTTTGAAGTTTTGTCTCAAAACTTCAGACATCATTGAAGAAAATTCTTGCCCAAATAAAATGTGGAATACTGAAAATAATCAATCTCAGAAATTCATAAAATAAAATACAATAAAAAAACGTAGGGAATATATTGGTCGAAACAATATTTAAAAATAAATACAATAAAAAATACAATAAAAAAATACAATAAAAAAACGTAGGGAATATATCGGTCGAAACAATATTTAAAAATGAAGACCAAATAATATTTCTAAAAGTGAATATTTTTCTGAAAAATTCACATGACATTTGGAAGAATGTATATTTCATTTAAGAATATTAAAAAAAAGCAACTCTATGTTTTCTTTATTCGTTTAAAAAAAATAAGCTGGTTATTAAATCAAAACTTTAACACCTTTTTTAAAATATAACCTAATACTTTTAACATTTAGACAGGCTCGAAATTCTTGATTCTATCCTTTTTAATGTCAGAGAAACCAGATTTAATAATCGGGAAAAAATTATATTCCCTTTTTACAGGTTTCATTTCGACGTGGAGATTAAATCTTGAACTCCACAAAATTCTAATCAGCTTTAGAAAGAAAAAATGTAAGAAAAGATATATTTTCTAATTCTTCATGGCTTTGCTTTCCGAATTTCTTTCAGCGGCAATGCTTATCCATAAAAATGGTGTTTCGTTCTTTGAAAATAATGAAATTCTATCCATTTGGCATAATTTTCTCTTCGTTTGATTCCCACTGAGCACAGAAATGTTGGCCTTGATACGATTCTTTCCTTCGCACGCAGGATGGAAAGTTGTCAAAAAATTGCCTTTCATTTAATTGTAAACAATCCCACATTTTCGTGAAAAGCCAGATTGTGATTGGTGGAAGTGTGATGAGCGGAGTTTTGTGGAATATAACGTTTCTATATGGAATCGTAGGTAATACTTTCGAAAAATGTGTTGGTTTTGGGGGTTTTTAAGTTCCTTTTTAATATTTGGACATCAATAATCATTGTGCGTTTATATATCTTCGCCTTCCTTCACAGATTTTTTGTTTTATTACTATGTTTTTTTTTTTGCTTTCTTTGTTTAATAACACTTCAACATTCTTGAGTAATTATTACTATATATATATATTACTATAGTAATTATATATATATATATATATATATATATATATATATATTAGAAAATACCATGACAAGAAAATCCGGCAAACACCTATATGCTACATACGGAGCACTGAACAGCTGTTTCGACCGTATTAGGTCTCATCAGCAGTGCACGCCGTGATATCCACCACTAGAGATCGAACCAACAACCACAGTATGAAGAAGCCAGAACTCTACCACTGGGCCACTGCTTTATGCCACATATAAGCGAATCCGAGTTAACAAGTTATGGGAAATTGCGCGACCACTTGACCTAATCTGTCTTTTTTTTTATAGGTACGTATTCCCTACAGCGGACACGGCCACCTCCAGGGCTACGTCTTCCCAAGTCGAAATTATGAGTCCTATATAACATAAGCCTCATGGGTAGGAAATATAATTATATAATTTTTGAATCGAGGAATTGATATATTATATTAGAAATTACCATGACAAGAAAATCCGGCAAATTCCTACATGTGACATACGGAGCACTGAACAGAAGTTTCGACCTTTGGTCTCAACTGCAGTGTACACCGTGATCTCCACCTCTGGAGATCGAACCAACAACCACAGTATGCAGAAGTGGTCGCGCAATTTACCATAACTTGTTAATTCAGCATCGCTTATACGTGGCATGAAACAGGGGCTCAGTGGTAGAGTTTCGGCTTCTGCTTGGCCAAGGAAAGGTAGTGATTATATATATTCTATTTATTTGTTTTTGCATCCTCTTTTGGATGTTACTCTTTCAGTATTATTGATTGTACAATAATTTTGTGTTGGATTCCAAGCTACATCGGAGTGAGCGGAAACGAAAGAGCTTACTCAGCAGCCAAATCGGCCTTAGATCTAAGCCCTTAAGTTATCTCCATTCCATATACCGATTTGAAACCGACAATCAGTAAATTCTTTCATACAAAATAGCAACAAAGACATTAACATCCATAATAAATTCTTCCAAATTCAGCCCACCCAGGGAGAATGGAGACCAGATTTTAGAAAATCATGAAGAGAACAAATCGTAATATCCCGATTGCGCATGGGTCATACAAGGCTTACACACTCTTTCATACTGAAACAGGAACCACAGCCACAGCGGTTGACCTGTCAGACAACTTCCACTGTTAAACATATTCTTATAGAATGCAGAGCTTTCCCTGACATCCAAAAGCAATTTTTCAAAGTGAATAGTTTAACCGATTTGTTTGAAAACGTCAAAATAGATTACGTTCTGTCTTTCTTGAGAGAGACAGGGTTGTACGAAAAAATATGACGAATTAAAACTGGTTAATTATGTGCAAAGACATGAAATCCTGCTTATAGAAAATTTTACCTACTAAGTATTCTTTCAGAAATCTTTGGTTGAATGTATATACATGTAGACAGAATTTGGTGTTAAATAACCTACAAAGGTTGATACGCTATAAAACCCGAACAATCAACCAAACAACTAACGATGTACTATTTTAAAAAGATGACTAGTTTAACAAATTTTGATTACTATTAACATTTTACTCCTTGGAGAGTTTTTCATACTAGCTAGTGCTGGTGGTTTTTCACTGAAGTTTGAGAGATAGCCAATTTCCACAAGTTTCTAGAATTGTTCTCAGTATTCTGGCTGATATAAGTAAGACTGTAATCTGGATGGGCTTTACATTAGTTCGGAATTTTAAGTCTTCCAGTCCCTTTACCAATCCTTTGGGGATTTAATAACACCATGGCACAATTTTGATGATCAATAGGTGCAACATTTCACAAATTAAAGACGCACCCTTTATTTCCAATACGAAAATTTATTTTCTGACCGCAATATTTCACACAGCAACAATCATCAAAAGAAAAGAGAAAGACTGAGTAAAATATATTCGCTATTAAAGAGAAACGCAGTAACACTCATTCGTAAGAGACGAACGAACAAAATACCGATTTCCGTTTATTAACCCCGTTTGTCCTTTCATTTCCAGTGGGCCCGAATCTCTAACTCAATTGACTGTCTCCAACTCTGAACTGTGAACTGAACTTACTTCCAAAAACCTTCCTGCATATATAATATATTAATCATCTCATCAATTAATGATGTTAAGAACACGTGTCATCAACTTTTTATGCTACGTGATCTCATTATTAGTCAACTGACAGAGTGTTTACCTTTTTAACGTCCGGCCAAAAAAACCCAACTTCAAAACAAAAGATTTTTTGACATGACTGACGTGTGTATTACATGTGAACTCACGCAAGTCCAGACCTTTAAAAATGGAAGCCTGCAAACAAGCACTCAATGTCTACTAATACGACTTACACTTTAATTCAAAGTTTTTAGCGACGAATAAGATAATTACTTAAAATATTTAATTACCAGCCTTAATCATATTACAATTTCTCCAAGTGCACAAATTACTATTGGTTTTACCGTCACCTTCATGATTCATACTTTGTTTAGTTCTCAAGCAAGGTCTAGTTATTTATCTCTCTTTTCGCTTTCTTTTATTTTAACTCTATTTTTTGTCGGGATGACAAAGTTCCCTATTCGGCATGTTCTTTTTTTTTACGATAACTAGGTCTAAGAAGATAGACAAAAACAGTAAATTTACTCCGTATGTCCACCATTTTTTTCAATTATTTACCAACAGGCCTATGAAATAACTTGCATGCTTTCAAAATAAATGCTTCAGCCATTTTATTCCATTCTTTCTCAATAGCAGTCTCAAGCGAACTAATGTTTGGATGTGAAGTTGCATTTGTTTTGTTTTTTAAAAAGACCCATATAGCCTAATCAAGGGCGTTAAAGTGTGGGCATAAATCTTATTTAATTGCTGTCCTCACAGTTTTTTCGTGGACTTTCAATTCATTAGCGTGCTTTCTTATTGACGTTCTAGGATCCTTATTAATCACTGTAGCAAGAGCAGTTAAAAAAAGCTTTCTTTTCGTTTTTTGTTTAATCCCTACTCACCCTTCTTTTTCTTTAAAGCTTTTTCCTTTGCTTTGTATACTGTAGAGAAAGAAATTTTAACTTGGTTTCGGCGTTAAGCAAATCATAGATTTTGTTGTCGTTTCTTTTCTTGCTCACACATTTTGGGCTGAATTTTAATGAAAAAGTGCTTGAACAATAGAGCTAAACATGAAAATTTAGATTTATCATTTTTTTTTTTCGAAAATTTGACTAATCAGACAAAAAAAAAAAAAAATTAAATTATTACATATTTTCCTACTGCACCTAGTAGATCGTATCTAAAAATCCCAGAGAGGTTTTTGCGTCTCATTTTAAGGGACAGATTCTTAGCTTTTGTTTGGATTTTCTCTGCTCGTCCTCCAATTTCAAACTCTTCAAGCCTCCTTACCAAGATTTGGCGATCGTTCTGAGTGCATCAATTAAGAATGGTATCACCGTCACCTACATATTCCATGGCTAGTTTAGTTTTCGTGTAAGGTCTCTCTTTTCATTTTCTTTGACTTTCACTCTCTGGTCTGCTGAAACAACAAAGTTGACTATGCGGCAGGTTTTCTTTTCTGTTAATTATCACAAGGTCTGGGCGTCTGGCCGAGATTAGGGGATCAGTTTGTATCACACACACAAAAAAACAGAAATTTTTCTGCTTCTCATTCTCCTGAACGTGTTCTGAATTGTACATATACCACTTTTTCGTATGGTCAAATATCGATTTCTTGCACAATTCCCTGTTTATCACGTTTCCCACTCAATCGTATCTAGTTTTATACTCCTTATGCGCTGATTTGCTGCATTCACTTATTATGTAATTGATCATTTAATTTCTATTACCCCACAACCTACATTTGCTATTTAGTTGCTTATTATGTATTTTTGCTTTAACGTTGTTGGTCCTCATGGCGTTGACAATTATCATTATTTTTGAACGCATACAAGATTTTTTGTCTAATTTATAGAAATGATTTTTTTATTAAAAAAGATTAGAATTGGAAGAAATGCCGTCAGAGTCATAGATTTATTGGGCTCTTTTTATTTGAGCAATATTCTTTAAAATGTTTCCTTGGTTGGTTGGTTGGTAGGTTGGCTATTTTGTTTTACGACATATTAACCGTTTTGGGGTCATTTAACACAGAATTAAATTTCAAGCAATTCAGTTTCGTATAAGTATAGTTTTTGTTTACAAACAGTTAAATGTTAAAACAGTTCTATTTCAAACAATTCAGATTAACATAAGTATACAATTTGAATGTCAAAAGTCCTATTTCAAGCAATTTAGTTAAGCAAAAGTTTACTGTTTAGTTATATTTGACCCAATGATAGGAACCTATCGGGTGCTACGTCTTCGGGCCAGAGTGGACCTGCGAGCAATGGCAATGAAAGTGAACTCTGCATTCCCCAAAACTCCAGTGTTACTGGAAACTCATCATCATTGTTTAGTGTCATATACAGGACACTCGTTGCGGGGGCGGGGCTCTCACCTCTCTGCAGAGAAGCTGTCAGTGTATCCTACAGCACTAGTCGACTGGACAATAAAACGTTTCGGTGATATGTTTAATGAGTGCATTTGATATAAAACTGAATATTTTGTTAGAATGTGACTTTAAAAACATTCGCTACATTCAATAAATTTTAAACTTTAGCAATTCCTACAAAAAGACAGTTTTCTTTTTTTTTTTTTTTTTAATCTTTTGCTTTCATTTATTAGAATTACCCCTTAACTAAGTAGCCATGCTTTTTTTGCTTTTTAGTTTGCCTTGGAGGGGCGGTTCTTGTTTTAAAACTGACTTAATAAATCTGATTTTATTAAAATTTGACTTGAGAGGTAGTCATAATCAACAGAATTCGTTGTTTCCTTTTCTGTGGGTTTTTTTCCCGAATTTTTTCCTTTTAGAAATCGTTGAAAAGAATTTAATCTGTGGTAATAATGTTTTTTTTTTCCTTTTCTTTTTCTTCAAAATGAATACGTGTTGATATTTGAATATGTTGACAAAATGGGTTTACAAAGAAGGGGAAATTGCAAATATTATCTAAAATGAATGGAAGAGGAGACGATTATATCTTCATGTTTTGGAAATTGCTTTTTAGCGATGAGAAGACAAGAAAAATAAAATGTTTCAATCAAGCGTATCCCAGAAGAATTTCAGAGCGCCATTATATACACCCATACATGTAACTTGCTCTTTATTAGGACATAAAAAGGAAGGGAAACTGGGATTCTCTGGATATAATCTCATTAAAATATCTTTAAAATATAACTTTTGAATCAGTAAATACGATAATTTGGGTATGGTATTTTATTATACACTGTAAGTTAAATATTTCAAGGAAAGCGCAATTTAGATATTGAATATAATCTCACTCATTCATTATTAAACAAAAACCCAATATTTCAGAGAAATAAAAGGGTTCAAATGGAGTATGGAAAAGCTTTCTACAACGATTATTCACAACATTCCCTTAATCAAAAGGGACTGCGTTCAAGAAAAAAAAATTGACTGTATATTTTGTAAAGATTTGTGGATTCACGTATAGGGTATTCAAGCATATATTTCCAGTGAGATAATATTGTTGATAGATAGATAGATAGATAGATAGATAGATAGATAGATGGATGACAAATTTAACTGATTGTGGAGTATCAGGGTTGACGTAATTTTAGAGTATCTTAGTTATAATTTTTTTAAATATATCAGGATTTGGCTAATGTGAAAAATCAGATTATTATAGTTTTCCCAGTTTTGTGGAGGTGCCCGTGGTGTAATGGTTATTTTCGTAGGAAATGGACACGGCGACACGACTTCAAATCCTGGACGAGACTGATTGCATATCACATAGCACAAATACCCTTGGGGAAGGTAAGAATTCAATTATTTCTCCCTCCGGCTATGGATAAATAGTAGGACAGACTTGGTTCTTCAGCCAACTCGTCTAGGAGAAGTGAAACTCTGAATTCAAACGCTTAAAAATTGACCTTGTGTCATATCCTGCCCGAGCGGATGGGTTGGTAAATATGATTATAGTTTTCCCAGATAAAAGTTTACTGTCAGAAGACACGGCTGTGACCTGGAATGGTGAGAGGTCAACTTGTGTTGTTGAATTTGAGAGCTGGCTACCAGTGACAGTTTGGCAATATTAGAAATATTGTTTTGGCTTGTTGCGGGGGGTGAGTAAAGAACCCTTGAACTTGACTTGAACAAACCTGATTTGGGTATGTTTTCAGCTTGGAAACAGATTTGGATTAGGAAGAGATGAGCGTATAATGACAAGGTCTTGTCGTCGAAAGCTAATTGGTGTCTGGACTGCGAGGCGGACGGAGAAACTTATATTGAATAGACTGAGCCCACTCACAATTTTGATCGCAGTTGACGGAGATATAACTCCGTATTATTATGTAAGAATTAGCCAGCCAGATCCCATACTTACCTACTCACGAGTAAATGATTCAACCATTTTTATTAGATAGGAAAATCAACTTAACACAGACACACATATCATGAGCCCAAACAATGTATTCTGTTTTGCATATCTGTAGATGACATGCGATAGTTGATTGTATTTCCCAAAGCATACTGTTATTAAACTGTTTATATTTAATAAAGTGGTATTATCGCTATTCTAGAGAAGGAACTGACTTATCCTGTTCAGAACATTCGACAAGAGTGGAGATTAATATGACTTATCGGCTGAAGAAACGCCAAAAGGATAAGAATCTCAACACAAAGAAATATCAAGCTAGATGATCCACTAATGAATCAGTGCTATCCGGAGAATTTCGAATTATAAACACGCCCCACCATTCCGACAATAATGTAGAGAGTGAGATATCAGGACAGCGTTTAATGTGGGCAGTGCGTCGACAAGATATACGACATTGAGCGTTAGAGTGTTATTTTAGGAGTAATCAGTATACGTGACACCGGTACTGGAGTTTGAGTTTAATAATAGATTGATGAAAAGATGAGATAGATAGATAGATAGATAGATAGATAGATAGATAGATAGATAAAAAAAGATAGATATTTAGATGCTGAACAGAATGATCTATCTATCTATCTATCTATAGAGAGAGAGAGAGAGAAAGAGAGGAGAGAGTGAGAGAAGAGAGACAAAAACAGAAAGAGAAGGATGTAGCTATTGGAAGGTGAATGATAGATACGTGGTGCATTCAATAGGTTTCCAGACTTTTTTGTGCAGACATTTAAAATTGTTGTAGACTCTTGAAAATTCACTATGTTATTGCTATACATCTTATGAGAATACTGGACAATTTTCATGATTTCAGGTTCAAAGGAACAGCTACAGCAGGAATTAGAATACACCCTACTAAAGCCTGATTGTCACAGCTGGTGAATTTCAAAAATGCAATGAGGACAATTAGAAGAACGATATGCAATAAAATTCTGTTTTAAACTTGGAAAAAATGCTACAGAAACGTACGGAATGCTTCAGACTGCTTTTCGACCATCTTGCATGAATCAAGCATCAGTGTTTGAGTGGCATAAGAGATTCAAGGAAGGCACGGAGTCTGTGAGGGATGATGAGAGGTATGGAAAGGATAAGGACGTCAATACACCAGAGTTGATTGGCCAAAGGGTTAGGGTTAGGGTTACTATGTTGTGGTTTTAAGGGAGTTCAGGAAGAGATTCCGTCGGAAGAGGCCAGCACTCTTCAAATTGGGTCAGTGGTATTTCCAGCTGGACAATGCACCAGTCTACAACTCCATCCTTGTTCCAGAATATTTGACAAAGATGGGCATAAAGACACTTTCCTCACCCTCCCTATAGTCCAGACCTTGGTCCCTGTGACTTTGGTTATTCCCTAAGCTCAGAGGCTGTCGTTATGAGATAATTGAGGAGATGAAAGAGGCTGTGACGAAGATCAGTGACACGCTCACACAAGAGGACTTCCATGGGACCTTCCAGAAGTTGTTAGAACAGTAGAACAGGTGCATTGCAACCGGATGAGATTACTTTGAAGGGGACTAGAGTTTTATGTGTGTACTGTCAATAAAAGTACCCATACGAAAAATGTCTGGAAACTTATTTAATGATCGTTGAACATTGAGCGATAGATAATGAACAGAATGATATATATATATATATATATATATAGAGAGAGAGAGAGAGAGAGTTGGTTGGATGGTTGTTTGGGTTGTAGGGCTAATCAACCCTAGTAGGTTATTTAATGTCAAATCCATTTTGATACAAATAATCAGTTATATTTCAAACAATTCTGTTTAGCATGAGTATACAGTTTAATTCTCAAAAAATTTATATTTCAAGCAATTCAGTTTAGTTAAACAGTTCTATTTCAACCAATTCAGTTTAGTAAAAATTAAAATTTTGTTTATACTCAGTTAAGTGCCGAAACAGTTCCATTTCAAACTCTTCCTTTTAGTATAACAACTGTATCAATGTCCAAAACAGTTTGATTTCAAACAATTCATTTTAGCATACAAAAACTGTTCCATTTCAAGTGATTCGGTTTAGTAAATATGCTCGCAGTTTAAATGTAAATACACAGTTTAATTATCAAAAATATTTCTATCTCAAGCTATTCAATTTAGTCAAACAATTCTAATTCAAACAATTCAGTTTAGTATGAGTATAGTTTTTTTGTCTAGACACAGTTAAATATAAAACAGTTCTATTTCAAACAATTCAGGTTAGCGTAAGTACAGTTCTATTTCAAACAATTCAGTTTAGCATAAGTACGCAGTTTAAATGTCAAAACGGTTATATTTTTGCTGTTCAGTTTAGCATAAGTATGCTGTTTAGTTTTTTTTTTTTTACCTATAGATAGGACCCTATCGGGTGCTATCACTCCGGGCTAGAGTGGACCATGGAGCGATGGCAGTGAAGGGGTACTGTGCATTCCCCAAAACTCCAGCATACTGGAACCTCACCATCAGATTGTTTAGTGTCATATGCAGGACACTCGTTGGGTGGGTTTTACCCCTCCGCAGAGATACAGTCGGTGTATTCCATAGACTCAGCCGACTGGGCACGAGAGAGTGAGAGGCGGGGGTAATACATATTCATCGAAACGATAGTTTGATAGGTAGAAAAAGGACGTCTCAGGTGTTTTATTGGTTATCAAGCTAGGCCAGCTTTCCATTGTTACAGTGTTCGATTCTCGCGAAGTACTCCGTATTATTAGCTTCGTGCAAATAACTTACCTTTTTCAGGTAGAATCCCGGCCAGTTGAACACTCTGTGAAAACCCAGCTCAACCCGGACATTGGCCTGGCGGTTAGAGTGTTCGCCAATGGCCCGGGAGACCTGGGTTCAATCCCAGGTCAAGTCATACCAAAGACTCAAAAAATGGTACTTGATGCCTCCTTCCTTAACACTCAGCATTATAAGGTACGGATCAAGGGTAAAGTATAGCAATCCAGGGAAGGAGTAGCGCCCTCCTTTACACCTTGGTGTAGTAGCTATCGAAAAGGGAGCCTTCGGGTTACCCTCGACTATGGTCACCAACTTTACTTACTTACACATGATTAGGTATTACTCTCAGTTTCACCTGGTTCTGACTGCTCCTGTTTCCGCCAGATCACTGCAATTAAACAAGCAAGAACCAGTTCCTTATTTAGATAGTTTATCTTTGCTGTAAATTGTTTTGTAAATAATGGTGCTCACAGATAGTTCGTAGTGCGTTAGAACACAACCAGTTCGGAATAATAATAGTCACATTTAGCTTAACTCAGCCACTTTTATTCAGTGCTACTTGAATATTATAATGCATATAAGAAAAAAAAAACGTGATATAGTTAAGGAAAGTAATCAATCATTAATTATTTTTTGTGGTAAAGAATCTTGGGTTAGCTGAGTTCTTTAAATTGAAGAGTTGGTTGCATTCGGGAAAGGTCAGGCGGGTACACCCTGGGTCCATGGGACGACAATCAGCCTCTCATAACAAAAGTATTATTTTGAAATCTGTGGAGGGAGAGGATGTTAAAAAATAAACATTTTGAATGCAATGTCGACTGACTTAAGATCAGATGACGTTACACTAAAAACTAATGACACATTCTTATCCTCATTATTCATGATTAATTAGTATACTAAAAAAGACGGGTCATTTTTAGATTTAGTTCCAAAAGTCGGGTCGGAAGAAAAAAGTTCGTATCAGGGAAATTCGAGTCCAAGGGACGTGCGGAGTGAAAAAATAGAAATCGATGTTTTGAACGTTCGTCTCTCACGAATAACACTTATCGTTTCTGGGAGAGGACCAATTCTTTCAATCTATCCTTCTCTCTCGGCTCAGATTACGATTGTGTTGAAATGTTGCAGTCAGCTAATAAAATTTCGTATTTAAAGAAACAACGGAGTCACTTTTTACTTAGAGAAATATAACGTTTATTGATATTTAGGATCCCGTAATGTTACAATTATATCCTTTGAAAAATGTGGCACCAGAAGAATTTTTTTTCAAGTGACGTCACTGTTACTTGAAGTAAAACGTTATTAGTGCTGACGAAACTGAGAATTTTTGGTTTCATTTTTATTCGTTTTATAATATACTTCAAATGAAACATTAACGTCTATTATGTGGTCCTGAAGATTTTATATATATATATATATATATATATATATATATATATATATATGTATTCAAGACAATATATATATATATGTATATATATATATATTTATATGTATGTATTCAAGACAAAATATACATATATATATATTCAAAACAAAATATTTATATTAATATATATGTATATACATATATATATATATATATATAATATATATATATATATGAAAACGTAACAGGTATGAATTTACTTCTACGATCTTTTTACCAAAAGATTGTTTTCTCAAATGGAATACAATATTAGATATATATATATATATATACACACACATATATATGCGTGTGGGCTGTCTATAATTTAAGGTTTCTTTGTTTAATGGCATATCAACCTTTGTAGGTTATTTAATGCCAAAGCCATTCTCCGAGAAGAACAGTAGTGGTACTATTTAACCCATAGCTGGGAGTATAAGGGGGTTCATACCTTTCCCAAGTGTATTTGTCCGAAAGTGAACGTAATAGAGCGACTGGAATTCGAACTCGCTTACTACAATTCCGCAGTCCATCGTTTTAACCATTACGCCACGAGGACACCTCCTGTCTATCAGGTTTGATTAAATAATAAAGACACACCTTGTCTATACAATTTTATTAGGAACCTTTTGAGTTTCCTGTTGGGTGTTTAATTTTTCTTTATTGTTGTTAATTTGTCTCCTGTATTTTTGTATCATCTTTATCCAAAAAGCTTTTAGCTACTAAGTCGTCTGTCCTTTTACCAAAAAATCCATTTGTCAAATTCCAATCTACTAACAATTACAATTGGTATCGCCATCACTTTGATATTTTTATAATTATTGTTTATTTCTTATGAGTTTTTTTTTTATTTTACTCCTTGAGAGTTTTTCATTTTATTATTTTGCTCCTTGAGAGTTTTTCGCATCAGCCTTAGCTAACAGTCTTTCACTGATGTTTAAGTGACAGCAAGTCTCCTTAAGTTTTCAGAATTCTTCTCAGTATCCTAGCCGATCTCAATAATAATGTAGTTTGGACAGTCTCCACACGTCCCGTTATTTCCAAGTCCTCCAGTCCTTGTACCAATCCTGTGGTATTATTATTATTATTATTATTATTATTATTATTATAAATGGAAAAATGGAAGATTTTGGTAAATTGGACAAGATGAGAAAAGTAAAGAGAAAGGGGTCCAAGCTCCAAAAATGTTTGAAAATATCAGATCTAGACAGACAGTATAAAATAATTTAAAATGCAATTTAATGATATCAGACAAAGAATAAAATAAAGTCGGTATTTTTCTTTAAAATTTATGGGAAGTTAAATGATGTTCGGCACACAGTTTTATGCAACGAAATTCATTCAATCACTGTGCTCAATAACACACACACACACACACACACACACACACAGATATAGATATAGATATATAAACATATATATATATACAGATATATACATGTATATGTGTACACATATATGTATATATATGCATACAAATATATTGAGAGATATTCACACACACGCATATACATATATATGTATATATATATATACATACATACAAACATAAATATCCATATATACGCATACATACATACGTACACAAACATGCATATGTATCGACACAAATACATATGTAGATTCACATATGTATATACTGCATGTATATATACAAATACAGATATATATACATATATATTCACATACACATACACTTACATACAATTTCATATATAAACATACACTTACCACACTTACACTTACACACACATTATATATATAAATATATATATATATATATATATATAAGAAGTGCCCGTTGCATGATGGCTGAAAATACTGGACTGAAGCCACAAGTAAGCGAGTTAAAACTCAAGTCCCGCTATTACATTTCTGTATGATCTTAAATCCTAGTGAAAGGTATGACACCCCTTATCCCCATAGCTATGGGTAACGCTGCTTTTATCAAAAGGATTGCTTTGGCAATACATGAAAAACAAAGGTTGATATGCTATCAAACAAAGATACCATACAATACCATACCATACATATATCTCTATATATAGATATATCTATATACATACACACATACATATATATAGATATATATATACACATACACATATATATACATACATATATATATATATATATATATATATATATATATATATACACATATGTATAGATGTGTATATATAGAGAGATATATCTATATACATACACACATAATATATATAGATATATACACATGCACATACATATACATACACACATATGTATAGATATGTATATATATATATCCATATGCAAATACATCTGCACGCACCCATATATATATATATATATATATAAGTAAATATATGTATACACACATACACACACACATTTTATAAACATATACATATTCTTGTAAATATACATACACATGTGAACATTTTAAATTTGATTTCATGGCAGGAATCGATGATACGCTTTACCATACCACAGAGGTTCGATAACCATTGAGAATGACCACTCGGTCTCAATATGACTTCCAGGGAGACTCATCATTTTTTTTAGATGACCACAAAGGGCTATTGACATTCATGTCGAACGCCTACTTCAAAGTTCCGGTAAACGCAAACAGAGAAATGGTCGTGTGGTCATTATCTATTTAAAATTGATATATCTCTTCCTATTTTTGTCTCTGGGATCGGAAACGGGCCGTAGGAGAATTCCATGAGATCACTCAATCAAACTTGACAGGTCTGCTCGATTAATATTTCCGGAAATTGTCTGAACCAAATGCTGAAAAATTATTCTTAGATCAAAAGGGAAAACGGAGGTTAGAGTATTAAGGTAATTTTCATCAATCAACATTTTCCGGAAAGAGGGATGGATTATATATATATATATATATATATATATATATATATATATATCTGAGGTGTAGTGGTTATTATTGTAAGAAATGGAAACGGCGACCAGAGTTCAAAACGTGGATGACGCTGTTTGCATTTCATATAGCGCTAACATCATTGCCGGAAGTTTGAATCTAACTAATCTCTCTCCAGCTATGGTTAAAAAGTAAGGTCGATTGGACTCTTTAACATTTATACGAAAATCAGAGTGGGAAAAAAGAAACAACTGAATTCAAACTTGTCAAATTTAGCTGAAAATTGGCCTTGTGTCACAAACTCCTTGTGCAGTGGATTAGAGCAAATTCAAACACATACACACCAACATAGGCACCGAAACAGATATACATATATATATATATATATATATATATATATATATATATATATATATATATATAGTGTAATCGGATGGAAACTCAAACTTGGTTATGTTGTCATTATAAATTCATTTCGGCCGAGAATATTACTCTACTCTCCGTCTCATCAGATGACTTTCGAGAAAAGCATGTAAAAAGTCATCTAACGAGACGGAAATAAATAACGCCGAAATAAATTTATAATGACAACTTAACCAGGTTTAAGTTTCCATCAGATTACACTATATACGTTCTGAATGTGAATTTTGTTATATCCCTTCGAAGGAATAAGGGATTAACAATAGCCATACATCGAGCATTCACATAGATTTATATGATATCCCTCATATATTCTATATGCGATAAATCCACATCCACAGTCTTCGGAGGCTGACTGGATATATATATATATATATATATATATATATATATAAGTGTGTGTGTTCAAAAGATTTACTCAGGGATTATTACGTTTTTCGCTTCGTGACTTGTGGGTATTCATGTTTAGATATCTGACCCCACTATTTTCTTTCTTTTTTCCCCATGTAACTCATTGGTGCCATCTTTGTCTTGGAAGCTGCAAAAGAATCACAGAAGGAAGGGAAAAAAAGACGACTAAACCTTTTAAATTTCAACTTTATTTTTGGGTTTCATATAGCTACTCTATGGCGAGGAAATGTCTTCTTAGGCCATTATAGAACACTCGAGTCTCCAAAATAAAGTGTTGAAATGAACTAGTCATTTTATGTGGTTCATAAGTCTATAAAAAGCGTTTTAATACCGAGCAATGAGTTCAGTTAGTGTTTTTCAGCTGCTGTTAAAGGAGACACGGTCTTACGACAAGTACGAGACATAGGTGGACATGTCCACTGCCCACAAGAAGCCGAGAGAAAGAAGATCTGTCAAGAATCGAAAGTAAAACTTAAGTGAGAATGGGTTTTGTTTCTTGTGCCGGTAAGTGTCTTTCAGGGATGTGCAGTTCCTACTTCCGGTCTCTGGTTTCTGGGAACCACTATCTTTTAAATATATTTTATTATTTTTTTTCTTTTTATTAACCTCTACAATTCATGAAATATAACCACAAGAAAATGTTGTTGATTAGACATCAAATATAAATTGTATATTGCTCTGAATTCTGACGGGAATTGTTGTTTTTTTTTTAAATATTTTACCCTAGAATTTTATGATAGATAGATAGATAGATAGATAGTAAGTAGATGAGTGTAAACGATCATTTTAAAAAAATTGATAAATCAAAAGAATGATCAAATGCTCACCTGTATTGCATTGACGGTAGACTGGAATTTGACAAATGGATTTTTTTATTAAAAAACAGGAGACTTAATAGCTAAAATCTTATTGGATGAAGATGACACAAACAGGCAGCTATAGGAAATGAGTGACAAGTCGACTGTTTGATTAACCAGGTGGTCATGATACATTGAAATGAGAAATGAGATGGGCTAGACTGCAGAAATAGCGGACAAATGCTCAGAAGCAAAAAAAAAAAAAAAAAGGAACGGTCAACGTCTTGGAAGGAAAATCCTTTGGTGGCTGACCAGATTTCAGTTGTCAACCTCGAATACATGTGTTTATAAAAGCAACCACGTTCATATTTCATCAGAAAATCCCGGCTAACGGTCTTAGTGATGAGATCTCCCTTCAAGACCCCATATGCACTTATAACCCTTGGACTTTATCTTTCTCTCTCTCTCTCGCTCTCTCTCTCTCTCTCTCTCTCTCTCTCTCTCTCTTGCTCTCTCTCTCTTAGACTCTATACTCGTAGCAAGCCAGAGAAATAAAGAAAATAAGGTTATTTTTTTATATACAAGTGTTCGTAATTTCCATGTTATCTAGTCACGCTGCCGTGAGTTACCCGCCAGGAAGAACAGCAGGAGTAGTATACAACACCTGATGTGAATAAAAGAAAATAAAGTCAGATCTTTTCATTATTATTACATGACTCAGAGTTTCACGTATCAAATATGCAATAGAGGACGCAACCATCAGATTAAAAGTAGCTTTCGGTATCGATTTCTTTTGTTTTATTGCCCAGTCGGCTGGGGCTGTAGAATACATTGATTGCACCTCTGCAGAGGGGTAAGACCCACCCCCAATGAGTGTCCTGGTATGACACTAAACAATCCGATAGTGAGGTTCCAGTAACGCTGGGACTTTGGGGAATACGGAGTACCCCTTCATTGCCATTGCCACTCTGGCCCTGCGTGGTAGTACCTGATAGGACCCTATCTATGGGTTAAATAGAACTAACGACATATTCATGTTAAACTGAATTGTTTGATTAAACTGAATAGCTTGAAATAGAAATGTTTATGGTAATTAAACCGTACTTACATTTAAACTGCGTGCTTATGCTAAACTGAATTATTTGAAATGGAAATGTTTGTCTTTTTGGCATTGAAACCGAACTTACCCTAAACTGAAAAGTTATATATAGAACTGTTTTGAAATTTAACTGTGTGTAAACAAAATCTGTACTTATACTAAAATGAATTAGCTGAATTAGAATTGTTTGAATGAACTGAATAGCTTGAAAAAGAAATGTTTTTGACAATTAAATTGTGTACTCATGCTAAACTGAATTGTTTGAAATAGAACTGATTATTTACATAAAAATAGATTGGGCGTTAAATAACCAACAAAGTTTGGTATGCCATAAAACCCAACTAATCAATCAATCATTTGTTTTAAAGTGTATATCAAATTTGGTGATTTATATACATGCCAAACCCATCCTATTAGAACGACAGTAGTCGTGGCATTTAGTCCATAACTGATAGGATAACTGAGTCCTAAAGTGTCCATATTATTTTGTTTTGTTTTGTTTTGTGGAGGGTTTTTTTTTTTGTTTCTTTGGGGTTTTTTTTTGTTTTATCTTTTTTGTTTTTTTAACTAGTTTGTTGGCTTTTTTATTTTGCTTTTAAAACCATCTCATTAATAGCAGATATTTACGTGTCACCTGAAAAATATTTTTCAATAAAAAAAGAACAGAAACAGTGAAAAAAGATTGTAAGCGTTCTATTATATTTCGTTTTGTTTTTTAAATTCAAATTTGTTATAAAAATTTGAAAAAGATTTTTGAATCTATAGCAAAAACAGTTTTATCCTCATTGGTTAAATACCATATCAAATTTTATGGGTTATTTAATGCCAAATAAATCCATGTAGAACAGCAATGATATAACATAACCTATCGCTTGGAGTATCTGGGGGTTCATGCCTTTTCCAATGTGAACATAACTGCGATTATTGTTAGAATTCACGTACTACAATGTCGCAGTTCACCATGTGAGCCGTAAAACGATGAGGGCCTCTCCTTTAACAAAGACATTATCCATTCTGAAAAAGAAATTTACGAAAAAACAAGTGACCCCTCTCTGTTTGAAATTGACAGCTATTAATGATAATAAACGCGAAGATCTTTTCTAAATATTTCCTTTCTTTTTCGATTTGAGAATAACTGTTAGATGAACCATTTAATATCTGCGATGGTTTCGATTTTTCTCCTCTGGATTTTATTGCATATCAACCTTTGTAGGTTATTTAATGCCAAATCCATTTTGATACAAATGAACAGTTCTTTTTGAAACAATTCAGTTTACCATAAGTACACAGTTTAATTGTCAAAACATTTTTATTTCCAGCTATTCAGTTTGGTCAAATAGTTCTAATTCAAACAATTCAGTTTAGTATAAGCATAGTTTTTGTTTACATACAGACAAATGTCAAAACACTTATTTTTCAAACAATTCAGTTTAGCATACAAAAACAGTTCTATTTCCTGCAATTCGGTTAAGCATTAGTGCGCAGTTTAAATGTCAAAACAGTTCCATTTCAAACATTTCCGTTGAGTATAAGTATAGTTTTTTTTATTTACTCGGAGTTTTGACGTTAAACAGTTCTATTTCAAGCAACTCTGTTTAGCATAAGTACTCAGTTTAGTTCTATTTGACCCATAGATAGAACCTTATCAGGTGCAACCGCTCTGGGCCATAGTCGACCTGGGATCAATGGCATTTCCAAAAGCTTCCAGACTTACTGGAACCTCACCATCAAATTGTGTAGTGCCTGGACACAAGTTGTTTGTGGGGGTCTTATCCCTTTCCTGAAAAGTAGTGGGTGTATTCTACACCCCCAGCCGACTGGGCAATCTCTCAGCCGAAATCACTGAATAGAGTAAGAAGAATAAACCACGGAAATAGCTATGTATAAGTCGAAGTGTTGGGTGATTTTATGCCAAATCCATCGTTCAGGAAGAACAATAGTGGTACAATTACTATTTAGCCCATAGCTGGGAGGATAAGGAGATATACTTTTTGTCCGATAGTGAACCTCATAGTAAGACTGGAGTTTGAACTCGCTTACTACAACACTGATGTCCAAAGCTTTAACCATTACACCACAAGGACATTCTGGTTCGCCTTCTGTTTTAGCGCTTATGTATTTTCTTTTACTCCAAAACAACACAATATTATCATCATCATTATCATCATCAACAGTTTTGTAAATTCATATGATTGTTATATTTTTATTTACTTTTTTTTTTTTATTTTACATAGTGTTTTTCTCTTTCATATTCCGAAGACCCTTTCAAAGGCGTCATAAGTTTGTTCGGTTTTTTTTTGTTTTTGTCTTTTTTTTTTTTTGTTTTTCCTCATGCTTTCCATTCATTTTTTTAAAATTTAGAATCGCAGGAAAAAATGGATTTTAAAAAAATCGAGTGAACAGGTATCGACATTGTTCCTCGAAGATTATTCGCTCTCGCCTCGAGGAACAACAGTTATATTGTCAACAGTTATAGGTAAGTACAGATGTGTATATCTTCTTCATATATACATATATATATATATATATATCTTATAAAAACTTTACTGTTATGAGGAAGTTGATGACACATTTCCTGCATACCGTAAACTGCGTCACCATAATATTTTTTTTCTTATTCTTTCTTTAATTCTAAATTTGCTTTTCCAAATTTCATTTTTTTTTTTTTTGCATCTTCGTTTCTTCGTTAATTTGTTTTATTTCTCCTTTTTTTCTTAAACGTTTCTTTATATATTTTATTCGTTCTCTTCCTTTATATTTTTTTTAATCCTTTCTTAATTTTTTCTTTTATTCTCTCTATTTCTTTCACGCTTTCTTTGTTGTTTCATTCGTTCTTTTTCATCCAATCTTTTCATTTTTTAATAAAATTCATTCTTTCTTTCTTGGATTCTTTTATTTTTTCTTTGTTTCTATTCTTTTATCTTCGATTCCTTCCTTTTTCTTTCTTGTATCGTTTCATTACTTATTCATTCATTCTATATCTTATTTATTTCAATCCTTCTTTTTTTCTTTCTTCGATTCCTTCCTTCCTTCCTTCCTTCTTTTTGTATTTTCATTTATTTTTTTCTTCATTTCATAGTTTCTTTATTCGTTTGTTTGTTCGTCCGTTTGAATATTTGATTTTTTGTTAGGTTTCTTTCGGTTTCTCGTTTTTTCTTTCATTTATTTTTTCTGAATCCATTCCTTTATTGTTTGTGTGTTTGTTTGTTTGTTTTCTTTCTTTCATTCTTTCTTTCTTTCTTGGTTTAGTTTGTGTGTGTTTGCTTGCTTGTTTGTTTGTTTGTTTGTTTGTTCTTTCACTCTTTCTTTCTTAATTCATTTCTTGTTTGTTTGTTCGTTCGTTCGTTTGTTTGCTTGTTTGTTTGTTTTTTTTTTCTTTCTTAATTCAGTTCCTGTTTGTTTGCTAGCTTGTTTGTGTGTTCGATTGTTTGTTTGTTTGCTTGTTTCTTTCTTTCTTTCTTTCTCTCTTTCTTTCTTTCTGCTTAGTTCATTTCTTTCTTTCTTGTTTGTTTGCTTGTTTGCTCTCTCTCTTTCTCTCTCTCTCTCTCTCTCTCTTTATTTATTTCTTGTTTGTTTCTTCATGTTTTCTTTTAATTTTAATTTATTCTTTCTTTCACAGTTTATTTTTTGCTTTTTTCTTCTCTTTCATTTTTACTGGCTTTCATGTTCTGTAAGTCTTTCTTTTCTTGTATACTTCATTTCCTTTACTTTTTCTTTTTCTTTGTGTCTTTCCGTTTTCCTTTGTTTCTTTTCCCGCTTTTTATCGATTCCTTCTTTGTTTATTTATTCTTTCTTTCATTCTCTCTTCTTCTCCTATGTCAACTAATTAATTATCTATTAGATAAAATTAACTTTATTTCTTCCTTTTTCTTCAATCCCTTTCATCTTGTATATTATACGTGTCATTTTTATTTCAAAAATTTTACATGGATTAATTAAGATCAAACTAATTCTTCTATAGAAATGAATGAATTCGCTTCTGTTTGTTTTGTTCTTTATTTCTATTTACTTATCTTATATTTGAATATTCACTTAACTTGTACCCTGAAATCCGGTGAACCCAGAAATCTAGTATACTTAGAAATCTGGACCACTTCTGGCTCTAAAAGTAAGAGATAAATGACTTAGCACAACCAGGTTCTTCATTTTTAACGACGTTAGCCGATTGCGTATTTATTCTTTTTTTCTAATTCAAAAATCTTTTTGAACCGGGTGCAGCTGAAATAGCTGCCATATTTTGACATGTCACGTCTTTTGTGCAAGTCTTAATGGTTACTCTATCTTGGTAATTTCCCAAAAAAATTTTCTGATACAATTATAACTATGAAAAGTGCATCCCATCTATTGGCTGTTGAAATATTTTTAAAAGAGTTGAGAAACAGAAATTCCTTAAGAGGGTGATTTTCCTTCTTATTTCATGTTACATCGAATTTACACACTTCAAGATAGATTTTTCAACGCATAGCAATATCGATTATCTATCCCGAACAGTATCATTCTGACCTTATCTGAAATAAGCACAAAATGTAGAAATTATACAATCACCAGTCTTAAAAAATATCGCAGCAGCAGCAAACGTCAGGTGTGCACTCGGGCAAGCCATGATCGTCATTGATCGTATCTGAGAAAAGATAGTAAAACATTCGCAAGATGGAGCTACCATTGTCACTTGCCTACGTTCACTAGTACAACACAGATGAGAGTTTAAAGTGTAGGGTGAATTTTGGTCTCATCCTGTTCAAAGATATTTTGCATAGTGCAGTGTTTTGACGGTCCGATTCTTATTAGGTTGGTTGGTATTTATAGCATATCAATCATTGTAGATTATTTAATGCCATATCCTTTTTGTACACATATATAATGGTTATTTACCAACCCCTCCGCTCGGGCAGGATATGGCGCAAGGTCAATTTTTAAGCGGTGTTTAATAGGTTTGAATTTAGAGTTTTCCCTCCCCTAGACTAGTTGCCACACCAAGGCTGAAGAACACAGTCTTCCCTACTATTTACCCGTAGCTGGAGGGAAAATAATTGGATTCATACCTTTCTTAAGGGTATTAGTGCTATGTGAAATGCAATCAGTCTCGTCCAGGATTTGAACTCGTGTCGCCGTGTCCATTTCATACGACGATAACCACGGGCACCTCCCGTACCTTTTCGTACAGAAATAATAAATATATATTATTTGTAAACACATTTTTTGATAAGATTTTTAAACATTTTTTGAAACAGAGTTAATGGCTTCAATTATAGTTATCAATTAGGAATAATTCTTCTAAATATTAATAATTTGTTGGCACCCAGTTAAATGGATATGCATATGTAAGGGATTATTTTGAAGGTAATTTCATTGTTAAATGAGTTAGAAGTAATTTGTTTGCACCGTAGTATTTCTATCAAGTTAAATGGTTTAAAGTATTGATATATAACACGTATAAATTAATTTCATCAATAATCATTCGTTTGCACAAAGTTAAATGGTTCCAAGTAGTCCTATGTATCACTAACAATTCAATTAAACATCAGCCATTTGTTTACACATAGTTAAATAATGAAACATTTCTTTTTCAAACAGCTCAATTTGTTATATAATAGCTGAGGGATTTCGGTCCATGCCTTTGAGTTTAGTTAGGCTGAGAACCTTTCGGCTCAGCACATGGGTTAGTTAGGTGCAACATTGAGGCAGGTGTTAACGCGGGTGTGCGCGGGCGGATGGAGGTGTCACTCAGATGTCATAATAGTCCGAGACGCAACGAGGTGACAGGGTGCGGGTGACGTCACGCACCGGAAGCGAGCAGAGGTTTGTGTGAGATTTGAAGAAAGTAGAAGTTGGGTACTAGACGAGAAGGATCGATTTTGGAGCTTGCAGACGCGAGGCGAACTTGCGCCCTATGGGGGCGGCACGAGATGGGGGCCAAATGAATAAGACAGCATAGAAAATTGTCTCTCCTCCTTACGTCGAAACCTTTAACTCAAAGTTAATAAAAAGGTTTCGTACCTGAACAAGAAGTCGTTATGTGTTTCCGAAATTTGAGATTCCTATGTTCTTTATATGTTCTATCGTAATGAACATTATATGTCTATTTCCCAAATAGCTGTATCTGACTACGCAACAAATTTAGCATAAGTTTGTTTGCATACAATTTCAATATCAAGCTGATATATATAGAGGTTAGACCCAATCATGTGCTACCTCTCAGGGAGCGATGGCAATTGAAGAAGTGTTTCCCATTCCCCAAAGCTCCATAATTTCTGGAGCCATGCCATCAGACTGTTTAGTGTCATATCCAGAACGCCCGTTCGGCGGGAGGTTTTACCTCTCTGCCAAGGTGTATTCAACAGCTCCAGGCCAACTGGGTTTGATCATTATTAAGAGATGGGGTATTAATTTCAGTATAGTCTATCATCATCATCATATCGCGCTGGTAGCACGGATATCCCTGACCCTCTCTCGCCACTCCTCCCTATCGTTCATCGCCCTAGGTAGGTCTTCAGGACAACATCCTGTATCCTCACATAGCTGCTGAATGTACGTTTGAGCTGGTCGTCCTGCTTTTGCGCGGCCATGTGTGGGGATCCATAAGAGTACATCTCTTATCAGTTCATCTCTGCTTCTCCAGCAGTGTCCTGCATGTCTGGTTCGTCTAATTTGAATAGTTTTCGTGATAGGGGGCAGGTGGCCGTACAGTTGGTGTCTTGTGGGGTGCTGCTGCCAGGATTGGTTCAGGATTGCACGCAGCATTCTTGTGTAATTGCCATCCAGTTTCTTCTCCAGCCGTTTTGTTAGCGTCCATGTAGTGCATCCATATAGCAGTATCGATGTGACCGCTGCCTGGAAGAAACTGCGTTTCATTTTATCGGTTAGGTCTGATTTCCTTATAATCGATAGCCTATTGATAGCTGTCCATGCTTTCGTTAGCCTCGTTTCGATGTCCTTTTCAGTTGATTCGAAGCTGCTTCCTAGGTACGTGAATTTGTCTACTAGTTTAAGTGGGGTTCCTTCTAGAGTTGAGATGTCCCCCGTTTGGTTATAGCACATATATAACAAAATAGTATTAATGAGTCTTTTATTAATTTTGCTAGGGTCTAATTTATATACGGCAATGTTAGACGCAACATATACTCTATTACTACTGAACTAATTAACCTTGCACTCAATTGATATCGACGTAAGAATTCGAATCGGTAACCAGAGTTCAAATCCTTGCGAAAATTGCGATTCACGTTGCGCTAATATTCTTGGAAAAGGCATGAACTAAACTGAATAGCTTGAAATAGAAATGCTTTTGACAATTAAACTGAATTCACATTTAAACTGCGTACTTATCCTAAACTGAATTGTTTGAAATAGAGCTGATTATTTGCATAAAAACGATGTGGCTTTAAAAAACCTACAAAAGTTGATATGCCATAAAATCCAAACAATCAAACCATCAATTCCTTGCGGAAATTGCGATTCACGTTGTGTTAATATTCTTGGAAATGTCACGAACCCATCCATTTCCCTCACACCGAAAAGTGGTGAAAAGTTGGGCATATGTATCCTTGGTTGGATAAATAGTCTAGAAGGAAAATTTCCGATTCAAATCTGTTTCAACCTGCTATTCCTGTTGAATATTAACATTTGACTGAGCTGTCTTGCTTCAGCTGTGTAAACAGGAAGTCAGCAAGACGCGGGGAAGCAGCTCACGTGGATTCACAGCCGGAAGCAGATTACATGTTAAGTATTAAAAGCATAGGCCTTGGAAAATTTTATATACACGGGTAAAATTGGCAGATACGGTCATTTTCTGTCTCAAAGCTACGGCCGGCCAGTGAAGAGGTTCAAAGAGCGCCAGCGAATGGCCGGTGGGTGCCAGTGGAGCAGCCACTTAAAGCTAGCCTCCGGTTGAGTACCTATATTCAAGGAACGCACGTGGCCCGGAATATGGAAGCACGGGGTTAATAAGTTAAGGATCAATATAGCAGTCTCACTTGTCTCACTTACACACCTACAGATTGCTCAGTCGGCTGGGGCTGTAGAATACACCGACTGCAACTCTGTAGAGGGGTAAGACCCCCCTCAACGAAGTGTCCTAGATATGACACTAAACAATCTGATGGTGAGGTTCCAGCGCTGCTGGAGCTTTGGGGAATGCGGAGCTCCCCTTCATTGTCATTGCAATTGCTCCTAGTTCCACTCTGGCCCGGAGCAGTTGCACCAGATAGGGTCCTATCTATGGGTTAAATAGAACTAACAAAATACATATGCTAAACTGAATTGCTTGAATTAGAACTGTTTGACTGAACTGAATAGCTTGAAATAGAAATGATTTTGACTATTAAACCCTACTTACATTTAAACTGCGAGCCTATGCTAAACTGAATTGTTTGAAATGGACTGTTGTTGACATTGAAACGCTATTTTCACTAAACTGAATTGTTTAATATAGAACTGTTTTGCCATTTAACTGTGTGTAAACAAAATTTCTACTCATACTTAACTGAATTAGCTGAATTAGAACTGTTTTACTAAACTGAATAGCTTGAAATAGAAATGTTTTTGGCAATTTGGCACTAAATAACCAACCTAGTTTGACGTGCCATAAGACTCAAACAACCGACCAACAAACATCTACAGATTTTCGACCTTTAGAAATAATAACGTTAGAGTTATAGTTTTATAAAGAAATGTCACGATTGTTACTTTCTTCATCATCTAACGGTCATTCCTTCCTCAAGCTATACAACATTATGTCCACCTTTTGGCGGAGGACCTGGGTAAAAAAATACTAGTAACAAACTATTTAACTTGGAATTGCTATAGCGAGCAAAAAGTGTTGCACTATTTTGTTAACGTCAGGTACAGATCAGCATCTCCCGATTCATTTACCGAGGTTGTAAAGGTGAAGAACTTCATTGTACTGTGAGATGTCGAACTTAAAATGTTTCGTGCATCTATAGAGAACCAACTAACAATTACTCATATCGATGGAAATAGTCGCTTGATTTTAAAGGCATGTCAACTTGTCTAGAGTTTTTTATGCTCAGAGGGTATCCTGTTCAGATCATCTTTTTATTTACAATTTTGTGTAGTTGTAATTTCTTTCTTTGATTTTTCTTCTTTTTTTTTCGCAAATGGTCATATCGAATATAAACGATTTTTACACCGATCTCTTTGACCCATAGATAACAGGTGCTACCGCTCCTGGTCAGAGTTTACCTGCTAGTTATGACAATGAAAGGGTATTCCATACTCTCCAGCTCTTCAAAATTGGAGCCCTATCATCCGATGCAGATCAGTGTCATACTGAGGACGGGTCTTTTGGAGAACCTTACTCTTCAGCAGAGGACACAATATGCGTGTTCTAATCTCTACCGTGTGGGTGATATGAGTAGCAAATAATATAGTCCCTTTCTTCTAAAACAATGACCAAGCATGCCTTATAATGTCACTTCATAATAAGGATATTTCAAGTCCGCTGGATACTTGGCCTATGCTAGGTTTATTTCTGTGATATAAAAGACAGTCTCTAAATCTGTTTCTGGCCAGCGCAAATATCTGATCATCAGGTTCTTGCAATACAAGAGAAAATTCTTCTATTATCTGGTTATTGTGCTTTGCTCAATTCCGTCTTCTGCTTTTGCACAGGAAATGTTTTAGGTTACTTCAGGCGTGTTAAGGCCCAGTTCAAACTTATTAAGCCTAAGATCCTGCATTACTTTATATTAGGCATTTATCTGTGCACCTCAGTCACACAGAATGAAGCAATGCACAGCATATCAGCGCATTAACTACATCGATACTACCAAATACAGCGAGTATATATCATCATCATCATCATATCGCACTGGTAGCACGGATATCCCTGACCCTCTCTCGCCACTCCTCTCTATCGTTCATCGCCCTGGGTAGGTCTTCAGGACAACAGCCTGTATCCTCACATAGCTGCTGAATGTATGTTCGAGCTGGTCGTCCTGCTATTGCGGGGCCATGTGTGGGGATCCATAAGAGTACATCTCTTATGAGTTCATCTCTGCTTCTCCAGCAGTGTCCTGCATGTCTGGTTCGTCTAAATTGAATAGTTTTCGTGATAGGGGGCAGGTGGCCGTACAGTTGGTGTCTTGTGGGGTGCTGCTGCCAGGACTTGTTCAGGATTGCACGCAGCATTCTTGTGTAATTGCCATCCAGTTTCTTCTCCAGCCGTTTTGTTAGCGTCCATGTAGTGCATCCATATAGCAGTATCGATGTGACCGCTGCCTGGAAGAAGCTGCGTTTCATTTTATCGGTTAGGTCTGATTTCCATATAATCGATAGCCTATTGATAGCTGTCCATGCTTTCGTTAGCCTGGTTTCGATGTCCTTTTCGGTTGATTCGACGCTGCTTCCTAGGTACGTGAATTTGTCTACTAGTATAAGTGGGGTTCCTTCTAGAGTGGAGATGTCCCCCATTTGGTTATAGCACATATATTCCGTTTTGTGTGCATTAACATGGAGGCCTATGCTTGCTGCTGCTCGTTCCAAACTACGCAGAAGAGTTTCGGCTTGGTCAGGTGTATTTGCCAGTATCGCTATATCATCGGCGAGGTCGGCGTCGGTAATTGTTGTTGCGGGGTATCTTCGGCTTCTTTTCTTCGTCAGTTCGAAGCCATTCTCTTTGATTTTGTCAATCGATGTTCTAAGTACGTAGTCTAGACAAATGATAAAGAGGTACGGGGCCAGCGTGTCCCCTTGTAGTACTCCTGTTACAATGTCAAAGTATTCTGTGTCTCCATCCGGTGATCGTACTTTTACTTTAGTGTTTCTATACAGAATCGTTATTACCGCTACGGTTTCTTTAGGTATGCCATACGCTAGTAGGATTTGTTCCATCTTTCCTCTGTGAATGGAGTCGAAAGCCTTGGTAAAGTCGACAAATATTAATGTCGCTTGTAGGTTCTTTGCCCGTACACCTTCAAGGATTCTGCGGATGGTTAATATTTGTGAGGTCGTGGATCTATTTCTTCGGAAGCCATTTTGGTTTTTTCTAAGTATGATGTCGATTTTGGGTTCTATTCGGTTTCGTAGTAGGGCATTGTAGATTTTGGCTCGGTAGTTTTTGGCCAATCCGAGGTCCCCCTTTTTAGGGAAGGGGAGTATGCATCCCTTCATCCATCTATCTATCGGATTTTGATTGTATACTGCGTTGCAGTGTCGGAGCAGTATGTCGTCGAATTGTCTGGTCTTCCATACTTCCGGTGGAATTTCGTCCAGCCCTGCAGCTTTCCTATTTTTAATTTTTCTGAGAACCGAGTCGAGTTCTTCTTGTGTGAACGGTCCTAGTTTAATGTCTAATTGTTTGCTAATTATTCTGGTGATTGGTTCATGCGTTATTTTTGGTGGGTTTCCAAGTAAGTTTTCGAAGTGCTGTTTCCACAGTTTTATTCTTTCTTGTTGGTTTGCTGCTTTAAGTTTTGCTTTGGCTGTGTTCTTTCTTCTGCTCACTTCGTTTATTGTTTGCCATGCTATCCTAGATTGCCTATCTTCCACCGAGTCTCTGATCTTATCTATCTGATTTTGAATGTATTCTGTCTGTTCCTTTATATATATGCCTGCTAATTGATATTGTGCCGTTTTTAGTTTTAAGGCATTTGTGTTTGTTGGGTTTTTTCGATAGTTTTTGGAGGCTGTTTTCACTAGTGCGCGTTTTTCTCTCACAGCTAAAGTTTCCCATGGGATTCTATATTTAGTTTTAAGTTTTGTTGGAATGTATTTTGCTGCTGCCTCGAGTCGTGCATTGACGAAGTTTTCATATTCGTCGTTTGGTGTACTTGTTTCCGTCTTTTCTTGTAGTGTTTCGAATCTGTTTCTTAATTCTAATACGTATTTATCTCTTATATCTTTGTTGTTTAATAGGGCCCAGGCATAGTGTTTGGTGGTCGCTGTTCGTTTGGCATTCTTTCGTAGGCTTAACCGTATTTTCGCCGTGACTATTCGGTGGTCGGTGGACACACCCTCAAAAGAGGAGTATGCCTCGCAATAGTGCATTGAATTGCGAGTATATATATATATATATATATATATATATATATGAACTGGTTTAATACGTATTATCGCTGGAGCTTTCGGAAATGCAGATACTCCTTCATTGCCATCGCTCCCAGGTTCACTCTGACCCGGACTGGTAGCACCTGATAATTCTCCTATCAATGGGTTAAATAGAACTAAACCATGATTTAAGTTGACTGTTATTTTTCATTTTAAATGCGTTCTTATGCTAATCTGAGTGACTCGAAATAGAACTGTTTTGACATTTAAACTTATGCTATACTGGTTTGTTTGAAATGGAACTGTTTTTGTATGCTGAACTGAATAATTTGCAATGGAACTGTTTTTGACATTGGAACTTTACTTAAGTTCAACTGAATTGTTTGAAATTGTTTGTTTAGACATTTAACAATATGTAAACAAAAACTATGTCTATACTAAACTAAATAGTTTTAATTAGAACTGTTTGACTAAACTGAATAGCTTGAAATAGAAATGTTTTGACGAATAACCTTTGCATTCGTGCTAAACTGATTTGTTTTAAATAGAACTGATTATTTGTATGAAAATGGATTTGGCATTAAATGACCAACAAAGGTTGATATGCCATAAAACTCAAAAAACAAACAAACAAATCAATACTGATATACGCGCCAGGAATTAGCACATACCAAAATATCTCAAAACCTTTGACTTACCTAGGTAATAATTACTTATTATAATAATATCACTAAGCACACAAAAACTTAACGACTGGTATCCCAATGGCTTAATGTTTAACATGCTTGACTGCAACATCAAAATATGCGAGTTCGAACACCAGTCGTGCTATTATGTTCACATTCGGACTAATTCCTTTGAGAAACATATGAATTCCATTATTTCCTGACACCAGCAGAGATGAATTGAGATCTTAAATATCCCAAGATGCGCTGCGCTTTAGGGTGGGGGTCAGCATAGTCTGGTCAGCATAGGCTTTTAAGAATTGTGTCTCTCTCCTCGTGTTGCCATGGACCGAAGCCAGAAATTAATAAACCCGTTCGTATTTGAAACGAAAGAGACCGCCTGTATTTGTATCTATATCTGTATTATTATTATTATTATTGACATCACCAAATAGTATACAACAAATATACAACAGGTGTTTGGTTTTTGTTTGTCAATTTATGAAGTCTTTATCCGCCAGATCATTTCCTAAGTATGTCATTGAGTAGCATCATAGCTATTACAAATAATAATGGGGAAAGCGCTTCTCCCAGGAATATCTCTCCCTGGATTTTCACTAAAGGTTTTTGTCACCAGTGTTGTCTGAATGTGTTGTGTTCTGGTTAATGAACACAAGTAATAGTAATAATAAGACAAACCACGATATGTGAGGAAAACAGTTATATTTACAGGAAAGAGTATTTACAAGAGAGAGACTGTTGGTAATAAGAACATAGGATTAGTGATAGAGTAATGATATACTTCAACAATAGGAACGGCTCTTCTGGTCTGACTCGTAGGCTTATTATCAGACTGATCTCCGCTACTGCCATATATGGCAGATGGAACAGCTCATTATACTGAAAAGGTAGGTGATACCCAACAGAATGATAGCAAATTTTCTCAGAATTTCAGAACTCTTGTGAGTATTCTCACCGATCTTAATAATGTTGTGGTCTTGATGGTCTTGATTCTTTCTCTTTTTTCCAAATCCTAAGGAATTTCTGTCAAGTCTTTTCGTACCGTTCTAAGTGCATCAGTGTTAGTTCTTATTACTGTCAACCTCATATTGCACAGTCTTTTGTTTGTTTTTTTTTTCAATTTTCTGGTTAGGTCCAATTATTTGTCAGTCTTTTCGTTTTCTTTTTTTTTATTCTGGTGACAGCTGGAACGGTAAAATCCACCTGATGGCAATTTTTTTTTTCTTGATAATCAAATCTAGGTCAGTTTTTCTGGCCAGGATTAGAATTTTATTTTTCAGGACGGATTCTGGGTTGTGTATATACCATTTGATCAGATATTCAAATTTCAGTTTCTTGAACAAAACGCAGTGTATCCCGTTCTACACTCAGTCATGTCTATCCATGTGCAAGTTTGCTGCATTCGCTTATTATGTGATTGTTCGTTTTGTTTCAATCACCACATAACCTACACTTGCTATTCTGTTGTGTCTTATCTATTTTTCTTTAACATAGTTGGTCCTTATGACGTTATTTTGTGTTGCTATTAGAAGAGATCAGTTTCTCTCTCAAAGTTTACCTGTCTAACCCATGTCCAGACCTTCTCATGTGAAATTTCACCTGTTTATTGCAAAAAATCCCGCTCATTGGCCTAGTTTGTAGAGTATTCGCCAGTGGTCCGGGAGATCTGGGTTCTATCCCAGGTCGCGTCATACAAAAGACTTAAAAAATGGTACTTGATACCTCCTTACTTAACACTCAACATTATAAGGTACGTATCAAAGAGAAGGTGGAGCAACCAGGGGAAAGAAATAGCGCCCTCCCTTACACCTCGGTGCAGCAGCTATTGAAAAGGGAACCTTCTAGTCACCCTCGACTACGGTCGCCAACTTTACCTGTATTGCAAGAAATATCAATATAATTGTTTTTCTTCCAATTTATCGTTGACCTTTATCTATCATGTTGTTTGTGTTATTTCTAGTCACTGTAAGTAGTCTTTCCTTGCTCTTTTTTGTGTTATTTTTGTGTACTCGAATTAATTCATTCAAGCTATCTTCGGTGCCGGTTGGTCCTCTTCCACTTTCTTTTACTGACACATATAATCTATGTCATCTCTCGAATGTAAGGCTTTGTGTATCATAAATAGCTTTCTTATGCTCTAGTGCATTTGATGAAGTTCTTACTTCGTCCATTTCAATAATGGTCCCAATTACCTTACATGGGGTAAAACCGAGATGTTTATCCCTTTGATGAAATTACTGCTGCATAGTTTGTTTTCGAGATGTTTTCGCGTTCGTCTGAGATACACCGTCGTTATTTTTTCTTTCATCTCTAGTTATTTGATGGTGTCTTTAGAAATTATAAGTTTCCTTTTCTTTAAACAATCTGGTTCTCTTTTGATTTCGCAGTTCTATTCCTTCCGTTTTTTGTCTTTATTCGTCTTCATTATTAGCTTTGCATATATTCTATGCCAAATTCGATTCCTTTATCCTGACTGCATGTAACTGTATGTATTAGAGCTGGGTTTGGCAACTTCCGACCCGCAGGCTGCGACCACCCCTCAAGTGATTTTTATCCAGCCCACCATCTTACACTAGGTTGACATTCCATTTTTTACAATTGACTTACAGTGCGACGAATCTTTGAAATCGAAATTTCAATTCAAATCCACTGCTAACTTCTTCAAGAAATATATATTGCTTAGTGGAAAATATAAAAACCGCTTGACTAATGCGAAAGGGATGATATTATTTGGAGGCACATATGCTTGTGAGAAACTCTTTTCCAAAATGAATTATTCTAAAAGTCATTAAAAAACAAGATTGCGTGACAACCACCGGAATTATGTTTTGCTCCTAACATCGACAAATATTTTACCTGATATGGAGAAGTTATCGCGCAATAAACAAAAACAAGCGTCTAATTAAATCATTAACCATTTCAAACTATTTCGTTTGTAGCAACGAATATGCTTTTTTGTGTTGATTATGATAGCGAGTGATTTTTTGTTGTTGTTATTCCTAAAGTAAAATAAGGGATTTGCTTTTTTTGAGTGTGTTTGTAGTATGTTCTTTTTTTTTTGTTAGTTACTCTTGCAGTAAAATAATGGGGCTTGTTAAAATAAAATTATATCAAATTCCTTGTTTTGCTTTAAACCTTCAGAAAATCTATTTGCATATTTAATAACATGGCCATCCTCCATGACACTGCATAGTTATATGGTCCTATCTCTCTCCAAAAGGGTACTGACCCCGGTATTAGAGTCTCCAGTTATTTTTTAGTTTTTGTTTTTGTAAACAGCTTGATGTCTTCCGTGTACATTAGGTGATTGATTTTTTTTTCTTGTGAGATAGCAAATTTCTAGCCCCCCGTGAATGATTTTTATTGACAATTAAAAAATGCAATTAAAGAAAATTGCAATGGAACGTGGGAAATAGAGAGTGCTCCTGAAATATTTCCCGCATTTTGAACCTTCACATGTCAAAGGCAAGTGCTTTTAAGCAAGTGTAATGTCCGTTTTTATCAAGCTAATGCCATGTTTTTTTCCAGATACGAGTAGTTACAACAATGACTTCGACCATTTCATACCGTGCATAGATTTTGATACCATTACCATTTTCTTAATTTCACTTTCCACCCACCCCACAAGTTATTGCATAAAATGAGGGAGGTGTTTCTGTTGAATCCTGTATAACAATCGGATGTTTTGAAACTTGCATCAAATAACATATAGGAGTTTGATATGCCGTTAAACCAACAAATCAAGCAAAATAATTTGAGAAAACCGATAGTTTCCAATCACAATGCTTGATAAAAAAAATAATTTGCACATTAAAAAGTATACAGTCTTTACTACTTATAATTTGTGAACTGATCTGCTTTCTTGCTCGTAAAATACATCAACTGCTTCTCTGCAGAGGGGTAAGACACCCTCCAACGAATGTCCTGATATGACACTAAACAATCTGATGAAGCAGTTTCAGTAATGCGGGAGCTTAAAGGAATATCGAATACTTCTTCATTGATATCACTCCCAGGTGCACTCTGGCCCAGAGTAGTAAAATCTGATAGGGACCGATTAATCGATCAAATAGAAATAAACTGTACTAAAGTTGAACTGAATAGATTGAAATGAAATTGTTCCGACATTTAAACTGTGTACTTATGCTAAACTAATTTGTTTGAAATAGAACTGCTTTTGTATGCTATACTGAATTGTTTGAAATAGAACTGTTTTGGACCTTGACACTGTGCTTAAACGAATCTGAATTGTTTGAAATAAACTGCTTGACTGAACTGAATAGCTTGAAATAGAAATTTTGTTGACAATTAAACGGTGTACTTATGCTAAACTGAATTGGTTGAAATAGAACTATTTATTTGCATAAAATGGATTTGGCATTAAATAACTCAGAATATTTGATATGCCATAAACCCCCGCAAAAAAAAAAACAAACAATCATCTGCTTTCATTCGTCTCATTTACGATATCAGTTTTTTTAAGAGCCAATGTATGACAAAAGTTAAATCATTTTAAAATAACCTTAACCATCTCCTTCATTAATTCATTGATTACTTTTCATGGCATGTCCGTCCATCAAGGATTATCTTATGCCTAGAAGCTAGGGAATCGGGTTCATTGCGCGTTGATATATACTTTTTTGCATAGTTGATTCACAAGATATTTCTTTTTTTTTTTTGTAAACGGTCCCATCGAATACGACTAATTTGTAAACAGACCTATAACCAAATGATGAGACTCTAACAAGAACTACTTCTTCGAGTCATAGTGGACCTGAGAGTAATGGCAATGAAACAGTTGTCTACATTTTTCAGACCTCCAGAATTAGAACCTCACCATTAGATATAGTTTAGTGCCTGGGTCAAGACACCCACGTTTGGTTGGTCTTCTATATCTGCAATTGATACGTCAGTATATTTTATCAGTATATTGTGTGAAAGAAAGAGATCGCACCCTAACAGGTACTATAACTTCTGGTCAAAGCAGACCCCCTGTCTCTCTGTCTTTCTCTCTCTCTCTCTCTCTCTCTCTCTCTCTCTCTCTCTCTCTCACACACACACACACACACACGCGCGCGCGCGTGCGTGCACGTGCACACACACCCATTCTTGATCAGTTCCTTTTGGTAGGTACTCAAAACGTCACCCAGATGAATATTTTTCTGGCCGGCGAACACTGGTGTGTCCAAGGATAAGAGTCGTCACAACATTCCTATTTCTTCAGCCTTCCCTTGCATTTCTTTTTGTCTAACTTGGATGGCTTCTGAGATGGGAGATAAGTTGCTATACAGCTGAAGTTTTGCGCTATACCGCTTTCAAAAGAGTACGCAGTATCCCCCTCCCTAGAAGATTAACTTCTATTATTGATAAACATCTGGGTAAGTTTTTCTTCGTTTTTAATACATTTTGAACATACCTCGTATTTGAATGAAACTTAGAAAAGAGAAATAAATTAAGATTATATAAATAATAACTGAAAATATTTTTATAAAAATACCTTCAAAAATGTACTTTGCATTTTGTGATATTTCTTTATCAAAATGGATTTCTGTTCTTTATATGTATAAACCAATCAAGATAATATATATATATATATATATATATATATATATATATATATATATATATATATATATATACACGTATTGTCTAGAACTGTTTTTGTAAATCTGACCAGAGATTATCTCAAGGCTTTGCTTTGGCTTTTTTTCAATCGGAAAGCAAGCAATTCTTGGTGCCTTTTCTTTCGCGGAAAGCTTTCTACTTCGTTGGAATAAATTCCTCAAACTGAATAAGATTATCGAAGATTTGTTCTGACGCACAAAATGAACGTAAAACAAAAACATTATCTTTCATAGCTTTTATCTTGATTCAATCTTCGCTTTTTTTTCTGTCTGTTTTTATTTGTTGAAGATGGTACAAATGTAGATAATTTTATTCATTCATGAACGATCGGACAAAGGCCATGGTATTTTTTTGTTTTTGTTTTTTTTCCTTTTCTTGTTATATTTATAAAAGAAGATGTATGAAGAACAAATAAATTGGGAAAATATTTTCTCTGCCTGGAGAGTGATGAACAAAAGAACGAAAGAATACCTTTAAAAAACTTTGTTGTTAATCTAAATTTGGTCTAAGTTTTCACACTTAATCAGTTAATCTGGGAAAGTGCTCCGCTTGCAAAAATCTGTGCTTCTCCAAAAACATCTCTCTGTTTCAGTTACCGCGTATAAACTTAGCAAAAAAATTTTTCTCAGCCATAGTCCAAATATCAAATTCGACTGGGCTTAAAACATCCTAAGTATGGCTTCTGCTGTTATATACTGGCCGAGGGATTTCGTTTTATGCCTTTGGGTTTAGTTAGGCTGAGAACTTTTCGGCTCAGTGCATGGGTTACTTAGGTGCAATATGAACACAGGTGTTCATGCGCACGCGCGGAGCGGACGTGTCACTGCGAGATGTCACAATAGCCCGAGATGGAAAACGGGGCAAGGGAGTGCGAATGACGTCACGCAACGGAAGCACGCGGAGGATTTGGGGGATTTTGAAAAAGTCAGTAAGTTGAGTTGAGACTAGACACCGAACGAGAAGGGTCGGCTTTCGCTTGCTCCCCGAAGCCAGGCTAGTGGCCTTTGCGACGGGTGCGCACGAAATGAGGGGGCAGATGAAAAAGCCAGAATAGAAAAAAATGTTTATCTCTCTCTTTATGTCGAAGAACCTTAAAGCTCAAAGCTAATAAAAAGTTCCGTACCTGAACTGAGAAATCGTTAGGTGTTTTTCGAATTTCGAGATTCCTATGTTCTATCTTTATGGACATTCGATGTACGTTTCACACAGTCATATCATGGCTATGGTACACTGCAGAGGATACCCCAATCAATAAAGGGTCATCGGTATTACACTAAAATGTATTTGAAAGTGTGGCTCCAGTTCAGGAAATCTGAAGAGAGTGGAGTTCGCTTCATTGCTGTTATTCCTTGCTTCACTTTGACTCGGAGTTGTGTAACCTGTTATGGTCCCTTCAATTGGTCAACTATCAGTTATTGGTCAAAAGCAAAATAATTATGTGGGTGCGAGTAATTCAGAAATAATGGACTGCTGAGATAAGAGATAACGATGTAGATTTAAATGTAAATTAAAGGAGTATGCTTTTCTAGTGATAGGCAATGGTCGAAGGTAAAGACATACCCAGAAAGATCTTATGGAGTTATGGATTGGTCGTCGATCGATGATTGGCCTACAAAAATATCACAGAGATATGCAATAGTCGAGGGTAGATGATAAGCTTACAAAGATATTATGGAGATAACCAATGGATATTATAGACCTAAAATGATAGTACGTAGGTACGGAATTATCGACAATCGATGATAGAGCTACAAAAATATTATGGAGATATGCAAAGGTTGACAGTACATTACAGACCAAAAACATAATATATAGGTATGGAATAGTCGTCAGTAGATGACAGGGCTACAAAAATATTATGCTGAGATACTCTGGTCGACAGTAGATTACAGACTTAAAACGCTATTATGTAGGTATGGAATGGTCTACGTTGGATGATAGGTCTACACATATTTCATGGATATATGCACTGGTCGACTGTAGATTCAAATGTAATATAATGGGATTTCGTTTTAGGCCTTTGGGTTTAGTTAGGCTGAGAACCTTTTGGCTCAGTGCATGGGTTACTTAGGTACAACATTAACGCAGGTGTACCCGCCGGCGCGTGCGGAGCGGACGTGTCACTCAGAGATGTCACAATAGCCCGATAGGGGAAACGGGGTTACAGAGTGCGAATGATGTCATGCACCGGAAGCGGGCGTAGGATTTGGGGAATTTGAAGAAAGTTAGTAGATTTGAGACTAGACACCGAACGAAGACGGTTGGCTTTCGCTAGCTCGCGAGGCCTCGTGGCCGTACGAGATGAGGGGGGATGGCAGATGAAAAAGCCAGGATAGAAAGATTGTGCCTCTCGCTCTTTATGTCGAAAAACCTTTAAACTTAAAGATAATAAAAAGTTTCGTACCTGAACGAAGAAGTCGTTAGGTGTTTTTCGAATTTCGAGATTCCTATGTTCTATCTTTATGGTTATTCGATGTACGTTTCACACTTGGCCATATCATGGCTATGGTACACAAAGATCTTATGGATATATGGAACTAACGGCAGATTGTAGACGACCATATACATTATGGAGATATGGAATGATCGAGGTTATACAAGGGGCCTTTATTTTTATCATATATAAAAAGTGTACCTTGGAGAGTTAGTAAGATATATGGAAAAAAGCACACTAATTTTACAGTGACGTAGTGGTTAACGTGCTGGCCTGCCAAATCATTGTAAGCGAGTTAAAAACGCTTATACTTCAGGACTAATACCCTTGTGAAAAGAATATACTTACTTATTCCCCCTTCCAATCATGGGTCGATTAAAACCAACGGTCTCCTTCTACAAGGATAGCTTTGGCATTAAATTACCTAGGAAGGTTGATATGCCTTTAAACGAAGTAACCAAACGAAATAGAATAAGAAATTGAATGACCAAGTGGAGGTAATAGAATTTTAAATGTGTGAAATAATCGGGGACAGATGATAGAAAGATTATCTAGATATGGAATATTTTTGCGTAGATTATAGACCTACAAAAATATAGAGATATTGTTTGATTTGTTTGTTTAATGGCATATCAAACTTCGTGGTTTATTCAATGTCAAAGCTATCATTTCAGAACAACAGTAGAGTAACGATTTAAACCATAAGTGGAGTGCTAAGGAGTTAATACTTTTCCCAAAGTAATTAGTCTGAAAGTGCACTCTAGAGCGTGAGTAGAGTTCGAACCCACTTACTATGAAGTGACCCTCAAGCCTTTACGCCATGGGGTCTCCCTTTTATGTGTATGTCGAATAATGTTATGTAGATGATAGTCCTACGGAGAGCTGAAGTGCCTTGGAAATATTACATTGTTTACAACAGATGGAGTGAGTCCCCGTAGCATTATGGCTAAAATCGTGGATGTGGCCATGAAGTAAATGAGTTGGAATGTCAGTCGGGCTATGACGACCCCTTTCAAAAAAATACAATTGGAAAATATATGAACCCCCTTATCCACTAGCCATTGGTTAGAAAGTATCCATGCTTTTCTAAAAGGATGGCTTAGAGATTACATTACCTACAAATGTTGATATGTCATTTAAACCAAGAAACCAAACTTAAACAGTACATACAACTATGGAGGGATATTATGTACATGAAAATTTGAAACAGATAAAAAGAGACTATAGATGCTTGAAAAGATCACAAGGGGGAATTTCATCGTGGTGTAATGGTTAAAACGATGGACTGCTGAATCGTAGTAAGCGAGTTCGTCCTCCAGTCGTGCTATTATGTTCACTTTCCGGCAAATACCATTGGGAAAGGTATGAACCTCCTTATCCTCCCAGCTATGGGTTAAATAGTACCACTAGCATTTCTAGGAGAATCGCTTTGGCATTTAATAACCAAAAAATGGTTCATATGAAATTAAACAAAGAAACCAAACCAAACCAAACCAAAAGATTACATTATCATGTATTGATATGGTTTCTGTTAAACGATTTCCCGTCCATTGATTGACAGTAAAATTTTATCTGCCGAATTGTTTTCAGCATGACTCGTACACAAGTTAAACCAGTATTCCCCGCGAGTTTAATTAAGGCTTTTGAACTAGATACATAATATTCTGTCTGCTAACATCACAGAAATCGGATTGCGGAATACCCAGCACATACTAATTAACATGCACCACAGCCACATCGTATTAAGCAAATTAGAACTCCAGTTTCAGTACATACTCTATGCGTGATAATTACATATTTTCTTCCCGAGTTTATATATATATATATATATATATATATATATACAGTAGGGTTAAATAAATATTAGTACATATGAAAATTTATATGCGTGTCATTTTCTAGGACAGGTACTGGGTTGTGCATATACCATTTTTTGGAATGGTCAAATTTGTTGTTGTTGTTATTTATTACTCATTAGAGGTTTTTCACATCAGCGTAAGGTGATGGTCTTTCACTGGAGTTTGAGTGACAGTAAGTCTCCTCAGGTTTCCAGGACTCTTCTCAGTTTTCAATAATGCTGTCGTTTGGATGGTCTCCAATCGGACGCTAACTTCTAAATCTTCCAGGCCCTTTAATAATCCTTTAGTTACCGTGCCAAAGGCACCAGTCAAAATTGGTATAATTGTCACCTTCATTTTCCATAGTTTTTTTCAATTCTATAGCAAGGTCAAGGTACTTATCTCTCTTCTCACATTCTTTCAGTTGTATTCTGTGGTCTGCCGGGACAGCAAAGTCGACAATTATTATTATCATCTAACTCCTTTAGAGCTTTTCACACCAGTGTTAGCTGATGCGTTTTCCCTAGAGTTTGAGTGACAGCAAGTCTCCTCAAGTCTCTAGGACTCGTCTCAGGATTCTGGCCGTTGTTAACAATGCTGCTGTTTTGATAGTTTCTACCCGTCCTCCAACTTCCACGTCCTCCAGGCCTTTTAATCATCCTTTAGTTATTGTGCACCAATCACACTTGGCACAATCGTTACTGTGGTCCGCCGGCACAGCAAAATCGACAATTTTGCAGATTCTCTTTTTTTGGTTGATTATTATGAGGTATTATTATTATTATTATTATATAGATATACTTAGACGGAACTATACAAATTAAGTGTTAAATGTCATCATCATCATATCGCGTTTCATTTTATCGGTCAGGTTTGATTAAAAATCCAAACCGGAACTTTCTGCAATTGCTTGTCGTACGAGGAGGAGATGATCTTGGTTAGAGGTAAAGAATTGAGTAATTTACAAAAAAACACTGATTGTTAAGCTTTGGAAAGCTGGAGAAAGTTATAGAAATATCTCAAGCAACCGGTATATTCCTTTTACTACGATAAGTTCATTCATTGCAGTGTTTCAAAGACGTAACAGAGTTGAAAACAAAAACAAAAAGAACTGGTGCTCTAAGGAAGATTTCTCCTAGATTATCAAGAAAATTAAGATGGCTCATTAACCAAAACCTAATAGTTACGCGTGAAGAGGTACAGGAAGCTTTGCGTTCATCAAGATGTAATGTACACAAACGAAAAATAAGTAATGAAATAATGAAAAATGGTCTAAAATCACGGAGACCGACGAAAACTCATCTATTAAAACGACATAGAGATCATCATCATCATATCGCGCTGGTAGCACGGATATCCCTGACCCTCTCTCGCCACTCCTCCCTATCGTTCATCGCCCTAGGTTGGTCTTCATGACAACATCCCGTATCCTCTCATAGCTGCTGAATGTATGTTCGTGCTGGTCGTCCTGCTTTTGCTCGGCCATGTGTGGGGGTCCATAAGAGTACATCTCTTATGAGTTCGTCCCTGCTTCTCCAGCAGTGTCCTGCATGTCTGGTTCGTCTAACTTGAATAGTTTTCGTGATAGGGGGCAGGTGGTCGTACAGTTGGTGTCTTGTGAGGTGTTGCCGCCAGGACTTGTTTAAGATTGCACGCAGCATTCTTGTGTAATTGCCGTCTAGCTTCTTCTCCAGCCGTTTTGTTAGCGTCCATGTAGTGCAGCCGTATAGCAGTATCGATGTGACCGCTGCCTGGAAGAAACTGCGTTTCATTTTATCGGTTAGGTCTGATTTCCATATAATCGATAGCCTATTGATAGCTGTCCATGCTTTCGCTACAAGGTTGAAATTCGTGAGACAGCGTAAGGAAAAGAAAAATTAGTTTTGGGAAAGAGTACTATGGACAGATGAAACTAAAATTGAGTTTTTTTGTCACAATTATCGAAATCATGTGTGAAAGAAAGACGGCGGAGCCTTCTCACCAAAGAACACGGTACCAACTGTCAAATTTGGTGGTGGCAGTATAAGCATTTGAGAATGTTTTTCAGCGAAAGGTGTAGGCAAAATATCAGACGTAGACGGTAAAATGAATGCCCAAAAGTATAAACAGATCTTGCAAGAAAATTTGATGTCTTCTGTTGAGTGTCTTGAGCAACCTTCAGATTACATTTTTCAGCCGGATAATGATCCCAAGCACATAGTGAAATCTACGAAGATGTGGTTGTCTGGAAATATGTTAATGTTTTGAACTGGCCAAGTCAGTCCCCGGATTTGAATCCAATCGTGAACTTGTGGCCATTTTTGAAAATTCAAATCTGAAAAATAGCACCACCAAACAGGAATAATCTGAAGACATTATGGCAGGAAGAATGGCACACAATACTTACTAATTATTGCAATAACTTAATTGAGAACAACATGAAGACATTAGTGGCTGTTGAAGTGAATAAAAGGTATTCTGCAAAGTGTTAAATGAAGATGACACGTTATTTTTGTACTGTACGATTACTTTTTTCACTCATGAAAATGAATACATGGCATTAATTTCTGTAAAATTAATTGTAAATTAAATTTATATACACATATTAGAAGAATATATCCTTATACAGTAAATGTATATAAACGTTTTGTTCAGGCTATGTTTGAAAGATAAAAATGAAAATTATCATCCTAGATACGACGTTGACAGAATCTATGTATCAAGAAAAGAGGGAGGAAGAGGACTTTACAGCATTGAGGACAGCTTTGACGCACCGATACAACGAGTTCAATCGGAGACAGAGGCAGTCGAGACAAGTAGCCACTTTTGGGGTTGGGTTTGGTCGGGGTGCATAAGAAATGAAGTATGTATGTGTTTGTCTTGTTTTCTACGGGAAACAGTTTCAGACTATCTAATGGACACAGATATTTCCTTAGACTCTATCTCTCTCGTTACGCGTCGACTATGAAAAAAAAGTTAGTGGAAATAAACATTCGTACCACAAAAAAAACAACAGAGTCGCTTTTTTTTATAAATATATTACATTATTGGTGTCGTAGAGTTACAGTAGCCTTTCATTACAATTACTCTCAAATCTACTCTGACTGGGAGTGGAAGTACTTGTTAGGGTCCCATCTAACGGTCAAACAGAACTATCTAATTTAGTACTTGGTTGTAATATCATTATTAATTCAAACCATTCTGGTGTGTTTAAGTAGTTCAAATTAAATTGAAATATTACATAAATAGAATGATTAAGGTTAAATAACAATAACTGAAACCGTATCACTGTGGGAAAGCAATTGATTCATATTAAATAGAAATATTATTTTTTGATAGAAATGCTAGAAACAGTTTTAATAAATGCAAATAATTGATTAATATTAAATAGAAGTGTTAGTGTTAGATAGCAATACATGAAACTATTAAACGGTGGACAAACAAATGATTAATATAAGATAGAATAATTACTCTCAGGAAAGAATACTTGAAACCACAAATCTGTTTAAAAACGAATGAACACTAGCTTGGTTAAAGATAATGTTACCATCAAACTATTTCCGTACAAATCCTATACGTAAATACATATATATATGTGTGTGTGTGTGTGTGTGTGTGTATGTATGTAAACTGGATTTGAAATTAGTCAACTCATAAGGAATGAAAAGCCATAAAATAGAAAAAAAAAACAGGTAAGTTCTAAAATAATTTAAACTTCTTGTCCAGTGCGCTTGGTGTAATAAGATAGGCTTAATCTTGCACCACTGACTAATGATCGGCCATCTAAGGGATGGTGAGGTATTGCCTGATGATATCACCCTCTAAACATGGAAGTTGGAGTATGGGAGAACCCAATATAGAACAACAAATTCCCTGTATTTTCTTATTCCCACTCTCTGTCCCTCATAGAAGCCGGGGTACCAAGGAGACAAGCTTTCGTATCAGCGAAGAACAAGGAACAATTTAAACATTCGAGAAGAGCCGGTTCCAAATAACGCAAAGAAATAACTTCATCTCTATAGCCTCCCACTTCCTCGACCTCAGAGATTGAACAGACAGAATAAATCAATATGGTCAAAACACTTAAGATGAATTGTGTTTGTGTGTTTCCCTTTCCTATATAATTGACAAAGCAATAGTCGATATCAAGTAAGACTCACTGCAAAAGGGAATAATTGTTTATTTCATTTTATGACAGAAAATCATAAATAATTTAGCACTTCTTGAAAAAGGTACCTGCCAAAGCAAAATCCCTGCTGCACAGTCTGGAGCCGGCAGCAAGAGGCATTAGTCTCAACGTGACCTCGGATAAAACAGTTTAAGCGTTTGAACCAAGGTGGTGCTACTTTTCATCAAACAACAAGCCTCTGTAATGAGTAAATCAGTTCATATAAAAAATTTGACCGACTATATTCGAAGGCGACACAAAGGTTCTCTTTTAAAAAGCTACTATACTAAGGTGTTGGGGAGGGCATTAGTCTTTTCCCTGGATTGGTCCAGTTTACGATTGATCCGTACCTTATAATTGTGAGGGTTAAGCAAGGAGTCAGGAAGTACCATTTCATGAGTCTTTGGTATGACTCGATATGGGATGGAACCCTGGTCTCCCAGACCATTTGTGAACACTCTAACCATTATGCCAATGGGCCGGTTCATATAACTCGGTAGTAACATCTCATCAACTGAAAGGGATTTCAACATGTGCGCACGTAAAGCATTGGTTATTGAACATTTGGAAATGTGATATGTCTGATGAAATAAAACGGGTATTATTCCAAGCTGTAGATATGTCAGTACTACTGTCTGGCTGCACCACTTGGACTATAATGAAAATCTCTGGGAAAAGGCTACATATTTTATCTATTCGAGGATGTTTTGAAGAAATCGGGAGATCAGCACTCTCGGAAATAACAGCTGAACGATCATTTACCTCACCTTTCAAAAACTGTCCGAACGAGTAAGACATTCTGAACATAGCAGGGGAAGCAAGAAAGAACAAAAACTTACGTTCATCACTTCCATGTGGCCTCTGGTTGCCGTGTAGATGATTATGTAAGCCAAGAGGGACAGAAGGCAGGAGTGACAGAGAGACAGAGACAGAGATTTGAACGAATCCCTCTAGTTAAAAATGATGATCATCATGAACGGTGTTCTCGTTCAAGCGTCCACTGTGTTCAATGTCAAGGACAGATTCGAGGCCGAAAGTCCCCCGGATTCGGCTGAGCCACCTTTGGGTGGGTGATGATGATCAGCATAGTCAAGCAGGGTTTGAGTCTCGGCTTGTTTCAAGTCTCCGCTTCTGTCAAGTCTCTGCTTGTGTCAAGTCTTGGCTTGTGTCAAGTCCTGTCTGGTGGGAGGCAGCGACAAATATTACCAGTTACCGCGAGATCGCTGAAACGGCAATGAGACTTTTCCGAACACAATTGGCTTGACCATTAAGAAAGAATAGTTATGATAATCAACTCGAGGGTGATTGTACCAGACTAGGCAAAGCTTAGTAAATAACAAGCAGAAAACATTTTAAAATGCAAATTAAGTTATTGATATCCATTGAACAAAAATCAAACTTTTTACCAGATTTCTTTCGACTTTCAATTGAAATGCATTTGACATTACATTAAAATAGTTTATTTCTCTTCGTGAATGAATTGAATTAAGTAGCGTTTGAATGGAATCTCATTAAAAACATGTTTTTAACGAAAAGGTATTCACAAAGAGAATCATCACCACCTTTATTACTGAACTGGATTTTACAACAGACTACAACAAGTTTCAATAAAAAATTGTATTCAGTATTTCCATTTACACATTAATTACAATCAAGTTTTCTTCAAGAGATATCATGGAAATTATTAAACACCTAATGTGAATGTGAGATGATCGAGAAGGTTTACAGCTGATGCAAAAAGCTTAAAAGAATAGTGCCCAAGAAATAACAAACGTGAAATGGTTTACTTGCTTTATTTGATGGCATATCAACTTCCGTGGTTGCTTGAATGACAAAACTATCTTTAGGAAAGAATAGCAGTGATACTTTTTCACTATAGTAGGTGGGGATTTAAGTGAGTTAATAATTTTCTCAAAGGAATTTGTTCGAAACAGAAAGTAATAACGTAATTGGAGCTCGAACATAATTACTCCGAGGCTGCAATCCAGCACTTTTGCCATTACGTCACGGGGACTTTCGGCAAAGAAGAAACGGGAAAGCTAAAATTTGTTGAAAATCAAACCGTCCACTCATTATGGATTTTTAAAATATGGGAAAGCAAAGCGTTCGAAAACGTTCCATGACGGTTAATTAGATCAATGAAATTGAAAGATTGAAGACAGCTTAATTTTTTCCATTATCCCTTTGCAAAATTCAAAACATTCCTCATGGAATCTTTTAAGTACTCTTTTTTATAAATCGTTTCTTGAAGAAGCTCATTATATCAATTGAATAGATATTCCACCAAATATATATATATATATATATATATCTGCGAGCAATCTTGAATAAGTCCTGGCAGCAACACACCACAAAACACCAACTGTACGGCCACCTGCCTCCTATCACGAAAACTATTCAAGTTAAACGAACCAGACATGCAGGACACTGCTGGAGAAGCAGGGACAAACTCATAAGTGATGTACTCTTATGGACCCACACACATGGCAGTGCAAAAGCAGGACGACCAGCACGAACATACATTTAGCAAGTATGTGAGGATACAAGATGTTGTCCTAAAGACCTGCCTGAGGCGATGAACGATAGGGAAAAGTGGCAAGAGAGGGTGAGGGATATCCGTGCTACCAGCACGACATGATGATATATATATATATATATATATATATATAAAGCATTGGGTATTTTTTGTCTTAATTACACAAAAAGGAAAATATTACTAACATCTCATTTTGTCAGATACATTTACCGAAATTACATGAAAATTCATTGAAATATGATAGATTTAATTTATTCCAAAATATTCTGTTGGTTTCACTCAAAGCTTACAGACGACTTTGTAATCTTCTGCTCACAAATTCCACTGTTCTCTTGTTTATATTATTAAATGCTGCTGTTTTATTTGCCTTCAGTTCATCTTTGGTGTCATACTAGGTTTCGTTGATCAACCGCACACCTCACATAATAACCAAGGGGAACTGCAGTCTAAACAGGTAGGCAGCCAGACCTTTTAGGTAATGCAGTTGTAGAAATTTTCTGACAGACAATACTGAGTTCTTCTGCTGGTTTGGTTTGGTGTGGTGTGATGTGGCGCAGAATCTTCTCGTCAGACGTAGGGTCTCCTGTAAATATCCAAAGCAGTCCCACCTCCTGGCAATTGATGTACGCCTCTGTGTAAAGTCTGTGGCCATAAAGGAAGATGAACGGAACCATAACCTTACTATCAATAGTGAACATACCAGACACCGTAATGTGGACTGATTATTTTGCTCTTCAACAATATCGGTAAATCTTGTAGGTGACAGAGCAAGATAGAAGTTGTTCTTTAAGTTCACCATGTGAATATTTTCCACAAGAGTGAGATGTTTTTGGTTAGAGGGGATGCTTCAATTTGTTCAAAAGCTTTATTGAGTGATTTTTCCAATTATTTTTCGTGGTCTGTGATTAAAACAGAATTGTCGTTTTTCATCTTGTAAAAGAAGTAGCGAATGTCTTCGTGCACTACTAAAAAAATAAATAAAACGCACCTAATTCCCAGACTACGGACTTGCTGCGATCATGAACAATTATTTCTTGGATCTCAACACCAAATTCAGGAGTTTTCTTCTCAGATCGATCACAGTGACGCTTCCGATATTCCGTACCTTTTTAACAATGTAATATAAGACGACTGAGTTAATTCAAACATATTTTGCAAGCACGGTCTGCGAATGTTACACTTCCAACTTTATTAATGTAGAAGTGACAGAGTTCTCTCTTGGAAAATGTAGATTTAACTGCTACCCTTGGCAAAAAATATGGAATTTTCACACTTATGGTATGTTCGCTTAGACTTTTTATTTAGCAGTAAATAACCTAATATTTTTTATTTATTAGCTAAATATCACAAAATAATCGAATATAGCTTGTTTCTAAAGCTAAAATGTTCAGATTTTAAATAAACATGTATTGTATCTTATCTGCAATAGACGTATTCACTGCTTAAAAAAAGAGAAAGAAATCAAACAAACAAATAAAAAATACCAAAAACATCCGGCTAGTGTTCAAATTCAATGATTTTTGTCAGGGATTGAAGAAAGTAGATTTGACTTTGAAAAATAATTAAATACGTTTGATAATTGAAAAAGCCTCACGAAACTAGCTGTAACGCAAAGAAAGTGCTTGCATAGGAACTTCTATTTTAATTCGTTTTTATCGACGGTTTAAATAGGATGTAATGATTTTTAACACACACACACACACACATACACACACACACACACACACACACATATATATATATATATATGTGGTTCGTAAATAAACACTCAGATATATGTGTTCGGTTTAGTTAACAGCTGTCGGTTTCATTTTGTATTCAACATTGAAAATAAATCCCTACAATTCAGGAGAAATGGAAAATTCCGTCGACCTCATAGTATGTGTGATAGACGCGGATAATATATGAATACCGCTCTTTTATTGCCAGAAGATTAAAAGAGAATGCGATTTTGACCAAACCAAAATAGAAATAGTCACTTTGGTTTGATTTCACTGGCCAATAATTCTTTGATCTCATCGGATTTACAGCAACTTAGATCTGTATTTTCCGACGACCTCTTCTTGGCCCATCGCGTCATTTGTAAAAGAGGAGATACAGCAGTATATATAATACGATGGATGGGTATTTTACTGATCGCGAATCAGAAGTTATCGTCATTAATTTGATCCTCGCTCGCTGTCTCACATACAAGCATTTAAGTTAAACTATTGTAGAAATGTGAGCTCTGATCTAAAAACAGGGTAATGAGAAAATCTGAGGTTAGGTTACGCTGAAGCATCATTCAATATAAGACAAATTTGTGGTAACTGTGAAACAAATGAATTAATCAACCACTCCCTCATGAACATGATGTAGCACAAAGTTAATGTGTTATAGAATGTTATGCTGGTTTGAATTTAGAGTTGGTTGCCTAACCAAATCTGAAGGAGAGAGACTACTTTCTATTTACTCGTAGCCTGTAGGGTAGGTAGAATGAATACATTCCTAAAAAAAAATGCGTCCTGCACTTGAACTCAGGTCGCGGATTCTATTTTCTACGACGATAACCGTTATGCTAAGCTAGTCAGACAAGGAAATAAGATTCCTGACCATCAATAAAGAATCAGACAAGAGAACTCTCGTGGTAAGTGCAAGAAATGGTCACATGAAAGTGTTGCATTGCCGGAATGAAGGAACGACAATACTTGTTTATGAAAATATAAACTCTATTTATTACAAGAAAAGTCGAAATTGTGTGTGTGCGTGTGCGTGCGTGTGCGTGCGCGCGCGCGTGTGTGTGTGTGTGTGTGTGTGAAAGAGAGAAAGAGAAAGAGAAAGAGTGAAAGAGAGACCAAGAGACTCAAACACGGGACTGCTATATTGACACCATATCCTCTCGACACATTCCACTGAGAGGCCACTGCCCCCCCCACCCTGGGTCTTGCTCTAAGTGGCTTCTGCCCGAACTGTCCGCTTCTCCTGACAGACCACCTGTCTGTGGCTACCTGTGTATATATATAATATTCATAATGCCTACACTTTCTATTCATTATGAATGATGTTTTCAGATTATCGAAGATATAGGATTTTTTTCTATAATCATATTTCATACACAACATCTTTTAATTTTGCATGCTGAGACTTAATATGTGCTTTAAGATTTTTTGTTGTTATTTGCTTTTAATAAATTTTGTTGTCGTTAGTATTTTTTTTTCTTTGGTCGTGGTTTTTAAGTTGATCTAGATTCTTTGATCTTTCTGTGAATAGCTCTTGCTTGTTTTTGTTATATGTTGAGATATAGGCTAAGGTTTGTCCATTGGAGTGCTTTTGGGAGGGCATCCGTAGTCTTTCTAATGATATCATTTCTGCTAATTTGAATCCCTTATTTATTAATGGTGTGGGATACCTATGATGGAGGGTTACGGGTCATTCTTCAAGGCAGGCTTGTCAGATGTTTTTGCTAGTGACTAAGGTCTACATTGTACATGCTAGGGTACAAAGGATGGGTTTTATGAAACTTCGGGGGTTATGATTTTTGGAATTGAGGTATTGTTGGGTGTCTGTAGGTTCGAGGTATATATCTGAGATAATTTGGTCATTTTGATTTTTATGATAATGTCTAAAAAATAGTAGTTTATTAAAAGTGTGTCTTATGATGAATTTTATTTAAGAGAATAAGTTATGTATAGATTTGTAATCAAATTGTTTGAAGGTAACATTACTTCTAAATGAGTCAGAACTTTACACGCAGTTAAAAAGTTTCAAGTATTCTTGTTCAGCATAAATAATTCTATTCAATATAAACAATTCGTTTACATATATTTAAATTATTTCAAGTATTGCTATTTAATAATGATAATTATCTTCAGTATCAATCATTTGTTTCCAAAAGGTTAATTTTTTTTAAATTATCGCCATAAAGATATTAATAATATTTTTAATTTGCAATCCATTAGTCACTTGAAAATGGACTAGCGTACATTAACACTAAATTGCATAAAAGGAAAGCAAAATTGATCTGATAACTTGGGGTAAGAATAGAATAAACCAGAATGGAGTCAGATAGCCAACAATATAATAAATCACAATTGAAACCCCATAGTTCTAAGCAATGCTATTTAACAATGATAATTCTATTTAATATAAATCATTTTTTGCTGACAGTTACTTGGTTTCATGTATAGTAGATTAAATAGTTTTGATACTCTAAATGGGACCCTAATAGGTACTTCCACTCCAGTCCAGTCAGAAAGGACCTGAGAGTAATGGCAATGAAGGGGTACAATACATTCCCCAAACTCCCGGAATGGAGCCTCACCCACAGGTACAGTTTAGTGTCATATCCAGGAAATTCATTGTGGGGTCTCCTTCCTCTGAGGGATGAAGTCGGTGTATTCTACATTTCCAGCCGACTGAGCTATTATCTTCTATTGTAAGTATTGACGTTTGTCATATTTTATTTGACAAAGATGGTAAAGTAAACATTCTTTAGAAAACCGACGCAAGTCGATGAAATATTCGATATTTCTGACAGTCTCGCCATGTCTGTCTGCCACCCAAGTCTTGATCAATTCTCCATTTGGACAATTACTCTAACTAGTATTTACTTGTCTTACTCACATTCTTCCTAATAAATACATTGGCTGATTGTAGATCTCTTATGAAAAAGCCCAGATGCGATTTAGGTCTTAACTGTCAACAGGTTATTCACCAAGGTCGAATAGAATATTAAAGGTTTCTCGTCTCTGAAATAAAGCCCAGAAGCAATTGCAGACAAAATATTGACAAAGACAAGACATCAATATCTTATCGTACAAACACTTCTTTGAAATTCAGAACAAAAGAAAAATGGCGACAATAGTCTGAAAAAAAAATACCTTGATTTCAAAGAATGTTGTTAGACGCGAATGGAAAACAGGGAACTATTTATCATTTATGTGATAACCATTGTTAATTAAAAAATGAGAAGTATAATGAGAGAGTAAACTTGAATTATTTTGTATGGCTATATATATATATATATATATCCCCTCCTAATATCGCTTTATAAAAGTTTCAGTTTTTATCTAAAATAACGATACGAGGATTTAATTACTTTTAAGAGATGATATAGTCAAAATAGATATTAATCAACTCTACTGATTACCAATCTCTATACTATGGAAATTCTGTTATAAAATAAATACAACTTTGCGGTTGTCCAAGAACAAATCTATCTCTTCTCACGAATAATTATACTAACCTTCAAAAAAGTTATTCTATATCCTTCATTTTTAATTATAAACATTTTACATCCCATATTTACTATGGTTAAGTACTAATTACGAATAATCATCCTAAAATTTAATAAATGCAACACTACATAATTTAATTTTAATAATAAACATCTTACAACCCGTATGTATCATGGTTAAGTACAACTTACGAATAGTTATCTTAAATTTTAATAATTGCAACTCTAAGTAATTTTATTTTATTAATGATCAACCCGTATGTAAAATGAATCAGTTCTATTTACGAATAATTATCCTAAACTTTAATAAAAGCGATACTATATAGTTTATTTTTGATAATGACCAACTTACAACCTGTATATAATATGGTTAATAACTGATTACGAATAAGTATCCTAAACTTTATTCAATGAGATTCTACTCCCGTTATTTTTAATAAAGACCACCTTCAACAAGTGAGCTCTTATCTTCCATATATATTTCTTCCAAACAGCAATATTCCCGAGATGATAAATTCTTTTCTTGTTCTTACTTGATGGCTGGGGTGTGGTGGTGGCGGGGCTTGGTAACCCTTTTGTATCTAAATTTCACAGAGAATTTTGTGCATAGTATTTTCTATTAATTTTCTTGCAGGATTTCCAAGTGATTATGTTTCCCACTCTTGCATTCCTTTTACATCAGTTTGCTGCATTCAGTTATTATGTGATTCATTGGTTCTTCTGCACAAAGCTTACATTTACTATTTTCATGTGTCATTAATATTTTATTTAATGCAGTTTGTTAGGATAGCATTAGTTCGTGTTGCTATTATTAGAGATTGCCTTTCTCTCTTCTGTTACTCTCTTCTCATCCACGTAAGGTCATCTCATATGCAATGGTATTACCTAGCCGCCTAAAAAGACCTGCTGGTGATTTTCATTCCATTTTGTTTTCTAGATTTGCTTGTTTTTTGTATTTATTTTACAGTAACCGACCACTGAAATCAATCACGATTTACTCATGTTTATATATTCTTCGTGTATTTGAATTTACCCATGCCATCGATTGGTACGTTATGGGTCTATAGTTATTTGGAGCAGTTCCTTTGGGGCGGGTATTTTGGATTAGAGTTGTCTTCTCTTTGGTTATCCATTCGGTTATCTCAGTTTTCTGTATGTATTTATTCATTTCGGTATCAAGTCTGTCGTGTGTGGAGGTGAATTTTTAAAACTAAAATCCGTGTATAGCATTAGAACCAAGGATTTTCAAGTTTGCTATCTTTTTGAGCCCCTCGGGATATTTGTTCATCTGAGGGCCTTATTCGAGCATTTGCAAATCTGTTTCCATGTTGTTCATAAATTGGGCTTCTTTGTAATGATCTTTCCGCTCCAATGTTTTGCTCCAAAATCTTCTTGACTGCCTAGTATCTGGTTTTGATATAACTTCGCGTCTTTTCCCCTAATTGTAGGTAGATTTTTTCTTTTTTTTTTATTCCTGTTTATCTAACTTTTTTGGTCTTATCTCAGTATCTTTTTAGTCTTCCTTCTTTCGCTACTATTATTTGGTTGGTCTCCTCAAGCTTTTTTTTAGTTCTATTGACTGTCATTTTTAGTTTCGTCCGAATAATTCTTAATATTCAATTTTATTATTCTTGCTTGTTGTCGTAGTATTTTTATCTGTGATTCTAGTCTGAGTTCCTACCTGGGTTTTGACTTTCTTTCTGTGGTTTTCGAGGGTGAGCTTCATTTCTTCGAAGACTAATTTTGATCCTGTGTATATTAAATCGTTTAACTTCGGGATGATGTAAGTCAAGATATTTGTCTGTATTTCGTTCAGTTTCTCAGTTTCGGACTTGACAGTCCTCTAGTCTTGGTTCCTGAGAGAAGGTAATGTGGTTTTCTTTTCAGACATGATTCTTTTAATGGTATCTATTTTTGTTTTTTCCTCTTGGGTCAGTGTTTGCGTTTGTGTGTTTGTGGTGCATGGGTCATTGTCATGTAGTGTTTGGTTAGGAATTTCTGGCTTTACTCAATTCATCGTCTCGGTTACATTGGTAGGGGTTTGTTGATGTTTATGCTTATATATTTGTTGGTCGATTTCCATTATTCTAAGGTCAGGGAATCAACTGTTCTTTGTTATTGTCCAAACCTGGTAGGCGATCCTTTGATTTGTTGCCTCAAATCTACCGAATTCTGTCCAGATTTCTCTAATTCTTTTTCTATACCCTCTTTTTGCAGGGTTGCTTCAAAAATAATTAGTTTAATGCTAGTTGGTTATCTTCTCAAGTCCATTCTCTGATGTGAGTGGTCGATTTGTTCATCATTTGTATACCTAAGATAAGAATTAATTGTGTGCTGGGAAGAAGAACAGCCAACATTCGCAGGATGCCGAGTACGTCCCCCATGTTTACTAACAAGGGAGCACTTGTCGATTATGGCACCCAAACCTGTCGATTGGGCCCGACATTGATTTATGTTTCGATTTATCATTTTCATCGGTTGTATATTGTGGCTATACTAGACCCAGGTGCTGTTTATTATCTGTGCGTCTGACACAGATGTGACCGAGAACAGTTACGGTAAAGGTTCATGAACAGCGGGTCACAAAAAAATTAAATGAACAAATATTTAAGTTTTAACTATCTAAAATATTTAATTTTTAGTCCATAAACCTGCTATCTTTATACTTAACTCACTATAAGTACCTGAGCTAGTTTCAGGTGTTCCTGTATCACGTTTTTGTTTTCATATTAAGTGCCCTAATTTGAGACTTCGATTCCACTAAGACTGGTCATTTCATAGTAAAGAGTAGGCTCCTTGCATATCTTTCCGTTTTCATTGGAGATAGTAATTGATTTCATTTAACGCTTCCAGACTATATCAAGTACATTACATTTCTCTCTATCGAGAGTGGGCACTCGCAAGCCATATAAAACTAAATGCGGAAAATTTAAACAAATCTAATTCGTGATTTCGAAATAGCTTAGCTATTCTGAAAAAATGAAAAAATCTCTTCTGAGAATTTTTCTCCCCAGCGTTATTATGATTATTATTATTGATATTACAAAAATACACCCGTCAATTATGACGGTTAAATTTTATGTAAAATATATTTTTATAATCCAAATCAAAAAGATTTCAGAATCTAAAAAAAATCAATCAATAAATGAAAAGTATCTCGTATGTTATGGTAATAAAAACACAACTTTCATGAAGCAAACTCAGAATTATCTGAAAAATCAAATTTTCTGTGTCGTTAATAAATGGAGATTCTCTCTCTCTCTCTCTCTCTCTCTCTCTCTCTCTCTCTCTCTCTCTTCCTTGTTGTTGTCAATACAGATTCAAAAGATACATAGCCAAGCAGACGAACTCAAAAACTGAAGAACCGTTCAGTTTTCACGTCAGTCTGCTTTCCCGGCAACTTTTCTGCTTTCTTTTCGTTTTTCTTTCGATGTTGCAAGCCACAAAATACAAGATTCGTTCTTTCTTATTTGCTCTTTCCTATCCTAAAAGATTTCAACCAAAAACATCAAATATCTCAACTTCCATTCTTCCTTTCTTTCTTCTTTTCTGTCTTTTATTTCGTTCTTTCCTTTTCATTTATTTTTTTCTTTCTTTAAAACTTACAACGAAAAACGTCAGAGATTTTACCTTCACTTCTTTCTTTCATTCTTTCTTTAAATACATATGCACACATATATATAGAGAGAGATACGCACACACGTACATATGTACACATATATACGCATAAATACATGCATTCGTACATATATTCATAAGCATACACATATTCTGTATACACACGTACGCATGTATACATATACAGATACGCATTTAGTCAACCCAAAATTAAAAAAAGGATCCATCACCAAAAGTAAAAAGGGGACGTATGTTACTTTTTAATTTCATCTAATTCTGTTATTTTCTTGGATGGAATGCTTTTTTTTTTTCAGCGACATGTAAAATAGTAAAAAATAACCTATCGTTGTATAGCAGAGAAAGACAAAAACACTGATGCATAAAAATATAATCAGTTTTTTTTTTTTTCCTTTTATTACCCAAAATATACGGGTGGGTAGAAAATGGAGGATTGAAGACGGCTAAGATGCACACAAACACACACACACACACACACACACACACACACACACACACACACACACACACACACAGGGGCCGCAAGTACAGAGCTTCTGTAAACCACTTTTTCCTTCGGTCTGCTTTCCGGGTCGAAATCTTCCCGGTTATATAGTATTGTGGACGTCCATACAAATTATCGTGGTCACATCTCCTCCAAACTGCTACTTACACGTTGCACGCGGACACAACTCCTTCTAACATGCCTCTCACACTATGCACGAGATCAGGCTTCCTTCAGGCATGCCACCCACGATAATTAGGCAGCATTTCCGCCGGGTGCACCTATATCCTGCTTACTTTAAATACCACGTACTTTTCCTGTTATTTTCGTTCTCAATGCCCATTTTCCTTCTCACATGCTACACACGCAATTTACGTGACATTTACGCCGAGAACACTTGTGTCCTATTTACTGTAGGTAACAGGTGTATTTCCTGTTATTTTTGTGCTGAATTTTTTTACTTCCGCAGCAGCATCGACATGTCAAAAGGGTTTCAAAGTCAATATCAACAATAAAAAGAGCATTTCTCTCTTCAATGAAAACCTTACTCATAAAAGAAAAAAAACACATTTCTCCCTTAAACTCTACAAGTATTAAAAACAACACGTACCCCACCCCTAAAATAAGAAAAATGTAATTATTCGACCAGTCTGCATACTTACCTTTTCCAACGCTAACTGTTCCGTAAATGGGTGATCATTCTACATCTATAAGTGAACCCACCTTATAAAATGTAAAATAACTTTTTTTTTTCGAAAAATGAAAGAATTCAATGAGTTTGAGAGTCTAACTTGTTCAACCCACAAAAAATAATTGCTAGAAAAAATTTTTACTCGCTGAACGTAAACAGGTGTGTTGTACTCCATACATAATGGGCCCGCCCTCCTCCATAAATACACGTCAACGAGAGCGTTAGACGGAGTTAACCAAATCAGCATGACATAATCACCTGTGATAACATCTGCGTAATGGTCGGATTGTCACTACCCCACTGTACTCTCTGCTTCCTATTAATTAACTACTGTTTGACCAGGTTCACTTGTATTTTATTTCTGTTACTTGAACTTATGTTTTTCCATCAACCTTTTTGCGTTCCCCGTGTTTTTCTTTTGTCAGCATCACAACAAGGTGTTAGTGTAGAATAATACGTATATTATTTATATTGTTCTGGAGAATACGATTCTCTAACTACTAGGTTGAAGAATAGTGCGTTTTATAGATAAATGATAACGGTATTATCGTAAGTAAGCTCCTCTTAAATACAGAAAGAAATCAAAGATAGAGACAATAGTTTAAAAAAGAGTTACCTCCTCATGAACATTTACTTGACATTTGAGAAAAATATGCATTTCTTTCATGGAGTTAGCTACAAGTAAATAAACAAAAAAACATTCCATGTTGCATGAAAATCAAGACTCTTCGAATGGTGGCGTCGAATAAAGAATGGAAAGAAAAAATGGTAAGAAGTAATTCCTGTTGGTGAAAGAGATAAATAAGAAAGCAAATCTTTGCACATAGAAGCCATGAAAAGAAAATGAAGAATGAGCCAGCATTGCAGCCTCGGAATCTGGCGCTAAAACAAAATCTTCCGTAACAAGGGATTCCGTTTGACAAAGCAGGAATGTGTTTTGTGGATGCGAGGTTTCTTGAAAGCTATTCAAAAGAAGTTAGGATAAAAGAAATTATTCATCGAAGATAATACAATTCCTCGCAAAAGATTTTAGGACGTATACGAAGTTCGAATAAAAAATCCTTCGGCAATAACGTTCCTAACCTGTGGTCCGTGGAACCGTAATCCTTCTTGAGACCAATTTCAGGATTCCGTGAAAGGGAATGAATGCGTTTAGCCAAGCACTTGGCCACAAGGAGAAAGTGACGTAAGGTCGATTTTTAAGATAATTTTTTTGCCCTGTCGGCTGGGGCTGTAGAATACACCGACTGAAACTCTGCAGATGGGTAAGACCTCCCAAATGAGTATCCTGATATGACCCTAAAAATCTGTTGGTGACGCTCCAGTGATGCAGGGGCTTTGGAGAATGTGGAGCACCATTTCATTGCCATCGCTCCCAGGTCCACTCTGGCTCTGCGTGTTAGCACCTGATAGGGCTCTATCTATGCGTTAAATAGAACTAACGGCATATTTAGGCTAAACTGAATTGTTTGACTAAAATGAATAGCTTAAAATAGAAATGTTTTTGACAATTAAACTGTACTTACATATAAACGGCAGGCTTACGCTAAACTGAATTATTTGGAATAGAACTGTTTTTTGAAATTGAAACTGTACTTAAGCTGAACTGAATTGTTTGATGGAGAACTGTTTTAACATTTAACTGAGTGTAAACAAAATCTGTACTTATACTAAACTGAATTAGCTGAATTAGAACAGCTTGACTTAACTAAATAGCTTGAAATAGAAATATTTTTCACAATTAAACTGTACTTACATTTAAACTCCGTACTTATCCTAAACTGAATTGTTTCATGAAAAGGAATTCGTTGTTAAATAACCTACAAAGGTTAATATGCCATAAAACCCAAACAACCAACAACCAACCATCAGAATTTTTTCTCTTTCACTGGTTGTCTAACCACAGCAAAAGAACACAGTCTGCCCTACTATTTACTCATAACCGTGAGAAGAACATATCAGTTCGTTTCCCTCTCAAGGGTAACAGCAAAATTTGAAACATAATCAGCCGAGTCTAATATTTGGAGTCGGGTAACTTATTCTATTGAATGAGAACATGAAAGCGTCTCTCCATAATGGACTCGCCCTCTTCAATAAGTACACGTCAAAGGAGCATCAGAGGGTAAACAAACCGACGCGACACAATCATGTGGGAAACCACTTGCGTAGTGGACGGATAGCCACTACCCCACTGGACTCTCAGCTTTCTATTAACTAACTACAGTTTAACCAGGTTCACTTGTATCGTGTTTCTGTTACTTGAATAAATATGTTTTTCCATCTCCCTTTTTGTATTACCAGTGTCTTTCCCTTGCCAGCAACATAACAGAAAGTGAACTCCCTAATAAAATGTAATTTTTGTTTTAAATAAAGTGAGATCAAGGATCTTAGATTTTTCACATCACGCAAAGGTTATTGTAGGTTATTAATGCAAAATCCATGTATATACATTCAAACAGTTCTATTTCAAACAATTCAGTTTACCGTAAAAAAATGTTCTATTTAAAACAATTCAGTTTAGCATAATTATAGTTTACTTCTGTTCGACCTATACATAGGACCCGTTCAGGTACTATCACTACAGGCCAGTGTGGACCAGGCAGCGAAGGCAATTCTGGGTGCATTCCCAAAGCTCCAGCATTGTTTGAACCTCCCCATCAGATAGTTTAATGTCATAAACAGGACACTCATAGTGGGAAGTTCTTACCCTTCTGTAGATTGCCCAGTCAGCTGGGGCTGTAGAATACACCAACTGCTTCTCTGCAGAGGGATAAGACCCCACCCCCAACGAGTGTGCTGGATATGACACTAAACAATCTGATGGTGAGGTCCAGCAATGCTTGAGCTTTGGGGAATGCGGAGTACCCCTTCATTACCATCGCTCCCAGGTCCACTCTGGCCCGGAGTGGTAGCACCTGATAGGGCCCTATCTATGGGTTAAATAGAACTAACAGCATACTTATGCTGAACTGAATTGTTTGAGTAAACTGAATAGCTTGAAATAGAAATGTTTTTCACAATTAAACCGTACTTAGATTTAAACTGCGTGCTTATGCTTAACTGAATTATTTCAAATAGAACTGTTTTTCGACATTAAAACTGTATTTACGTTTAACTGAATTATTACATATAACTGCTTGAATAGTTTGAAATAGAAATGTTTTTGGCTATTAAACTGTGTACTTATACTAAAATTAATTGTTTTAAATAGAACAGATTATTTACATAAGAATGGATTTGGCGTTAAATAACCTACAAAGGTTGATATGCCATAAAACCCAATAAACCAAACTAAACCTCCTGTAGAGAAGCAGTCGGTGTATTCTACAGCCCTATCCGACAAGGCAAGACCCCCTTGGATCCTAATAACTTACAACGTTGTAATGGTGTTTTGAGAGGTTTCAATTGTTCGACACTCGATTGTCTTGTCTGTTAAAGTTTTTCCTCAGAGAATGCGTCCCAAAACTTAAACCATTGCTGCATCAAATCCCATAAAGTTGGCACGTCTCAAAACTCAAAGCGATGCACAATAAAGGTTATTTCATCAAGGCAATAAGCAAGCCCTAAACATCTGTTCATATTTACTGGTATATATGAATCTAAAACTCTGATATTCCCAACTGTAAAAGAGATTTTAGGTGTTCTCAAAGGAAGACCTTAAAGATTGATTCAAGAAAAATAATCCTCTTCTTTAAAGGAAACGGCATCTCTGTGGAAACACTCTGTGATTTCAACAGTTTAAAACCTGCACCAACGGATTGCGCTTTCAAACAGACGTCAATCACACGTGATGAACGCTCCCATTCAAAATATTCATTGATCACGGAAAATATCTCATGATCTATGGCATGATATTAATCAGATCCTCGACAATAATCGACGAAAGTCAAAAGTATATATACGCGGATAACAACACTCTGTGTGTGTGTGTGTGTGTGTGTGTGTGTGTGTGTGTGTTACACACAAACCCACCATCCGTCCCTATCATCCATCGCTCTTCTTCGGTCTTCTTGACGGTATCAATTCCGACCACAATGATGTGCAAAAGTCCTTGCAGGTTAGTTAACATGCGTAGGAGTCTCTATAAGTTCATTACTTTCCCAACAGTGCACTGGGTGTCTTGATTGACTTACTTGGTTGGGTTGAGAGATGGGAAGTATCCCTACAGCGGCCATTTTCTGGAGAGTTGCTTCCAGGATTTCCTTCAATCGACATGTAGCATTCTTGTGTAATTACCATGTAGCATTTTCTCCCTGGTTTTTGTTTGAGTGCAGATAGTGCATCTATACAGTAGTACCGACAAAGCAACGTCTTTTTTAGAGAGATCAGATTTCCATGTTCTTGCCAGCGTGTCAGTAGGTTCCACGCCTTACCTATGCGTATGCTGACATTACTTTCTCTAGAAGAGATTGCTGCTGAGTTAATGAACTGGCTTAAAAACTTCAGACGCTTGCCACTTAAAGTGGAGATAGTTCTTTCTTCTTTAAAGCTCAAGAATTCTGCTTCTTGCTGTTCGGTGGTTGCTTCAAACTATACAGCAAGGAGTCGGTTATGGCTGGTGTATTTGTAAAAACACTAGATAAACTGTATTGTCTGCATCTCTCATAAATTCTGTGGGATATCGTCTGCTTTCTGTCTATTCTAATGAGGAACCATTTTCATTTAATTAGGTTAATTGACCTTTGAAGAACGTAATCAAGGAAGATTGTAAAATTATATAGTTCTTATGTATATTTTTGTAAGATTAGAGCTGCGATCACTGTTTTGATTAAGGCACCAGCGCACCCTTTCTGAAAACAATTTGAGCTGGTGATGAAGGGGTACAATCTTGAAACTATGTCTCAGTTGCCAATATATACGTCTCCAACATTACTGAGATCAATGATGGATTGCAAAGCTGAGAAAGATTGAAATACTGCTTAAGGCAGATTTAATAAAATCGGTAATGTTCACAAAGAATATGTCTCTGATAGTAGAAAATCACACAACAGTATTACTTGAAGTTTTAGAACCGTCGGCATTAATCTGTACGTTGTGTAGACCAAGTGACCAAGTGTTAGTCCTTAGCCTGAGGATACTAACAATTACTTTTGTACGTATCTTTCTTATGAAATCAAGTGTCTCCAATTACAACGATCAACTCTTTAATTGTCAGCAAAAGCTGAAGGTCATTGTTATTCAAGTTAGTGATTCCATGTGAACTGAGACAATTCTAAACATTGCATTCCCTTCCTACCATGGCATATCAACAAGAAGCATGAACTTTCGTCCTCAAGAAAGTTGGAGATGAAATATTTTTGTTCAAAACAGAAGGAAAATATTTTGGCTTCAGTGTGGCCATTGCTGCGAGCATAAATACTATCGATATTAACAAAACGTTTATTTTGTAAAGGAATGCGCAGATATATAAGAACGAACAGATTTTCCCAGAGGAAATTCACGAAGGCTCTTAACAATCAATGGGAAGATAGTGAAGCCAATACAGAACTCTTTACCTTCCTCCTTAGCTTTCTCTTCCAGAAGAACGGATAAGCCGGATAGTTAGCTATTCATAGTTTTTATTTTTATTTTGCTCTTAAAATCTCAACAATACTGGATTGAATGGACCTGCCAAGAGGACTTATATATATATATATATATATATATATATATATATATATATATATATATATATATATATGTATTGTGTTTGTGCCTGGGTGTGGGGGTGTGAACAGTATTCTGAGGATATATTTTTTATGTATGATAATGTGCCACTTAACTATTCTTTTCTTTTCTTTTTTTTAACCATCAATAGGACGTATGTTGCTAAATGTTAAATGCTTCATCCGAAAAATAGTATTATCCCCTATATACGTACTGATGATGATTCAATAAAAACAAAAGCTAAACAAAAGCGAAACATTATTTTGACACTTTGTCAGATAAAAATATGCAACCACTAAATATATGTATTCTTATTCTTTTAATATTCACAAACTGTCGAACTTATTTGGTTTGGTTTTATCTTTTTTTCTTTAATTGCATGTTAATTTTTTAGTGTTATTTAATGCCAAGATTATCCCTGTCGAGGAACAACAGTGATTCTATTTAACCCTTGCATGGAAGATATCCTGTTTGGTGTGTATATTTCCTGTGACGATAACTATCATAACAACACGGGCACCATAATGTTTATAGATACTCTTTGATCGAAGTCTTAATAGTGACAGTAATTGTTATCTACCAGCCAACGGAAACAACTAAGACCCAGACAGAAAATTTCAGGCAACGATCAGATTTGTTTATCGTTCTGTAGTGTCAAACTTTAAGCCACATTTTTAATTGTTTTTGTTTAATGAAGATTTGTGCACACATACTCACACACACACACACACACACACACAAAGACATACACACATAAGCACATACTCATACAAATACACATTCACGAGCTTTTATATATTATAAATTAAAACAACTGCCCACTAGAAAATGAAATTTAGAGATGTGTGTGTTAAAAACTAAGCTCTATATTCAAGCGATATAACATTTCAGTTTGTTCGACGCAAAGGTTGTTGGATACAAACTTCTTTTTGGTGCTACTATAAGTTTAACCAATATATATATATATATATATATATACGAGTGAGAATATATATTAATATATCTAAGTTGGTATAGCATTCACATGGCTGTAAACTGATTATTATCAATAACCATTAGCTTTGTGTCAACGTTAACTTATATATATATATATATATATATATATATTACGCAATTGGAAGGAAACTCAAACCTGGTTAAGCTGTCAATGTAAATTTATTTCGGAGGAGAATATTATTAAACACTCCGTCTCATCAGATGACTTTTTACATGTTAGACTTGATGTTGCAGAACAGCAAACATATTTGTTATATGCCTGCAAGGGAATAAGTGATGTAACAATAGCCATATATCAAGCACTCACACAGATTTATATGATATTCCTCAGATATTCTATACAAGAATAATCCACAGCCATTGTCTTTGGGCGCCGACTGGATATCACACACACACACAAACACACACACACACACACACACACACATATATATATATATATATATATATATGTATGTATATTAACGATAATTACTTAGTGAGTCAGGAACTAACCAACTATAGTATACTAAGCAGCTCATCAGGGTACCTAATCCCAGGATTAGGTACCCTGATAAGCCGCTTTGGCGAAACTATATAGATAAGTTCCTGACTCACTAAGTAATTATCGTTACTATTTTACTCTACTCAGTATTGTGCACTTTTTGCATTGTAGCTTAGTAGCCCTAACGGTGTTTTTTTTTTCTTTTGACCAACCAATTGCGTGTCTTTTGATTTTTACAATTGGTATGACAAGGTTGGTCTTTTCTTTTTTTTCCAATATATATTTTTTCCCCTTGACAGTGATTCGTTGTATATTTTCATCTTCAAATCACTTGCCGAGTTTTTTTTTTTACTATATGGGCTATCAATTAATATATATATATATATATATATATATATATATATATATATATGTGTGTGTGTGTGTGTATGTCTGTGAATGACTATAGAGATATAGTTGAACGGATGTATGTAAACAATAGTAATTGTGATTCATAACCGTTTAAAATTTACTTTGCAGCTATTATCTCCTCGTGGCTGAGTGGTTAGAAGCTTTGGTTTGCCGTTTGAGTCAACCGGGTTTCGGGAAGATACTGTCTAGCCACACTGATGAGTTCTGATAGAACGAAACAGATCTGTCTGTGGATGAGTATATATATATATATATATATAGATATAGATATATATATATATATTTAAACCGGTCAAGGAGTAAAAAAAACTTAATTCAAAGCTATTAAACTTCACTTAAAATTTGACCTTGTGCCGAATTTGAACGCAAAGTAAATCTACAAAGATTAAAGTGTACGTTCCATAAAGTTTTCCTTAATTATGGCAGTATCAAAAAAAAAAAAAAAAAAAGGAAAGAGTGAATAATATTAACAAGTCACGAGTACAACTTTCATAATGCCAATCATCTTATTTATTTTATGTGCATATTACATGTAGCCTTCAACTTGATTTTTTTAGTGCAGCTGAATTAAATTTCATATTGGGAAAAGTGTGTTTAGAAAATTGGATGATGTTAATCTAAATACCACAAAGAATAAGTCGAGGTTGTTTAGTTGGATGGTTGGTTGGTTAGGTTTCAGGGCATATCAACCCTAGTAGGTTATTTAATGCCAAACCCATTTTTATACAAATAATCAGTTCTATTCCAAACAATTCATTTTAGTATGAGTACAGTTTAATTGTCAAAAACCTTTCTATTTCAAACTATTCAGTTTAGTCAAACAGGTGTAATACAAAAAATCAGTTTTGTATAAGTAAAGATTTTGTTTACACACACTTAAATGACAAAACACTTCTATATTAAACAATTCAGTTTAGCGTAAGTACAATTTCAAAGCCAAAAATAGTGCCATTTCAAACAATTCAGTTTAGCATACAAAATCAGTTCCATTTCAACAATTCAGTTAAACATAAGTACCCATTTAATTGCCAAAAACATTTCTATTTTAAGCTATTCAGTTTAGTCAGACAGTTCTATTTCAAAAATTCAGTTTAGCATATATAAGCAGTTTAGTTCTGTCTAACCTAGAATTAGGACCCTATCAGGCGCTGCCACTGCGGACCACTGTGGATCTAAGAGCGATGGCAATGAAATCATATCCAGGACACTCGTTGGGGGTTTACCCCTCTGCAGAGGTGCAGTCAGTGAATTCTACAGCCGCAACCGACTAGGCAATACACTGTTAGACGTAAAAACTGTTTTATTCCTGATAATTCAGTTTAGCATAAGGTCGCAGTTTGTATGCCAAATCAGTTCTATTTCAATCAGTTTAATTTAGCATAAGTATGCAGTTTGAATATCAAAACAGTTCGATTTCGAGCAATTCAGTTTAGCATAAGTACGTAGTTTAGTTCTATTTGACCCACTGTTAGAGCCCTATCTGGTGCTACCACTCTAGGCCAGAGTGGACCTAGGAGCAATGAAAGGGTTAACCGAATTCCTCAAAGCTACAGCATTACTGGAACATCACCATCAGATTGTTTAGTGTCATAAACAGGACATTCGTTAGATTGCAGAACAGCAAACAAAATCTTTACTTATACAAAACTGAGATTTCTTACTTCTCTGCAGTGGTGCAGTTACTATATTCTACAGCCCCAGCCAACCGGGCAAAATAAGTCGAGGAGAAATCGCCAATCAGTTTTCAATATCAAGACGCTAATTTTGAGAGCTTTTTGGGGATAGGAAAAAAGATTGGTAGACTTGCGAAATTAGACAAAGAAGATCAAAGAAAGTTAATGAGGTTATTTGTATTATATCCAAAATTAACGGCTCATTAAATCATGAATGACAGAAACATTAATTCGAAGTGAGAGCTGATACAATAAAGATACGGCACAGAAATAATCTAGACTGATTCATTACAACTATAAAGCCTTTACGAAAAGCCAAAAGCAAAGTTGACGAAAAGACTTGAAAAAAACAATATGTTATGAAAAATTGACAACAATGATGTTCGAGTTGGTTGTTTGACTGGTTGGTTGGTTGTTTGTTTGGTTTTACAGAATGTGTACCAGCAAGTCTACTCATCTTACAACCCAGCTCTGTAACACTGTCTATATACCCATACAAAGGTGGTGATATCCTTGTTACGACATTAAATTTCATTTGATTATGTGATTCCAGTTCTGAAGACGTGGATATGGCTTCATTACGATCCCTCCCAAATTCACTCTTAGCCGTAGTGGTTATAATTTACTAAGATTTTAGCATAGATGTAAAACAAGGCCATATGAATAGGGCACCCAATGAGACTCGAAATCACTCCTGAAGATTTGCTAGTCCCACTTGCCGGCCATTACACCACCCAAGGTACCTTAATATTCTAAGCTTTGAGCTTAGATGCTGTACAAGGCAGCATGAGTGGAGCTAACTCATTCGTGAAGGTTTGCTAGTCTAGCCCTTGAGGTGTCCTGACCCAGAATAGAAGTATCTGATAAAGTACCATCAAATAAATCTGCTTACAATTTGTTCCTATTCGATAGCAGAATGTGAAAAGAAAAAAAAAACTTCCGAATAAACAACACACGAATGTCAATAGGAACGTACAATAGACGCGATTTCCAAACTTTGAGGTGTAAAATAACCCATTAAGAGTTTATATTCCGTTAAAATTAATCAACCAATTATCTCTCGAGATATCTTCTAAGTATTCTACCTATTCATCCCGGTGATGTAATAGCTAAAGTGCTAGCCAGCAGCCTCGAAGTATATATATTTACCCAACCCCTCCACTCAGACAGGATATGACACAAGGTCAATTTTTAAGCGGAGTTTAACAGGTTTCAATTCAGAGTTTTCCTTCTCCTAGACTAGTTGCCTCACCAAGGCTGAAGAACCTAGTCTGCCCTGATATTTACCCATAGCTGAAGGGAGAATAATTGGATCCATACCTTTCCCAAGGGTATTAGTGCAATGTGAAATGCAATCAGTCTCGTCCAGGATTTGAACTCGTGTCGCCGTGTCCATTTCCTACGACGATAACAATTACACCACGGGCACCTCCGAAGTAAACGAGTGCGAACTCCAATTGCGCTGTTATGTTCAATTTAGGACTATAATCCTTCCGAAGGGTATGAACACTTTTGGTATAACTGTTGTTGTTCTATAACCGAGGTGAGCCACATTTCACATTTGTTGCCTAGTCGGCTGGGGCTGAAGAATACCCCAACTGCACCTCTGCAGAGGGGTAAGACCCCCCTCCAACGAGTGTCCTGTATGACACTAAACAATCTGATGGTGAGGTTCCAGAAATGCCGGAGCTTTTGGGAATGTCGAGTACCCCCTCATGGCCATTGCTACCAGGTTCACTCTGGTACGGCGTGGTAACACGTGATAGGGCCATATCTATCGTCGTAGGAAATGGACACAGCGACACAAGTTCAAATCCTGGACCAGACTAATTGCATTTCACATAGCACTAATACACTTTGGAAAGGTATGAATCCAGTGATTCTTCCTCCAGCTATGGGTATATAGTAGGACAGACTGTGTTCTTCAGCCTTAGTGAAGCAACTATTCTTGGAGAAAGAAAACTCTGAATTCAAACCTGTTAAACTCAGCTTAAAATTTGACCTTGTGTCATATCCTGCCCAAGCGAAGGGGTTGGTAAATATGGATAGGGCCCTATCAATGGTTTAAATAGAAGTAAAGGCATACTTATCCCAAACTGAACTGTTTGACTAAACCGAATAGCTTAAAATAGACATGTTTTTGACATTGAAATTGTATTTACACTAAACTGAATTGTTTAACATAGAACTGTTTTGACATTTAACTGTGAATAAACAAAATCTGTACTTATACTAAACTGAAGTAGTTGAATTAGAACTGTTTGAATTAACTGAATAGGTTGAAATAGAAATGTTTTTGACAATTAAACCATGCACTCATGCAAAACTAAATTGTTTCGAATAGAACTGCTTATTTACATAAAAATGTATTTGACATTAAATAACCAACAAAGGTTGTTATGCCACAAAACCCAGACAACCAATCAATATTCTTCATTGGCAAGCCACTTTTGAAAAATAAAGGCCAATCAGCGTCAAAAATATGTAATCTAATAACAATTAGCAAATCGAATTATAGATACGTTTTTAAATAATAAAGGCAATTTTTTGGACACAATATTGGGTTACTATTTCAAATGAATAAAATTAGAAAAATTTATTAAAAACCTATCTTCAATCATCATTAGAATCTTTAAAAAGAAGATTTCAAACATTGAATTTTAAACAAAATATATTCGTGCAACACACTCGTAAGTTAAAAATGCAACGATTTCCTTGACATTCTGTATGGTCGAATTGAAAACGCTAAAATGTGTCTGACGGTTACGAAACAAATTCAAAATTAGCATACGACGTAAAAATGCTTTGTGAGTGCCATACTAACTAGCTTGATTGACTGGGGTGTAGTCCTCGGACCACCTGTTGCTTGACCAGTCCGCTGGAACTGTATAAAACACCGACTGCACCTCTGCAGAAGGGTAAGACCCTCCAACGAGTGTCCTGTATATGACACTAAACTATCTGATGGTAAGGTTCTAATGATGTTGGAGTTTTGGGGAATGCAGAGCACCTCTTCATTGCCATTGCTCCCAGGTCCACTCGAATCAGGAATGGTAGGTTGGTTGGTTGGTTGGTTGGTTTCTTTGTTTAATGGCCTATCAACCTTCGTAGGTTATTTGATGCCAAAGCTATTCTCCTAGAAGATCAGTACTGGTACTATTTAACCCATAGCTGGGAGGATAAGGGGGTTCATACCTTTCCCAAGAGTATTTGCTCGAAAGTGAACGTAATAGCGCGACTGGAGTACGAACTAGCTTACTGCGATTCCGCAGTCCGTCACTTTAACCATTACACCACGAGGACACCCCAGGAATGGTAGGGCCTTATCTATGGGCGAGATAGACCTAAACTGCATACTTATGCTAAACTGAATTGTTTGAATTAAAACTATTTGACTAAACTGAATAGCTTGAAATAGAAATGTTTTTGACAAATATACTGTGTACTTATATTTAAACTGTGTACTTATACTAAACTGAATTGTTTGAAATGGAACTGTTTTTGACATTGTAACTGTATTTACGCTCAAATGAATTGTTTAATTTAGAACTCTTTTGACATTTAACTGTGTGAAAACAAAATATATACTAAACTGAATTGGCTGAATTAGGACTGTTTGGATAAACTGAATAGCTTGAAATAGATATGTTTTTGACAATTAAACTGTGTACTCATGCCAAACTGAATTGTACGAAATAGAACTGATTATTTGTATAAAAATGGATTTGGCGTTAAATAACCCACAAGGTTTGATACGCCATGAAATCCAACCCCTCAACTAACAACCACCTGTTGCACACCCCGATTTCACACGAAGGTCGCTATGCGATTAAAAACAAATCAAACGAAACCAAACCTGATCCTTAGTTTGCCCAACATCTCTGAAGGTTTTTTGTAAAACTGTTTCAAGTGCTCCAACTACGATTGGGACTATTTGGAAAAATTTGACTAACTAATCTTTTAGTGAGGTTGTTTCGTTTACTTTGTTCACCAATGTTAGCCTACATTCGCCGATGTACTTCAACAGACGCTGTTCAATATAACTTGTAAATCTATTGCTTATCGAATCAAACAAGAAATTCTATTTCTATTCTCTATAAACATTCGTCGGATCTGGTGATTTTAGTGTCTGTAAGTTATTATTCATAGGAAAATATAACGGCTTATTATTCCCGGAATGTACTTACTCCATTAATACATTCTGCATGTACATAATTCAGAAGGAAGTCCATTTTCTGTAACGTCTGTTTACAAGGAAGGCCTGGCGGCTACCTGAATACATTACAGTTTCCAGAGAATCAAAGTGAGACGTGTACATGTGTGATTACATCGACTTGGGATTTCATTATTATACAATGGCTATTCAATAAATAGGGTAAATGTGCCAAAGGGAATGGTAATATAAAGTATTCTTAACATATTTTTTTTACTTTTTAAAGTCCCTGAAGATTGTCAACATTACCTTTTTTTACAGACTGCGGAGTACGGCAACGTTTTCTTTTGCAGAGAGTCAGTATTTTCTCTACATGGATTGTTTGTTGGTTGCTTGGTTTGGTTGGTTGTTTTGTCTAACGGCGAATCGCCCCTTTTCGGATCATTTAACACTGAATGAAATTTTAAACAATTCAGTTTTGTATAAGTATAATTTTTGTTTACAAACAGTCAAATGTAAAAATAGTTCTATTTCAAAAAAATCAGTTTAGCATAACTACTTAGTTTCAATGTCAAAACAGATCTATTTCAAACAATTTAGTTTAGTATAAGTACTCAGTTTAGTTCTATTCTAAATGGAACACTTGTATTTCAAATAATTAATATCAGCATAAGTACGCAGTTAAAATGTAAAAAGAGTTATATTTCAAACAATTCAGTTAAGTACAATGACGCAGTTTATATGTAAAAACAGTCCTATTTCAAGCAATTCAGTTTAGCAAAAGTTAACAGTTTAGTTCGTTTTGATGCATAGATATGACACTATCAAGTGTTACCACTCCGGGCCAGAATGGAGCTGGGAGCGATGGCGATGAAGGGGTGCTCCTCATTCTCCAAATCTCCAGCATTATTGGAACCTCACCATCAGATTGTTTAATGTCATATCCAGGACACTAGTTCGTGTGGGTCTAACTCTTCTGCAGAGAAGCAGTCGGTTTATTCTAATGGCCCAGCCGACTGGCAACTCAGAATTGTAGACTATCTGTAAACATTTGACTAAATCATGTACTTCTCCGTACACATCCCCCATTTTCCTCTTGGGCACTGGTTTGATTGGTTTGGTTCGGTTTCTTTGTTTAATGGCATATCACCCTTTGTAGGTTATTTAATGCCAAAGACATTCTCCTAGAATAACAGCTGTGGTATTATTTAACCCATAGCTGGGAGGATAAGGGCGTTCATACCTTTCCTGAGGGTATTTGCCCGAAAGTTAACGTAATAGCGCGACAGGAGTATGAACTCGCTAACTATGATTCCGCAGCCCGCCACTTTAACCATTACACCACGAGAACACTCTCCCGGTTCTGGTTTGAGTTTAAACAAAGATGAAAGGAATAAGGCAAATAAGAATACAAACGTATTGTCGTCATTATTTTTAATTTTTTTCACTCGAACCACATATGTGTGTAAAGGTATTTGGGGTTGCAGGACGTCATACATTTTACTTAACATACAGTTCACATAAATCAGAAAAAAATCACTTATAAAGAATTGCACGTATAGCCGAGATATATGTCCACGTTTACATCATGAAAATACATGACACCAGATCTCCTCATTAAATTGGTCGTGTCTTCTAATTACTGGTGTGTGGAATCGATTATACTGAAGAACTGGGGCTGTATATTGCACCGACTGCATCTTATTGGAGGGGTAAGACTTCTGCAACCAGTGTGTTACATATGATACTCAACTATGTGATGATGAGGCTCAAGTCTTGGAGTTTTGGGGAAGGTGAAATACCCCTTCATTGCCATCGCTCCCATGTCCACTCTGGTCTGGGGTAGTAGCATCTGACAGGGTCTTATCTATGGGTCAAACAGAACTGTTTGACATTTAAACTATTTAAACTGCTTAATGCTATATTGAACTGTTTGAAATCGAAATGTTTGATCATTTAACTACGTGTAAACAAATGAGTGATGTTTAAATCAATTGTTAGTGATAATTATCAATACTTGGAGCCATTTAACTGAATGCAAACGAAAGAGTAATGTTGAATAGAATAATTACTGTTAAACAGCAATACTTGCAACCACTTACCTGTGTGTAAACAAATGATTAATATTGAATAGTTTAATGAGTGTTAGTCAGTAAAAATTAAAGTTATTCAACTCTGTTGAAATAATACCAATTGTGCAAACAAATTAATTGTAACTCATATAAAAATGAAATTACCAACAAATCATATATGTACATCCATTTAAATGTCTGTTATATAACATATGCCATGGATTTTTGGTTCGTTCCAAGTGACCACGTGTGCTTTAACAAGCTGTTACATTGTGATTAGTAAACAGGGCAGCACGATCAGGGTACTCGGGTACAACAGGTATGTAACCGGAAGGAGACCACGAGATCAGAACCACACGGTCAGATTTGGACAGAGTGCAGAGAATCGGAGTCGAGCGTGGGACATGCGGTCGATCAGAGGGTTGGGTCATCACCGACGAGCTTGCGAGGGGGTGCAAGCTTTGTCATGCCCTGGCTCCCGGAAGAAGATATGGGAAGAAGTCCTCTCCCTGAGTATATGTCTCTCCCTCTATATCTCAACTAACAACTAAATGTGGGCCCTTTCGAGAGAAAAAACGAGAGATATATTTTTATAAAGAAGTGTGCTTCGTTTATTCATTGAATTCGTAAATCATTTTTGATGAGGTTTCCGCTTGTATTATTATTACGGCTATACAGCATGTGTGCAACAAATGATTTCTTCGTCTTAGATCGAAATGTTTGAAACCATGTGAGCAAATTAAAGAAATGTACCCTCAGGCTCATTTTAAAATATTATCTACAGAATGTCCTTACAAATCATATATTAAATATGCATGCATAAAGAAGAACTGGCATAAAATAACCGACAATGGTTTATATGCCAAAAAATACCACCCAAACTTTGAGGAAGAAGACAAATAACGAAAGGTCAGGAAAGAGAAAACAGAGTGAATTAAATGCATCAATGTTTAATATTAACATAATAGAAATATAATCTGGTTGGTAGAACCGCTTAAATGCTGGGAGAAAGACAGCGGAGACAGGTAATCCTGTTCAGGTAAATGAATGTCTAATAATAACAGTATAACATATCAGAAATATAGACTGTTAAATAGAGTGACTGAAACGCAGTGAAAAAGGCGAGAAATCTTTTTCAGAGAAGTCAATATAGAACAGTCACAAAATGTTTATGTCAGAAACATAGACTGGTGGGTAGAGAGAATAAATGCACGAACAAAGTCGATAGGGTCGGGGAATCTTTTTTCAGATAAATCAATGTATAATATGAGAAAACCTCTTCACTTTAATGTTAGTGCGTATGAATGTAGCCAGCCAACCCGCCAGGGACAAAATATGATACCCTTTCAACATTTAAGCAGAGAAGAATTGGCTTTAATCATCAAAGTTTTCTTTGATTGGTTGCCGAACCAAAGCCAAAGAACCAAGTCTGACCAACTATTTAACTGTAGCTAGGGGAAAAAATCTAGCTATCTATGCATTTCCAAAAAGTATTTGCAGGAAGTGAAACGCATTGTGCCGTGTCCAGGATTTGAACTCCGGTTGCTAATTCTATTTTCTAACAGTTAGGCTTAGTATATTCAGTGGTTGAAACGAAATTAGAAAAGCCACAAAGACAATGTGACAGTTCGGCTCAATCATTATATAAAACAATTACATTTCATCCCAAGGGCATCTTAAGGACTTGCTAGTAGCCCTCTTAGACTCTACCTTGAAAATAATACGTTTCGAGAGGTCAGAGTTCGATAGACTTTACACATTATCAAATTAATCTGATATAACTGAAAATTACTGAGAAATCTTGTCTGTGATAAATAAAGTAAGTAAAGTTGGTGACCTTAGTTTTATTTATTTGTCGTTGCCTCCCAGCAGACAGTACTTGACTCTAGGTCAAAAGCCCGGAGGCCGATTAAAGTGGGGATAAAGGGGAGGGGAAGGTTGGGAACGAGCCGAGACTCGAACGCTGCTGGTCATTGATCCACTAAGTGCAATGTGGGTCTAATGAGTCAAGCAGTATCACGGATCTAAATCTAGATCTGGGCACGTATGCCAGAATATAGCTTGAACTAGACCGTCAGGTCTAGTGCTATACAAGGGGTGCATAGGAGTCCAAAAAGCAGCTCGCCCACCCGAAGGTGGCACAGCCAAAGTTGCGGGCCTTTCGGCCTCGAATATGCCATTGATTTCGATACCTCATCCGGCACGAATGTCAGACGGCCCACCAAAAGCCAGGGAAGTATCCTAGTTAAGGGACACTAAACGCTACCTTTTCAATAGCTACTACACTGAGGTGTAGGGAAAGTCGCTACACAGTTCCCTATATAGCTCCACTTTACCCTTGATCCTAACCTTGTAATGCAGAGTGTTAAGCAAATCAATATCAAATATAATTTTTTGAGTCTTTGGTATGAGTTGACTTTGGGATTGATCCTAAGTCTCCCAGAGTTTTGGCGCACACTCTACTCATTAGGCAAGAAATGAATAAAGGGACATTGTAAGACTGGTTTGGGGGCCATCTTGTAAATTAAATCTTTTTAAAGTTCAGTTTTTTATTTAGTGATAATGCCAACTTAATGCATTTAAAAGGCATGAATAATGAGTGAGAGCTCAGCATCTCGACGATTTTTGCCATCTTGAAAATTATAATTTCTAGTCATCAGATTGTTTCAAATCGCACAATTAACACCACTAGAATCCAACTGAAAAATCTTGATCCACACACACACCCACACACACATATACGTATATATGCATGTGTGTGTGAGTGTGTGTTGGTGTGTGTGTGTGTTTTCACACTGTTAAATGGTTCAAAGTTTTTCAATTAACATCGGTAAGTCTGTTTATTAAAAATTACAAAAGCCCAGTTGGTTAGGGCTGTAGAATACAGTGACTGTATCTCTGCAAAGGAGTAAGACTCTTCAACGAGTGTCCTCGATATGATACTAAATAATCTGATGGTGAGACACTAATAATGCTGGAGCTTTGGGGATCACAGAGTCCTCTTTCATTGCCATTGCTCACAGGTCCACTCTGGCCAGGAGTGGTATCACGAATTTTAATATACATTGGACCTATGTTACTTCAAATAACTCTGCTAATTATAATTTGTTCTTTTTTGTTTCAGATTTGAAAACTTTTCAGGCCTTTATTTGCTGAGAAAGTTGACAGATGGATTAATTTTCCCCTTATGTAAAAGTGTCAAGATTTTTTTATGTCTAGAGTTTTGCGAATTGCTGTATGTTCATAATTTTGTTTATTTTCTGCGGTAGTTTCTTAAAAGTTTTCGCCATAATCGATTATCGAATAGGAATAATATTTTAACGGATATATTTGAGCCATAGACAGACGGTACTCTCACGAGTATTATCTCTCAGGGTCAAAATATACGTAGGAGTAATAGCAATGAAAGAGTACTTTACACACATGATATCTCCCTAACTGTAGCTCCTCTATAATTAGCAGTTCAGGATTCGTTAGTAGCCATCCTAAACTCTTCCTTGAAAATAATATTTCGAGAGGTCGGAGTTTGAGAGACTTTCAGTACGTTATTAAATCAGAGCAATCATTGATCTATCTTGTCCATAATAATAATGGAGAAATAAAGGTATTATATGATTGCAGAGAGATTTCTTTTTATATATCTTGCCTTTTGGTTTAGTTAGGATGAGAACCTTTCGGCTCAGTGCATGGGTTAGTTAGGTGCAAACATGAGCGCAGGTGTTCAGGCTCACGCGGGAAGGATGCGTCATTCACAGATGTCAAAATAAAACCCCAGATAGGAAATGTACCTGGGGGTTTAATTTATGTCATGCATCGGAAGCGTGGGCTGAGGAATTTTGAGATTCGAGGAAAGCAGTGAGTTGAGTTCCTGCGTCCGAACGAGGGAGTCGACATTCAGAGCTGGGCGAGGCCAGACGACTTAGCGCGCTACGGGCGCTGCTCGTTGGTTGGGTTGAGAGCTGACGATGTAAAAGCACTCAGCTTAGAAAGATTGTGGCTCTCTCTCCTCATGTCGAATTACCTTTAACTCAAGGGTAATAAAAAGGTTCGTAATTGAACCAATTTCGTGAGTTTTGTGTTTTTAGATTCCCTATGTCTATTTCACACATCCGTATACCTGGCTATGTAACAAACGGACATTATAAGATCTTGGTTTGCAGCCATCTTGTAAATTAAATCTTTCCAAAGGTCAAACTAGGGCTTTGGTTTTAACTCTCTGTGCAAAGGATACACTCAGCATTTTATAAGTTTTACGCTAAGACACAACAAAAATTGGTAAGGTTATGTATATTTCGTCTCATCAACCAAAAAGGACATCGACTCGCAGCTAACGAAGGCATGGACAGCTATCGATAAGCTATCGATCATATGGAAATAAGACCTGACCAATAAAATAAAACTAAGTTTTTTTCCAAGCAGCGGTCGTATCGATACTGCTGTATTGATGCACTACTTGGACGCTAATTAAACGGCTCGAGAAGAAGCTGGACGGCAATTACACAAGAATGCTGCGAGCAATATTAAACAAGTCCTGGCGGAAACACCCCACAAGACACCAACTATACGGCCACCTGCCTCCCATCACGAAAACTATCCAAGCTAGACGAACGAGACATGCAGGACACTGCTGGAGAAGCAAGGACGAGCTCAAAAATGATGTACTCCTATGGACCTCCACATATGGCCGGGCAAAAGCAGTACGACCAGCTTGAACATACTTTCAGCAGCTATGTGAGGATACGGGATGTAGCCCTGAAGACCTGCCAGAGGCGATGAAAGATAGGGAAAATTGGCGAGAGAGGGTCAGGGATATCTGTGCTAGCGGCACGACATGATGATGATGATGATGATGGTTGATAATGTATTTATGGTTGATAATGTATTAATGTATAATGTTATAATGTCTTAATGTATAATGTATAATGTATTTTATAATGTATTTATGGTTGATAATGTATTTATGGTTGATAATGTATAATGTTCTAATGTATAATGTATTTTATAATGTATTTATGGTTGATAATGTATTTATGGTTGATAATGTATAATTTTTTAATGTATAATGTATTAATGTATGTTATAATGTATTTATGGTTGATAATGTATTGGTGAAATCTATTACTGACATGTAGTGCAGATAAGTTAAACCGTTAAACGGTGGAAAAATACAGTGAGTCATGTAGCTGTGTGACGAGCAATGACCGAAAGAGTCAGTGTGAATTTAACGTTGTGATTAGTTAAGACGTCACGTGATCCACCGAGACTCCAAAAACCGGCTTAGTTAATAGAGGTCGACTTGAAGGGTTGAGTGTCACTCATACAAATTAACTTCCCGTTGATGGCAGCACATGAAATGGATGCGTCAGAGAAAACAAAACACGTACTCATAAAAATAACGTTCAATTTATTGCTATCTCAACCAAGTAGAATTAAAACAGTCAAGGGGTCAAAGCAACGAATAAAAACAGAAAGAGACACACAGAAAAGTGAAAGGAAAAAGACAGACCTGATGAAAACAAAGATGATTGCAGATACAACATAGCGAGAAACGAAAGTCAAGGGTACAATTGCCCAGTCGGCTAGGGCTGTAGATTACACCGACTGCTTCTTTGCCGAGAGGTAACACCCCTACCCAACCAACGAGTTTCCTGGATATGACTCTAAATAATCTAATGGTGCGTTTCCAGTAATGCCAGATCTTTAGGAAATTCGGAGTACTCCTTCATTGCCATCGCTCTCAGGTCTTCTCTGGCTTGGAGTAGTAGTACCTGATAGGGTTTTATCTATGGGGTAAATATAACTAAATTGTGTACTTATGCGAAACGAAATTGATTGAAATGGAACTGTTTTTTATACTAGAATAAATTGTTTGAAGTACAAGTGCTTGACTAAACGGATAGATTAAATTGGAAATGTTTTTTGACAATTAAACTGTGTACTTGCCCTAAACGGAATTAGTTGAAATAGAACTGTTTATTTGTATAAAAATGGATTTGGTATTAGATAAACTGCATAGCTTGATATACCATAAAACTAAAAAAATCAAACAAAAAAGAGCACTAAGAAGATATAAGCCACAGTTGGAGTAAGAGTATAGGATGTCTGATATAAACCTTTAAGCGTATTGCAATTAAAACTGAATTCTTTTAGATATATCTTTGTTAAATCTGTCGTTTCATAAACTTTTGTGATCTTCTATAAAGCAAGTCTAATTCCAGTTTATATTCTATGGTTTTTTATCTACCACTCTCCTTTAACAGTTACAAATCTTTAGAATGTAATACGACCTGATAATCACGAATGAACGAAATTGTTATTTGTTATACATGGTTCTGATTTCTGTGTTATACTACCTATCTGAATGAAACAAACGATTGACAAATGTTTTTTTCTATTGGTATATTCGCACATTCACACACACACACGTATACATGTACACCCACACATATACACATATACATACATATGCACACACACACACACACACACACACTCATATATATATATGGGAAACAGGAAGTCCGTACACTCTTTAAAACAGTTATAACTTTTTATATATATATATACATATATATACACACACACACACATATATATATATGTATATATATGGGGAACAGGAAGTCCGTATGCATTTTAAAACAGTTATAACTTTTTAAGTTTTTGTGCAAGAAAAACTGCATAAAATATTTGAGAGAAGAAACTATAATTCTTTTATTGTTTATTATTGTTTTTAAGTTTCTTCGTGGCCACTATCATTAGTTTTACAAAGGTTAATATGATTTTGCAGTTCACCTAAAACACTTGCCAAATGATTTACATTAAAATTTATAATCGTATTAGTTATTTTAGCTTTCAGTGTTTCGAACAAATGTGATTTGGTTGCAAACATAATTTTTTTTCACATGTCCCCATAAAAGAATCTAATGGAGTCAAGTCTGGCAAACATGGAGACTAAGAAAATAGCCAACTTCTTCCAATCGACATAATTTTGAAAAAAGAAAATTTTTTAAAAGTTTGATGGAATTGCTAAAATATTGAGTTAAACAAATACTGAATATTAAAAAGAAACACTAAATACATTAAGATTTTGAAATGTTTTTTACTAATTCTCTCTAGTACAAATATTTATAAAGTTATACATTTTTAAAAGTGCATTTGGATTTTCTGGAGCCCCTATATATATATATATATATATATATATATATATATATATATATATATATATATATATATATTAGTTATTCAAATAATTCTAGAGAGAATGCATAATAGATTGGTGAAATCTATCACCAACATGCAGAGTAGAATTCAACCATTATTTGCCTGGAAACACAAGACGACAACAAGAACAAAAATGGCGGCCGTTGATACAAGAAGAAGATATGACAAACGAAGGAGAAAGGTGACAATATAGGCTCTGAATGACGTGAACATAGAAGAAATGTAACGTAGGTAAGTCCAAAAAGAGACAAAGGAAGACGTAATAATATAGATATATGTGGCTGTGTCTCTTACGAAAGAAGTCTGTTACTATCTTCCCAACAAATAAAATCCATTTCTAGCTCGCCTTGCAGCAAAACATAACCAAGATGGATATAATAACACCCACTCGAGAGCGCTGAAGTATTTTTCCCTCTTCAAATATTCTTTCTTCACTTCTTTAAACTTGTATATCAATGGTGTGCAGCAATTTTCCTTTGATTCAATTTGAGAATAAATCGAAATGAAATTAAAAGGCCCCCATGGAAAATAATCGATGCAATTCAACGTGTACTTTTTTGTAAAGCGAAAGAGAGAAAATATAATTGTTGATAGCAATGTAATATGTAGATTTAGAAGATTGAACAGAAATTTATTTCACGGGCAAAACGGAGGTAAACATAAAAATCGATCGAAAAGATAAAAAATACTTTCTTCTCTTTGTCTATGACTCTCTCCATCTCTCTTCATCTATTATTTTCCCCGTCTCTCTTCTTACACACACACACACACACACACACACACATATATATATATATATATATATATATATATATATATATATATATATATATACAGCGCAAAGTAGGGAGGACAGATAGGTTTTAAAGAACTCAAGAGAGATACGCACTCAGTCAAGTACGGGCATATATCATTGTTTTAAAATCGTATAATACCAAACACCAAACAAACAAAATAAAGGCTCGATAATTCATATAAAGAAAGGAATTTGAAATTAAAAAGAAATGTCAAAATTTACAAAACTTTCCCAATTACTTAATTTTTACAAATACTGAAGGGGCAAAATGATTTGAAGTACATTCTATTCGCTGTCTTTTTGAGGACTGAAATTTGTGAACTTGAGCTGTATAAGAAGGTTGTTGGGTTAAAATCACACACACATACACACACATATATATATATGTATGTAGCAACCTCTCCGCGCGAGTAGGATGTGAGACAAAGTCATTTTTTTAAGTTGATCTTTGCACAGGTTTACATTCTGATTTTTTACACTAGATTGGTTTTGATAACAAGGTTAAATAGAAATTTACTAAGCTTTTTGCACAAGGCCATATGAAAAGGGCACCCAATGAGACTCGAATTCACTTGTGTAGGTTTGCTAGTCGAGCTTGCTAACCATTACACCACCAGGGGCGCCTTGGGTAGGATATGACACAAGGTCAATTTTTAAACGGAGTTTAACAGGTTTGAATTCAGAGTCTTCTTTCTCCTAGACTAGTTGCCTCACCAAGGCTGAAGAACCTAGTCTGCCCTACTATTTACCCATAGCTGGAGGGAGAAAAATTGGATTCATACCTTTCCCAAGGGTATTTGTGCTATGTGAAATGCAATCAGTCCAGGATTTGAACTCGTGTCGCCGTGTCCAATTCCTGCGACGATAACCATTACACCACGGGCACCTCCATAACAAGGTTAAGTAGCCCAGTCTGCAATACTATATACCCATAGCTCGAGAAAAAATGGTTGAATACGTTTTTAAGGGTATTAGTGCAATGTAAAATGCAAATAATTAGTTACTTATCTAAAGAAATCTAAACGGTTCGATATGTGCTACCAGGATTGGAGTGCATACTAACTGAACATAAAGTTTTGTTTGGTTCCTACGTTTGGTTTCTAACGAATCAACTTTCATGGATTATTTAGTTCCAAAATTATTCTTGTAGAAAGCAGTAGTACTATAGAACCCATATTTCGGGTGGACATACGGAAAGGTTATATCGTAAAAAATATTCTTCACAGGAAAGAGATATCTTTTTGCAAGTAAGCTATTCTAACTACATACATACATATATATATATATATATATATATATATATATATATGTTGAAATGATAGATTGAAGTGAATCTGAAAATATGATAGAAAGATGTGGAAGGTTGGATAAATCAAATACTTAAAACCGATTTAGAGGCGCAATATTACGTTCTTTTATTTTAATTTTGAAGACCTTTCTTAAACTGAACCATTTTCAGAGTTTCTGGTTTGGTTTCTTTGTTTAATGGCATATCAACTCTTTTTAGGTTATTTAATGCCATAGCCATTCTCCTAGAAGAATAGTAGTGGTACTATTTAACCTATTGGAGGATAAGGGGGGTTCATACCTTTCCCAAAGGTATTTGCCCGAAAGTGAACGTAATAGCGCGACTGGAGTACGAACTCGCGTATTACGATTCCACAGTCATCGTTTTAACCATTACACCACGAGGACATCCCCTCAGAGTTTCTCTGAAGCAAATGAGGAACATGATAAAATGACGGAGAAGATAAAGGTGTTTCAGGAAGAAGGACAGGGTTTAGACTCAAATATATCAGGTTTCATCAGAGTTTTTTTTGTGGGCTAAATATTCAAAGTGTTCTTAGGTAAAAGCCAATTACGAAGCCTGGTTAGATTTTGTTGTTGTGGTGGGAGTAGAAATGGATGGAATCGTTTTTTGAGGGTTTATGGTAGACTTTAGCAGTTAAAATGTTATGAGATTTAATAATTAGGATGTCCAAGAAGGGTAAAGGCCGGATTCTAAAAAAAATCTAGGAATAGACTGGCTAAGAATTCCACTGAGTGGGTTTCCCATGCGAAGGCCAGATTTCTGTTTATAGAATTTGTTATAAAATTTGAAATAAGTCGTGCTTGTAAGGTTTTTGCAGATGTTGATTAGGGTGTTTATGGGTAGTGGTGAGTTGAATTTCTTTTTCTTATGTGAGTAGCAAGAAGGCTGAGACATTTTTTATGAGTGTATTTGTTTAGAGAGAAGTTATATCTAAACTGTTGTTTGTTTTATTTTGTAAATTTATGTATTCGATTTTATTTGGTAAGTATCCGCAGTTAACAAGATGTGGGGGGCTGACTGTGCCGAGTAAGGGGGTTAGTATTTTAGCTATGGCGCGAGTGGTACTATCGATGCTGAAGATAATGGGTCATAGGGGGTTGTTTGTTTTGTGGATATGGGGTAGACCATATAATGTTGGGATTGTAGTATGGTGTTCAATCAGGGATGCCTGAGTTTTTTGGTTCTACCGCAAATCCACAAAAAAACGATTACATACATTTCTATTCCCATCACAACATCTAAAAGAGACTCATACTTACGGACACTTAGAATATGTAACTCACAATACCTAGATGAAGAATTTGAGTACACTGAACACTCCATCAAAAACCTAAAATGCCGTAAGGTTTTCATATTAAACGCTAGAAAGAAACTCTTTAGATACACTCATCAAATAAACCTTGGAAAAACAACTCCACTATTGCTATCACCCACAGACTTATCTCTTTACCCACTAACACACATAAAAAGCATTCTACGACAAACTAACCAAATAAGGAATACCAGTTATACAAACCACATCACAGACCATTAGAAACCTCGTAAACACCTCAAAACAGACCAACAATTAAACCACTTCTCACGCAGGCATATACTCTACTCCATGCAAAGATTGCGACAAACATTACATCGGAAAAATCCGACGCAATCTAGAAAATAGAATCGACAAATACAAACGATCAATCAAAACAAATGACCATCAAATCTCTTTTCTCATACATATTATACCTCAAACACACCTTTAATCTTTCCCAATATACTCTAATCAAACCTATACATTGCAAAAAATCCCGCAGACCATTTGAATCTGCAGTCATTTCCAAAACAAATCATATAAAACAACGCCCAAGGTTTTATCAGATTTCACCATACCTTGCGAACTTCATCCTACACGAAAAAATATCAAAATATAAAACATATAAAAAATTTTTTTTCCTTTCTGTAACACCATACTTTTGAGGATTTTTTCCTTATAACCTTCTCATTCTTCTTTTTCGCTCCCTTCCCACCTAGACATCGCATTTTAGTCATTGTCTGCAACATCACATTATAGTCAATGTCTTCGACGAAACAGGATATGACAAAAACACGTCCCCTTCCACCTTTTTCCCTATTTTTTCCCGTCAGTTAACTACTAAAATTATTTCCACTTTCATACGATGAAAAATCTCTAATGAAACCTGAAAAATTTGACTTTAAACCCTCTCCTCCTTCCAGCTACACGTTTATCCTTTCCATCATGTTCCTCATTATAGAGAAACTCAGAAAATGGTTCAGTTTAAGAAATTTCTTTAAAATAAAGAATAAAAAAAAAACAAATATCGCACCTCTAAAGAGGTTTTAATAGTTTGATTTATCTAATTTTTCACATATTTCTATTATATATATTCGAAATTATTTTTTGAATGATGGAGGTTTGTGTTGACGGGGCATTTTTCGCCTTCACCGAACGAAGTTGATTTGAGACGTGACCAGAACTAACGCTGTATTTGACGTTGAAGCTGGATATAGGAAACTCAGCCAATTTTTGGAAGAAGACTTTGGACCGCTGAAAAAGAAGCTCCACACTTGACCGCTGAGAACCATGTAGTTTGAAGAAATTTTCCTCTGAATAGGAAAATTTCAAATGGCTGACTGAGAGTCTGATGGAGTTCTATCAGGTATCATTTATCAATTGCTTAATCTTCAAGTCGAAAAGACGTATTTTTAATTGCTGACCTGAGGAAATTTTATCGAGTTTCAAATTCAATTGCTTAATCTTCTAGTCGAAAGGACATATTTTTAATTGCTGACCTGAGGAAATTTTATCGAGTTTTAAATTCAATTGCTTAATCTTCTAGTTGAAAGGACGTATTTTTAATTGCTGACCTGAGGAAATTTTATCGAGTTTCAAATTCAATTGCTTAATATTCTAGTAAAAAGAAACGTATTTTTAATTGCTGACCTGAGGAAATTTTATCGAGTTTCAAATTCAATTGCTTAATATTCTAGTAAAAAGAACGTATTTTTAATTGCTGACCTGAGGAAATTTTATCGAGTTTCAAATTCAATTGCTTAATCTCCTATTCGAAAAAGGATATTTATAATTGCTGAACGGAGGAAATTCTTTCAAGTTTTCTTTTTGCTATGCTATGAACACAAAAACTATGAACCCGAGGCTGGTTGGAATTGGTCCCTTCAAGGCTCTTCATATAGGAACTTTCTAAACAAATTACTGAAATCTGTATCGATATATTTTTCTTAGTTACAATTGCTGCTTCTGTTGTTGTTTAACTGAATATTCTACTGTCACGAAGACTTCCATTTTTAAGGACTTTTTTAAAACCTGTTTGACTGTATTATTTTTGAATTCTAAGGAATTCTGTTATTCTGTTCTATCTGTACCTCTGCTTCGTTCGTTGTTTTCGGCCCAAATCTTTTTCGGAGACTGCTGTCTAGGGTTAAACATTCGGTCATTCGACGAACACTTAACTGCAATAATTTTATCAGTATGTGCTTTCTTTCTTTGTAAGTGAATATAATATGGATGTTTTATATATATATATATATATATATCTGTAAATAAATAGTTTATTAGATGTACGTGTTACTTATATTCTTTGATATTAGAATTAAAACTGACACACGTGAGGGTGGCTATCTTGTTGTTAAAGACGGCCATAAGTTATTTCCCTTACAGTTTTACGTTTTTTTTTTTTTCTTTTAACTTTGAAAGACTTGTTTCTTGATGTTTTTTTGTCAGAAACATATTCCTTTATATATATATATATATATATATGATTTCTGTTAAAAGATGGCATGAAACCAGAGGTCGTAGATAAACATGCATGCTAATAAATATATATATATAAAAACATATATATATATATATATATATATATATATATATATACTAATGTAAAAACTATTGCAAGTTACTCCTATAAGCACCGGGTGAAGAAGGGGAACTTGTTTTGAAATAAATGTAATAAGTGATACTTCCATTACAATTGAGTTTTTTAAAAAAAAACTCTTTATAATTGAAGACTGACGCTAACGTGACAGAGTATCATGGTTTGAATTCACCAGCGAAACAGCTGTTACAAATAGCGACGTAAATGCAACGGTCAAAACGACTGCTTTCTCAGAGTTTATATATTTTCGATATGTTCTTGACTGCAAATGCATACAGAAACCTTAAATGTTGTTACACGTAATGTCTTGAAGGTGCTTGTGTTGAAATTGTTACCTGCGTAGGAAATGAATCCAGCGATAGGAGATCAAATCACAGACGTGGCTGTTCGCAATTCATATTGCGCTAATTCTCTTGGGAAAGGTATAAATCCAATAGTTTTCCTTCCAGCTATGGGTAAATAGAAGAACAGACTGGGCTTTTTTTTTTAAATTTTGTACATCAACCAATCTAAGTGAAAGAAAACTCTAGATTGAAACTCCGCTTAAAAATTGATTGTCAAATGCTTCTTGTGCAGTGTTGAAATTCCATAAATATAATACCTGCCATCTGACAAGTATAAAAACCCAAGCCATGAATTACAGCAGAATAGGGCGGAGTTACAGTTATATATATATGTATATATATATATATCCTGGAGGCATAATGTATTGGGTGTTCACCAATAGTACGGCATACCGGGGTTCAATCACAGGTTGAGTCATAATAAATACTCAAAAAATGTTATTTCGTTCCTCCTTGCTTAACTCTTAGCATTGTAAGATACGGATGAAGGGTAAAGAGAGCAAGCCAGGAAAAGGAGTAGCACTCTACTCTACACTTTAGCGTTTCAGCTATTGAATAGGGAGCCTTCGGGTCACTCTCTTGTAAGGACGGCCACCTTACTTACTATATATATAGATGTATGTAAATCCACTAAATGTCTTGACCTAGACATAAGAAGAATAGCAAAAAAAAAACTCAAACTTCACTTTATATATATATATATACATATATATATCAACAAATAACCCATGATACATTAAAAAGTAAAAGGTGCAAGGTGTTTTAATTGCAGAGCTGGGATAAACCAAAGAAATGTTAGAATTATGGATACAATGCACAATGATCCCGTTACCTTCGTTACTCTGTCAAAAGACAGGAAGTTTAAACAACGTAGTTGGCAGAGGGGTTGGATTTTAGCAGTTTTAATTACAATTAAATCGATTACCTGAAAGAATGGTCAGAAAACATTGGGTGTTTAATACACTTTTCAAAATACCTTTCCATTAATTGGTGAAAATTGATTTTAAAAATTGTCAATAACAATGACATGTCACACTGTATCGGAAACGAAGCGCAAACCGTCATTTATTGTTGGTTAACCGATATTTCCCATTCCGTTTCTTTTTTTTTTTTTCAATGTGTCAGTTCCCGTTTGTGGTCGAAACTGTAGATGACGTAAGTCAGCTCCACAAAGAAAAAGGAAATTAAATTAGGAATTTGGAGAATCTTTCATAAGTGAGCACGTTCGAATACGAGTTGCACTATTACGTTCACTTTCAGACTAGTACTATTCGGAAAGGCATGAACCCCTTTATTCCTCCAACTATGGGGTTAAATAGTACAACTACTGCGCTTTAACAACGATTGCTTTGGCATTCAATAACCCAAGAAGTCTAAGATATCATTAAACAAAAGAAACCAGACCAAATTTAGTGAACGTGTTATCGTTTTTATTCATGACAATTTCCTTTTGAAACAATGTTATCACGTAGTGTATCTGGCATTCAACGGTTCAGCCTAAGTTGAGCAGACCCTAACAATAGCAATATGAATGGCGGACTAAACTTTTCGTTTAGGGTTTTTTTATTGTTATTTAATGGCTTATCAACCTTCTCGGGTTATTTCATGCCAAAGTCTTGGTGGATAATAGTGGTACTATTTAACCCTTAGATGGTGGGATAAGGGGTTTCATACTTTCCCCAAGGAATAGGGTGGTGAATGGAGTTCGAACTTCTTTAATGCGATTCCACAGTCCAATGCCATAACCATTACACTTCGGGCTAAACTTGCGTGCGGACCACATAATAAACAAGTGAAATCTGTATTTGACGTGTAGTGTGGCATTCAAATTAGGTTTAGAGCCGTTTTACTCAACAAAAGATACAGTTAGTTCAACCAATATCATGAACCACCGTTGAACTCAAGATAAATCTGACTCCATGGCTCAGTCTGCCTTACTATTTTACCCATACCTGAAGGGAGGACAGTTGTATTGATACCTTTTCAAATCTTATTAGTTCAATGTGAAATGAAAACAGCCTCATAAAGGATTTGAATTTGTGTTGTCGTGTCCATCACCTACAACTATATCTAATTTATAAGAGCGCCTATATATATATATATATATATTATTCGGTCCTGTTAAACCAGAGTTGGGAATAATTCCATCAGGACAAGAAAATCATTCAAAAGTGAACATTTAGATTTTCCTGGTAAAGAGCTCAATGTAAGTGATATTACAGAGCAATAATTTCTTCAAAAAAACAAAACCAGTCACATAAGGATTATAAATTTATTTCCATCCTGTTATGTGTTTTTGATATGAATCAAAACCACGAAAAAAATTAACAGGGCTTTTTCAGATCTTATAGATTATATAATTCAGCATAGAACGGGAGGGAAGGGTGTTAGGGGGTAGAAGAGGGGTGAAGAGTTATCTCCTCGTTTAGCCCACTTCCGGGTTTGTTGTTTTTGCCAGTGGGAATTATAGCAATTTATTTTTTTTATTTTTATTTTTTTTATTTTTTTAACTTAAGACTCCATAATTCCTTATGAAATTAGATAATGAACTTTTTTATAATTTCCCTAAGGAAATAGTAAGACTTACATTAATTTCGAGCCAATTAATTCAGTTACCTTTTTTTTTGTATCAGTATGATTATATATTTTTTTTGTATCTGCATGATTGTATATATATATATATATATATATATATATATATATATATATAATCATACAGATTCACTCAGATCTACATGCATATACGTATATTTAGACTAAGAGTTGTGTGGTGAAACTGTTATCGGCGAAGTGTATACGGCAATCCAATTTCAAATCGTAGACAAGGCTGCTGGTTTTTCACTTCGAGCTAATACTCTTACAAAAAGCATGAATCGCTTTCTTCTTCCCCCAGCTATATATGAGTAAGGGATCAGATAGGGTTATTTTGCTTTCAGACAGCAACTTAGAAAAAGGAAAACCTCATTCAAACCCATCTTAAAATGACTTTGTGTCACACGCCGTCCGCGGTGGAAAGGTTGGGTTCAGTCGACGCACTTAACATAACGATTATTCTCATAGGAAATGGAATCGGTGACATGAGTTCAAATCCTAGACGATGCAGTCAATGCTTCAAATCGCCTAATGTTCAAAGAAATTGAAATAAACAAAGTATAAGGTGATTAAAGTGTTTATTCGCCCTAGTCTTAGGGGATTTTGCCCAGTTGGCTGGCGCTGTAGAATACACAGACTGCAACTCTGCAGAGGAGTAAGCCCCTCAATGAATGTCCTATTTATGACACTAAACAATCTGATATTGAGGTCCCAGTGATGCTGGAGCTTTGAGGAATGCAGAACACCCCTTCATTGCTATTGATCCCGTGTCCACTGTGGCCCGGCGTGGTAGCACCTGATAAGGCCCTATCTATGGGTCAAATAGAACTAACTGCATACTTATGCTAAACTGAATTCTTTGAATTAGAATTGTTTGACTAAACTGAATAGCTTGAAATAGAAATGTTTTTCACAATTAAACTTCTTACTTACATTTAAACTGCGGGCTTATGCTAAACTGAACTATTTGAAATGGAACTGTTTTCGACATTGAAACTACTTACACTAAACTGATTTGTTCAATATAGAACTGTTTTGACATTCAACTGTGTGTAAACAAAACCTCTACTTTACTAAACCGGATTAGCTGATTAGAACTGTTTGAATAGATTGAATAGCTTGAAGTAGAAATGTTTTTGACGAGCTGTTAACTCATGTTAAACTGAATTGTTGGAACTAGAACAGACAATATGCATAAAAATGAATTTGGCGATAAATAAACTACAAAGGTTGATATACTATAAAGCCCAGCTAGCCAACTAACCAACTAGCCAACAAACCTTATGCGAGTACCTTCCTCAAATAATCTCAAGCTCCACCAGGCCATCATCCCTGTGAACACATTTTTGGAATTTGCCGCAGGTGATGAATAAATGTTAACATTTCTGTGAGAGTATCTTTATTAGAAAAGCAGAACTGATATTACGTAGACCCCCAAGAGAGGATTCCAATAATGCATTGACGGGGATGATGAAAAGTGGAAACTTGAAAATCAAAGTGGACATTTTTGAAGGTTCTAAATATTTCTCGATGGAATTATAATTCAAAAAGTGTAAAAATATTTTAGGGGGGAATTCATTAATTAAAATCCTTTAATCAATCAAATGTGTGAAAGACGGGAGCACATAACAAAATTATTCAAGGGAGGTTGACACATGACAAAAAATTTGTTCAGAATTGCGTGCAAAAATTTCTTTTAAAAGAGACATCGTCTTTTATTATTTAAGATTCGAAAAATGTATTAAAATCAGATAATTAACCGATTTTTGAGGATTCTTTTAATGACTCCTTTTGCAGGCTCGAATTTCTGAATACTTCCACTATCTATCTATCTATCTATCTGGTTCTATGTAAGTATGTCTGTCTGTTCTTATATCACTGCCTATCTAATTTAGTTTCTATCTATCTATCTATCTATCTATCTATCTATCTATCTATCTAAGTATGTTTGTGTTTATATATTTATTTATGTATCGCTGTGTTCAATTCTATTCACATCTATCTATCTATCTATCTATATATATATATTGTCCAGTCGGCTAGGAGCTGTACAATACACCAACTGCTTCTCTGCAGAGGGGTAAGCCCACAGCAAGTGTCCTAGATATGACACTAAACACTCAGATTGGGATGTTCCTGAAATGCTGGAGCGTTAGGGAACGTGGAGTACTCTTTCATTGCCATCGCTCCCAGGTCCACTCAGGCCCAGAGTGCTAGGGCCTGAAAATGACCTATATAAGGGTCAAATAGAGCTAAACTGAATTGTTTAAAATATAACTATTTTACACTGAAACCTCGTAATTATGCTAAATTGAATTGCTACAAACAGTACTGCTTTTGACATTGAAACTATTCTTATGCCATGTTTGAAATAGAACATTTGATATCGAACTGAATCGTTTTGATGTTTAACCACTCACAAACAGAAGGTTTTGTTTATTCCAAATTCTATTGTTTGAAATTTAATTCGGCTTTAAATGACCTGAAAAAAGTTTATAAGCCGTCAAACAAAACCAACCAACTATATATATATATATATATATATATCATCAACTTGAGAATTAATTTTCATTTATTGCGGACTTTTTGTCCTCATCTTGGTAGGTTTTTTTTGTGTTGTTTCTTCTTTCACTACGTTTCTGGCCTTCTTCAGGTGATTTTACCGCGACCTCGGATAGGAATGCTGAGTCTTGTAACCGTATCCCCAGTAATTACTGCCTTCTGTAGTTGTTGTCTATCGCACCACGTTTTTGACCAAGTAAACCTCTGGCCGTTTTGGGTATGATTTGAAACCGCTATCTTCTGACTATGCTCACCTGGAACCGTAGAGACTCAACGTCTCTATCCGCTGTGCCACGGGCCCCGAAGGGCGATCAAGAATGGAACTTTTTGGTCTTACAAATCCTTATCTGGTCTTCCATAGTCTGGTTCGTACCGAATTTTTGTAATTGTCTTTAATTGGAATCATTTTGAGATGAGGCTTCTTAATCTGGGAATTAATTTTTGTTTATTGCGGACTTTTTGTCCTCATCTTGGTAGCAGCTACGAAGATGTGGACAAAAAGTCCGCAATAAATAAAATTTAATTCTCAGATTAAGAAGCCTCATCTCAAAATGATTCCAATCAAAGACAATTATATATCAAATCATGTTGTTAGCACGGATTTCCCTGACTCTCTTTCTCTATCCATCCCGATCATCTATCACTACCTGAATACATCTTGCATCCGTTCAAAGTTCTTCCTAATCGGCCACAAACATCACGACCCATGTGATGGGTTCCGTGGGAGAAATTTTTTATGACTTCGTCCCTGCTTCTGCAGCAGTATTTCTGGTTCGTCTTATTTGGATAGTTTTAGAAATGGAAGGTAAATGGCCGTTTAGCAGTTTTTCGTGTGCTATTGCTTCCTGGATTTGTTCAATATAGTTCCTAGCATTCTTGTGCAGTTCCTGACTAGCTTTTTTCTCTGTACGTTTTCTCAGCGTCCGTGTTGTTCATCTATACATTAGTTGTGGCGCAAATCCCGTTTTATTTCATCAGACTTCCATATGATCGATAGCCTTCTGATAGCAGTCCACGCCCTCGCTAGGTACATATTGATATCACTCACAGTAGATGAGACACTGCTGCCGAGGTACGTGAACTTGTCAACAAAGTTCGGTTAACTACTATTTAGAGTGAAGATGGCTCCTTTTTGATTAAACCTCATTTGCTCCATTTTGTTCGAATTCACGTGAAGTCCGATGCCTTCTGCTGCTTGTTCCAGGCTTTACAACAAGGATTTGGATTCAGTAAGTGTATTTGCAAGAAGCGCTATGTCATTTCCATAGTCCGGGTCCGTGATAGTATCTGCGGAATATCGTCTGCTTTTTGCTTTTTTTTTTTTAGTATGAAGGCATTTTTATTCGATCTATCGACGATCTAAGATTACAAACCGATTATAAACAGATGTGTATCCCCTTGCAGAACCCCAGCAACGATGTCCAAGATGTCTCTGTCCCCATTTCCTGAATAAACTTTGACTTTCATGTTACTACAGAATATATATATATATATATATATATATATATATGTGTGTGTGTGTGTGTGTGTGTTTGTTTTTCATATCTATCTATTCATCTGTTGACCCTGCTTTAAATATTTAGTTTATTTTTTGTTTCCTGATTTAATCTACTCTTTTTCGCCTTCGGATTACAAAATGATTTGCTTTCTGAGTCATTTTACCCTAAAATGTTGTATGAGCGTACGTTCATTTTAGACGAATTAGACCTACCTGATAACTTTTCCGAATTTCTGAATAACCCTGGTTGAAGTCTCATTACTCTGGATGCTAATTTTATTTCTTTCTGAACGAATTGCTCTATGTGACGTGATAATGCACATTAATGTGTAAATATATATATATATATATATATATATATATATATATATACATGTGGATGTGTACGAGTCTCTGTGTGTGTGTTCGTTGATGGGTAGCCAAAGAAGGGATCTTATCTTCAGTATCTTTGACCGGCGTCAGAGTTTCTAGAGGGACCCATTTGTCTACTTTGGCGCGAATATCACACAAAGAGCTGTAACCTTGAAATGCTGCGAGACCGGAAGAGGAGTCAGTGAGGGCTGAGACTCCAGGGCGATCAGTTGGGAGTGAAACTCCGGAGCATGGAATCAAGACACAGAGCAATGAAGACAATAAAGGGATGAGTTAGCATATTTGGTAGCTGTATAGGAATTTGGCTGAGTTCTCGCGATTGCCATGAGCATCCATAATGTTTTATAGTGGTAAAGAAAAGATATACTGTTAAATAAAGTTAATTGTTTATTAACATAAGTGTTACAGTCCGACTGGTCTTATTATAATATTTTATATTATATAATATTATATATATTATATATTATATAATATTATATAGTATATTATAAGTATTATAAGGTGCCTGTGGTGTAATGGTTATTGTCGTAAGGAAATGGACACGGCAACACGAGTTCAAATCCTGGACAAGACTGATTGCATATCACATAGCACTAATACCCTAATAGGTATGAATCCAATTATTTCTCCCTCCAGCTATGGGTAAATAGTAGGACAGACTAAGTTCTTCAGCTTTGGTGAGGCAACAAGTCTAGGAGAAGGAAAACTCTGAATTCAAACCTGTTAAACTCCGTTTAAAAATTGACCTTGTGTCGTATCCTACCCGAGCGGGGGGTTGGTAAATAGGATTATAAGTCTTGCCCTGTTGGGCTTACGTCAGAAGTTGGTTTACTCATGAACGACGTCCTTTCAGAGCTGTCGCTCTGCTTCTCTTTCTGTTTCTGCTTCCGTCCGCTTCCTTCTTGCCGTGCTTCAGAAACATAGCGTCTTTTATACTTTCACGATACCGGAAGTCACGTGTTACAAGCTACTATACAACACTTAAACAGAATACTTCAACTTCAAATTCACTTTCCTGCGTTTGCAATTCTAATTCCGTGTTTGTCTGTTTCTTCCTTCTACCTTTTGTTTTTTTGTTTGTTTCTTAAGGATTTTGGTACATCCTGTGAAATACCCACACAGCCGGGTGTGAGAATTAACGATGGAATCCACACCAGAAGACGAGCGACAAAACCAACAAAACCTGCCTTTTATGGGTTGTTTCATAACTATATATATATATATGTAAGTTTTATGATAAGCTCTAAATAGGTGTAAATTGTACATTTACCACGTTTCTCTTTGCTTCGATGTGGCACAAGGCCGAATGAATGGAGCGCCAAATGAGACCCGAACTCACTCGTGTTGGTTTGCTAGCCTAGCTACATTTACCACGTTTTATCTTGACCGCCGATCAGGTTATATTTGTTAAACAATATCATGCCAAGATCTGAGGGTTATTTAATGCCTAAATATGATTCATTTTTAAATGTCTGATGGCAATCATAACTGTTTACATTTTTTTAAATTTCAAAAGTGCGAGACAACTGTTTTTTTTTTATTTTAACAGTCAGCGAATTTATTTACTTTTCCGGATATCAACTAACTTCATCGATCATAATGTTGAAATGGGTCATTTCGTAAAACATATTTTTCTAGTCCTTATCTTAAAGGTCAATATCGAAAAGAAGATTTAATTTTGCTCCAATCTAAATAAAGGTGAGCTTAGCATGGCTCATCAAGTCAGGTGAGGCTGAGAATTTTTTGTTCAACCCCATTCTTCTAAACCTGTTCCCATTAATCAAAGCATCTAACAAGGGTTTTCATTATACCTGTAAGATATAATCCTGAATGAGGAACGACTGACCAATTGACGTTGCAACCAATTGTCAGAAACAGATTTAATGAAGTAGGGTTTAAATACAGAAATGCCAAGCAGTTAAACATTAGAGGTATTTGGTTTTATTGTTTTAAAGGCATATCAATCTCCAAGGGTTATTTAATGCCAAAGCAATCTTTGTAGAAGTGTTGTTGTACTGTTTATTAGAAGAAACGTTTTCTAACAATCTATATTTTCCCCCAAGGATAGAAGTGATTCATAGCCGAGACATACACTTTATAACGGTACGAATGCACTATTTGTATCTGTGGAGATTTCCTTAGAAATATTTTGGAAGATTCACATTCGGTGTGCCCCAAATGATACTTTATTCATGATACTTTATTCAACCTTGATTTTTCATTTAACAAGCAAAAAAAAAACCACAAAAAAACAAAGTACAGTTGCAACCTGAAAACCAACTATTAATTATATTTAGTTTCTTCTCTGAGTTTCAAAAGAAAACAACGCACAAATATGATAACGCAAATACCCTTATCTATTCAAAATAATTACATGGATTTCGAAGATAATCAATTTAATTACAACATTAATTGCTTTTAATGAATCATGATTCCGTCACGTGACTAACACACGTCCTGAATGCGTTCCACAGCAAAACCAAAAAAAAAAAAATTAACCTGACAGTTAAAATAACACAGAGAAGAATCGTTATTAATAATTGTGAATAAGTGAATCAATGGAAATTCCACTGTTTATGTATAATATGCACCAAACATGAGACATATATATATATATATATATATATATATATATATATATATATATATATATATATATATATATCATCTTCATCACTTGCCCAGTCGGCTGGTGGACTGTAGAATACACCGACTACTTCTCTGCTGAGGGGTAAGACCCCCACCCATCTAGTGTCCGGGATATGACACTAAGCAATCTGATGGTGAGGTTCCAGTATTGCTGGAGGTTTGGGGGAATGCAGAGTACTCCTTTATTGCCATCGATCCCAGATCCACTCTGGCCCGGAGTAGTAGCACCTGATGAGGGTTAAATAGAACTAAACTGTGGTTTCTTGAGCTTATTCTTTTGCATTAAACTGCGTATTTATGCTAAACTGAATTGTTTAAAATAGAACTGTTTTCACATTTAAACAACGCATTTATGCTAAACTGAATTATCTGAAATAATACTGCTTTGACATTGACTGTATTGCGCAATCGGCTGCGGCTGTAGAATACAACGACTGCTTCTCTGCAGAGGGGTAAGAACCGCCCAATGAATGTCCTCGATATGACACTAAACAATCTCCACTGTTCCAGTGATGCTGGAGCTTTGGGGAATGCGAAACACCTCTTCGTTTTCATTACACCTAGGTCCACTCTGACCCGAAATAGCAGCACCAGAGATGGTCTTATTTATGGGTTAAATAGAACTAGATTGCAGATGTATGCTAAACTGAATTGTTTGAATTAGATTTGTTTGGGTGGCTTGGGGTTGAAATGATTTTGACAATTGAACTGTGTACTTACATTTAAACTGCGTACTAATCATATTTACCCAACCTCTCCGCTCGGGCAGGATATGACACAAGGTCAGTTTTTAAGCGGAGTTTAACAGGTTTAAATTCAGAGTTTTCCTTCTCCTTGACTAGTTGCCTCACCAAGGCTGAAGAACTATTTACCCATGGCTGGAGGGAAAATAATTGGATTCATACCTTTCCCAAGGGTATTAGAGCTATGTGAAATGCTATCAGTCTCGTCCAGGATTTGAACTCGTGTCGCCGTGTTCCTACAACGATAACCATTACACCACGGGCACCTCCACTGCGTACTTATGTTCAACTCATTTATTTGAAATGGAACTGTTTTTGACATTGAAACTATACTTACGCTCAACTGAATTGTTCGATAAAGAACTGTTTTGATATTTAACTGTGTGTAGACAATATATATATTTGTACCAAACTGAATTCGCTGAATTAGAACAGTTTGAATATACTAAATAGCTTGAAATAGAAATATTTTGACAAACTGTGTACTTAGATTTAAACTGCGTACTTATGCTAAACTAAATTGTTTGAAATGGTACTGTTTTTGACATTGAAACTATACTTACACGAAACTGAATTGTTTAATATAGAACTGTTTTGACATTTAACTGTTTGTAAACAAAATATATACTTATACTACTCTGAATTAGAACTGTTTGAATAAACAGAATAGCTTGAAATAGAAATGTTTTTCTACAATTAAACTGTTTACTCATGCTAAACTGAATTGTTTGAAATACAACTGACTATGTGTATAAAAGTGGATTTAGCATTAAACATCCTACAAAGGTTAACATGCCATAAAACCAACCTATCATTATGTCACGCTGCTAGCACAGATTTCCCCGACTCTATCTCACCATTCATCCCTATGATCCATCGCTTTCTGCAGATCCTTCAGACAACATCCACAACTGTAGATTAGTTCTTGTTGGTCGACCAACACTTGCACGTCTGGGTGAAGGGGTCCATAGCAGAACGTCACTTATGAGTTTATCATTAATTCTTCAGTAGTGTCCCGCATGTGTTGTTCGTCTTATTTGATAGTTTTAAAGGTTGCAGGTAGGTGGCCGTACAGCTGCTATTTTTGGATTGTTGCTTCCCGAATTTCTTCAATATAGCTCGTAACATTCTTGTGCTGCTTTTTTTCCGTATGCTTTGTCAACGTCCATGTGGTGCATATATATAATAGAATTGATACAATCGCTGCTTGAAAGAAATTGCGTTTCATTTTTTTGATAAGTTAGACTTCCATATGATCGATAAACTATCAATAGCAGTCCACGTCTTTGCTTGGCGCATATTAGTAACATCTTCAGTCGATGAGATCCTGCTTTCGAGGTTCATATAACTTGCCAACTAATTTCAGAGAACTGCAATTTAGAGTGAACTTGGCCCCTTCTTGATTAAAACATATTTACCTTGTTTTGTTCGAATTCAGGTGGAGACGAATCCCTACTGATGCCTGCTTCAGACTAAGCAGCAAGTATTCGGCTTGGGTTGGTATATTTGCTAAAAGTGCTATGTCATCTGCATAGTATGCGTCCATAATTAGTTTGTGCAGGGTATCATCTGACTCTTGCCTTTTTTAGTGTAAAGCCATTTTCTTCATTAGATCAATCGACGTTTTAAGTACGTAGCTCAGGCCGACTATGAATAGATATGGGATTAATGTATCCCGTTGAAGAATTTCAGTAACAATGTCAAAGAAGTCTATGTCTCCATCCGTTGAGCAAACTTTTACTTTTTGTGTTTTTATAAAGCCTCATTATGCCTGTGACATTTTCTTTGGGGAGAGCATACGCTAAGAGTATGGAGTCGAATTCCTGGGTGAAATCAACGCAATATAGCGTCAAATTAAAAAAAATTGGAATTTAAAAAAAAAATAAAGTAAGTAAAGTTGGCAACAGCAGTAGTCTAGCCAATCAGTGAAGACTAAGTAATATATGAGTAATGGCTAATTACAAAGTCAAGACTTGTAACTTAGAAGGTGTATCTTTTGCATCGCTCAGCAAAAAACAAGATGGCAACCCGAATTCCAGTAGCTAATTTGCCCAGGGCAGCAAAAGGTTTTTGATGGTGATGAATCCAATATGAATAGTGGAAAGTGAATTTCCTAGGATATCTTAGATTTTTACATATACACCAAATTACACAGGGATCAACAGATTAGTGTTATGATATTGACTTTGTAGAAGTATTTACTCTATATTTCCTCTGCTTATGGAGTCAAATGCCTGGGTAAAATCAATGTAATAGAGCGTCACCTCGAAGGTTTTGCACGCAAAAACTATGATTCAGCGGATTTTCAGAAAAAGTGTTGTTCTGGATCGATTTCTCCGAAAATCATTTGATTTTTTTCTAAGAATTTTCCCAATTTCTGGTTTGATACGGTTGTGTAGCTGAATATCTTAAAATCTTTGCCGCTATGGGAGTAAGTACTATGCCTATGTAGTTCTTTACAATACCGTGTGGGCCTTTCTTGGCGAAAGGGAAAACGAAGGCTTTAATTCATCTCTCTATTGTGTTCTGGTTATATATGTTGTTGCATTACTGGAGCAGTAAGTCCTCGATATTTCTTCTCTTCCATACTCCGGGAGGTATTTCATCAAGACCAGCAGCTTTCCTGCTTTTTAATTTTTGTAAGTACTACGTTGAGATCTTCTTGAGTAAAATGTCATAGTTTGATGTCTTGTTAGTTATAAATAATTTTCGTGATAGCTTTATCTGTAACTTTAAGGATGTTTGAGTAGATTCTTAAAATGCTCCTTCCACATCTGTAATCATTCTTATTGGCTGGTAGCTATTAGTTTAGCTCTTGAGGTGTCCTTCTTTTTGCTCATTCATTTACTTTCTGCCACGCTATTCAAGATTGTCTATATTTTACCAAGTTTCAAATTTTATTGTTCTGTCCCGGAATGCATTCCATTTTTCTTTTTGCTTTACGTTAATTAGTTCTCTTTATGCCTTCTTAAAATTCTGAGCCTTGGCATCAGATAGGTTTCTTTTATTACAGAGAGATGCTGTTTTCACGTTGTCTCGTTTTTTCCTAAATGCTAATGTCTTTCATGGAACTCTATGTTTGGTTGTTAGTTTGGTGGGTATTCATTCTGCTGCTACTTTCATGTGGGCGTTGACGAAATTGTCATATTCGTCATTCGGAGTAATTGTTTCGGATATCTCTTAAAGATCATCGAATTTGTTTCCATGGATTTATATATATATATATATATATATATATATATAAGAAGCATGTTCGCTTTTAAACATGTTTATTAAATAGGACAGATGCTTTGTGTCTGCCCATTCCATCTTTGATAAGTTCAAATCTTTGAATGAATTATTTGATATTTTGATAGAACGAATTTAGGAAGGCGCCGTATTTTTCATAAGTAATTTTCGCGGAAACTTGAGCCATATTCAGGTGAGCGGAGAAAAGTATCCATATGATTGAAGAAATGATTGTCAGTGACTAAGAGATCAATAGAATATGATGGGTGAGAAAAAGTTTTATATCCCAGCCCATGGTCTTCTGCAGTGACATCTTAGCAACATGCGGCTGATTTTTCTCAGGTAAGAAAATAATGACTTAATTTAAACTTAGGCAAAGATTAAATGCATCACTTCCTTTTTTTTCTTGAAAACTTTTCATGATTTCCAAAATCAAATTAAAAAGAAATTTGGAATTTTTTTTTTAAATTAAAGTAAGTAAAGATGGCAACAGCAGTAGTCTAGCCAATCAGTAAAGACTGAGGAATATATGACCAATGGCAAATTACAAATTGAAGACATAATGAAGTCTTGTAACTTAGAAGGTGTATCTTTTGCATCGCTCAACAAAAAACAAGATGGCAACCCGAATTCCAATAGCTAATTGGCCCAGGGTAGCAAAAAGTTTTTGATGGTGATGAATCCAATATGAATTGTGGAAAGTGAATTTCCCAAGATATCTTAGATTTCAACATTTGAACCAAATTACACTGTGATCAACAGATTAGAAATATGATATTGATTTTGTAGAAAAGAATGCATCAAATGTCATTTTTTAGTCTTTGGTATGACGCGACCTGTAATTGATCCCAGGTCTTCCGGAATACTGGCGAACACTCTACCCACTGGACCAACAGGCTGGTTAAAAATGTACAGTTTAATCATTAGGGGTGTGAGTAACCACAAGTAATATGTGTGTATATATATATACATATACACACATATATATATATATATATATATATATATATATATATATTGAATCAAAGATAAGAGGAAGGCGAGATCTTATCAAGGAAGAAAGGAAAGAGCAATTCAGCAAACATCTGAGAAACAATGTTGCTGCAATACATAATTAAACTAAATTGTAATTCTGAAACAAGAAGTAATGGATTTGTCTGATTTCTTGGTATATCAACATTTGTAGGTTATTTAATGTCAAATCCATTCTCCTAGATGGACAGTAGTGGTACTATTTAACCCATACCTTTCCCAAGGGTATTTGTCCGAAAGTGAACGTAATAGCGCGACTGGAGTACGAACTCGCTTACTAACATCCCGCAATCCCTCGCTTTAACCATTACACCACGAGGACATCTCCAAAAAACAGTTATCTTACCATAATAATTATGTAATTGTTTCATTGAAAGCTGGTGTAGGCAAGGATGTTTGACATTGTTTTCAATTGCGTTGTTAATTCTCGCGGCGTCATTATTGCCGCGCTATGAAACAGATCGCCCTTTCTTAATACAACGAGAAGATAAGAGACCTGTGGTATAGACAACTATAAGTCATACTTATAACTTTGATCAGACATATGCAAAGATCCAATTGCAGATGAACAGTATTTATGAGGTTGACGGATACCAGAAAATAGAAAAATCACAATAACATCCAATAAAAACTCAAGATACCATGACTAAACGCTCCTGATAAATAATTTATTTTGGTAAATTAAACTTCCTTTCTATTAAAACTCTCTTTATTTCAGACACTGCTTCTTCCTCCAGATAACAATTTGTGAATCAATCTACAGGAGGGTTGGTAGAATTTTGAGCTACGTCAAGACTGTTAAAATGATCTGACAATCAATCTAAGTGCCGATAATTTAATTGCTTCGATTTGAGTGTAGTTAATCGATTATGGTCGGTTACTTGTCTCCTCCAATTACCTTCCGAGCTGTTAAACATGTTTGACGTAAAATTCTATTGAAAAGAATTTATTGGTAGCTTATTTAAAAATTACGAACGATCAGGAAATTTGGTTTCTGTGAAAGACGATATGGATAGAGCTCGCTACCAAAAGAACGACTTGAAAAGAAAAAAAAAATTCTTATGTACAAAAAAACAAACAAAAAAACAAAAAAACAAAGAAAGACGCTACATTTAATTAGCCAGGAAAGACACTTCAGTTTTTACAAGATTATTCATTCTCAAAACATTAGGCATCTCGCAGGTCTAGTTACCATGAAGAGTTGTGAGACAATGAAACAGCCTGTGGATGACAATATATATATATATATATATATATATATATATATATATATATATATATATATATATATATATATATATATATATATATATATATATATATGAATTACTCTAGGGGAGGGAAATACGGTGAAAAGCGTTGCTCTTCGCAAGAATTGAGGACTTCAGGTAGCTGATAACGTATACGTAGAACGATATGTAGAAAAAAACCTTTCCTTACGCTAAAAATGACGACGGCTCCGGGATAAGTTGTCCAGCTGACGTAAAGTCAAGCAGGTTTCGATCCCAGCTTCACGCGGGTATAGCTGCACTCAAACTTTGTGACAAAAAGAAACAGTCTGTTTATGACAATATATATATATATATGCTCCCCGTGGGTTGATAACTCGAGTGGGGAGGAAAATTGCCGGCTGCTACATACACTGAAAGGTATAGCTCTTCGCAAGAATCGAACACTCCGTATAATCGATAACTTATATGTAGAAAAATATACGTATAAAATTCCTTCACTTATGCCGAGAAGGATAATGGCTCTGGAGTGAGTTGTTTAACTGACGTAAAGACAACCGCGTTTCGATCCCAGCTTGATGCATCTCGCGGGTCCTGCCACACTGAAGAGTTGAGATACAACGAAACAGTATGTCTATCGATGACTATATGTATAGAGAGAGATAGAATGTAGGTTGAAATATTTGTCTAGTTTTTAACCCTCACCAGTGTGTTTACAAGTGAACTTAGGTAAGTAACAATGGTAGCTCTATCGTTTCAGTTACGATCAGATACAACACGCTTGGAAAAGAGGACATAGAGTGCTTACAGCTGAAACTTTTTAAAAACCCGGTGAGTCTGTAATTGCTACTCAGCGAAACATTCGTACTCATTTCATGTTACATTAAAATGATGCTGTTCTGGATAGAAAAATCATTACTTCTATGGGTTGTAAATCCAATCCAGAAATAACATCATTTAGACGTTGTATAGAATGAACACGAACATTTCTCTATGTAACAATTACAGATTCACCAATCTTGAGAATACGTTTCAACATCACCGATTCAAGTTATAATCGTAACTGGTCGCGCCCAAAAAGATGTTACGACCTTCGTTACAACAACCTGCCATTACCACTTCCTGAAGTACATTTGCTCTATAGAGGTAAGAGTTTAGAATATGGGAAGTAATTCGGCTGCACTATATATATATATATATATATATATATATGGAAGTAAATAATGGTAGTAAATCCGACAGTAGAGAGAAAAAGTGATAAGCAAGGTACTACAAAAAGAAGAAGAAGAAGAATTTAAAGTGAAAGTAAGTCAACGTCGTAACGTTTCAGTTCTAATGAACCAGCATCAGGACTAGGATGTGTGATGGATGTTTGATAAATACAAAAACGAGGAGGAAATACTATATATACCAAAACCACCTCCCCCCCACTTTTCCTTGTATATATAGTATTTCCTCCTTGTTTTTTTTTTGGGGGGGGGTTACTAAACATCCATTGGTGATTTAACATCACCAGATAACCTTTCTAGTGCTGATGACGGTTCGTTTGAACCGAAACGTTATAGCGTCGACTTTGTTTCTCATTAAACTATTTTTCTTTTTTTTGGGGGGGGGGATTACAATGTATATCAATATCAATATATATATATATATATATATATATATATATATATATATATACAAGAATTACATTTTGTTCATTATGTAATCACCGATATATGGGATAGAGCAACTATAGTGTTGAATATGAAACGATGATTACAATCACGTTTTTTTTTTAATTGAAATAAACTTTTTAAAAACATTTAAAATATCTGTCGTGACAAGCACATTAGAATAATTACTAGCTTCAGGAAATGAATCTGTTGTATTTGTGTAAATTTCTAAGACGAACCTTATTAATTGCTATTACTTAGAATATCTGGACTATTGATTTCCTCTTTATTGATATAACAATAACTGTAAAGCTTAATTCATAAGTCTTAATATTCTAAGAATCCGTCGTAATTATGTGAATATCGATTTGAAACAGACAATTATGCCGTAGGGCGTTTTTTGAAATGTGGATCATTTTAAAAGTTTATTTTTAAAGTTATCAAAGGTTGCATTTTCATCGGCCAACATGCAACTTTTTGTAAAACTATATGATGTCATCATCATCATCATCATCATTAAGTCACGCCGTCGGCACGGATATCCCTGACCCTCTCTCGCCACCCCTCCCTATCGTCTTTTGCTTCCGGCATGTCATTAGGCTACATCCCAGATTGGCACAGAGCTGCTGTATGTAGGTTCGAGCAGGTCGTCCGCCTTTGCTCGTCCATGTGAAGGGGTCCACATGGGTACATCACTTATAAACTCGTCCCTAATTCTCCAGCAGTGTCGGATGTAGACAGATAATTTATAATGCTTTGCGCAATAATACCTTTTTTTCTTAAGTAGAGGTAATATATATTAAATTATCATGACTAGAAATTTGGGCAAGAAATCTGAGTAACATTCGGAAACACTAGACAGGTATTTCGATCTTATTAGGTCTCATCAGCAGTGTGTACCGTGATCTCCCACAATGGAGATCGAACCAGCAACCACATAATACAGAACCAAAATTCTATTACTGACCTAACGATCCACATTGCACACAAGCAATGTCAAATTTACTAGTCCAAGTAAATGCGCGACTAACCAACCTGGTGTGTCTTGTAGTTCCATTCAAACTCTTACAGACGACACGGTCACCTCAAGGAACACGTCGTCCCAACTTGGATATACATATCCACGTGATCATAACCTCATGGGCAAGAAAATAGATACACATTCTTTAAATAAATTATATATTATAAATTGAATTACCATGACCAGAAAAAAGAACTGCATACGGAAAAACTAGACAGGTGTTTCGAACTTATTAGGTTTCATCAGCAGTGTATACCGTCATCTCCCCCAATGGAGATCGAACCAGTGACCACAAAATGCCGAGTTGAAACTCTACCACTGATATATATATATATATGTGTGTGTGTGTGTGTGTGTTTTTGAGTTCGTGTGTGTATGTGTATATATGTATGTGGAAGTGTGTAGGTATGTAAGTGTGTGTGCATGTACATATCCATCGTGACATTTACCCATTGCAACCGGTAAAATCGCACATGATAGTTATTTAAATATTATATATAAATATATGTTTACCAACCCCTCCGCTCGGTCAGGATATGACACAAGATCAATTTTTGAGCGGAGTTTAACAGGTTTGAATTCAGAGTTTTCCTTCTCCTAGATTAGTTGGCTCACCAAGGCTGAAGAACCAGTCTGTCCTACTATTTACACATAGCTGGAGGGAGAATAATTGGATTCATACCTATTAGTGCTATGTGAAATGCAATCACTCTCGGTCAGTATTTGAACCCGTGTCGCCGTAAATTAGATATAAATATAACTGTTCCCAAAAAATTAGCTTTGTAAAAGAATACTTTAAACCATAAAAGAGTGTAAACAAATGTGGAATAGTTTCTTTAAAATATATGAGTGATAATGTTTTTAGTATTAAATAAGAGACTATTCAACTGCCTGCAAACAAATAATTAAAGAAAAAAGGTTTAATTAAAAACACCGTGGAATACTGAAAAGATAGTCTTTATAGTCAATTATTTACAATGAGTCAAATTTCGGCATAAAACCCCCATAACAAGTTGATATGCCTTTAAAGAAATAAATCAAACAAAGCTTTTACGAAGGAGACAAATTTCGGTATTTAATATTCCATCGCGAGTTGATTAGCCATTAAGCAAAAAAAACCTTTACAGACGATTCAAATTTCAGCATTGGATAACCCATAAAGAGTTGATATGCCATTAAACAAACAAACCACGTAAATGTGTCAAATTTTGCCATTAAATAGCCCGTAACAATTTGTGGCGGCCATTGAACAAAAGTGCCCCAAAATTACAAATTGGTCAAATTTCTGCATTAAATAACCCATAACAAATTGATATACTAAATAACAGAAAAGTTTACTGATAAGCCAAATTTCTGCATTGAATAACCCATAAGGATTCGATATACCATCAAAAAAACAAACCAAACGAAACTATTATGAATGTGTAGTTTGATTCAAATTTCAGCATTAAATAACCCATAAGGAGTTCATATGCCATTAAGTAAATAAACCAAACCAAATCTTCATAAGTGAACCATCACAACAAAATGGCCTCTTACAAACTGTGACACGATGTTGGGCATTCGTTGTGTGGGTATGTGTGTGGGTGCCAGTCAGATAATCTCTTTGTCTGATTTGGTGCGAAACCAACAGAAAGAGCCTGCGCGTGAGATCTCCTACGAGACCGGAAGTGGACGAGGAAAGGAAGGTCCAAAAGAAGAAGGTGGTCAGCAGAAAGGAGCAGAAGAGGACAGTGGGCAGAAGAGGTCAGTCAAGAAAACTACACAGTCAGCAGAAGGGAGCAGCAGAGACCAGTCAACAGAACAGGTCAGTCAAGAGATGAGTTAGCATTGCTAGTGGATTTGTGAGAGTTTTCACTCTAGTACACGCTCCCGTTAGCTCACAGAATGCACAAAAAGTGTCACAGATTCCTCCACTCTTGCGCTTGGAGCTGACCCAAGTCTGTGTTTGTTCATTTGTTCTTTTCCTCCACCCTCTCGGTTGTGCTTTGCGTATCTGTAAAGAAATGTGAAATAACCCTGGCCACAGATGAGAAAAGCACTAGATGAATCACTGGCAATGAATGGTTTAAGGAAGCTGAGATAGTGGGGTCGTCTTGCGGGGTATTGGAACAAAACAATGAATAGCTGAAAACGACTTCTTATAATTTGATATTCCTGCTATAAAAAGAATAATTTATTGCTAATAGGAATGCAAAGATTCTGATAGACTTCTTTGTTTTTCGTTAGGTTTTTATTTTTCAATTTATAAGTTTTATTCTAAGATTATATATACTGTCTTCAGTTTAACAGTTGAGAACTAGAAATATTGCTCACTAAAAGAATCTAGAAATTAGAAATACACTCATTGTAAAAAGCCAGTGCCCGTTCCTCAAAGATATCTGTTAAAAATGGTGCTAAAAGAGGCAGTGATTTTAAACATATGTTCATGAGACAAAGCATCAAACAGTATCTAAGTGTGTGTGTGTGTGTGTGTTTATTTATGGACGTATTCACTTTCACTTGAAGGAAAGGAATTCTTCAATCATCTTGTAAACTACAGGCTGAGTTCAAAAACCTTTATCTTATCTGTATATTTTGGCTTTTGTGCGAATCAGATCCTTTGTACGGAGAACAAATCATGACTTGGAGCTGAAACTGGGATAAGAGGTATTCAAAAGCTCCTTTTAATCATATCAAGAAGATGTATTATTGTCCAAAATACAACAATCCTTCAAAGCACGTAGCAGCCCGCTCAAATTATGTGTCGTGTAAACCCGTGAAAAAGTTGATTATTTACAAATATACGAAAGTTATATACTTTTTGAAAAACGTAAAATGCTCCTTTTTTCCGATTTTTTCCTTAAATATTATGTTCACATTATTTGGAATTTGTATATAGTAAAAATTATTTTAATCTCAGAGAAATGTTTGTTTGGACACAAAATGGTGGCAAATCAAAAAAAAGGTTTCCAGGTTTGAACAGAGGTCTCTTATCAAATATTTGGTGGTTGAAAAGTTCAAACAATGTGAAAATGACTCAAGAGTATTTGATGTGCACGGAGAAGCGCGTCTGAGTAAAATAGTACTCACAAATGGGATCAGTATGGATTGCCACGACAAATCTGAATTGTAAATATAGTCCATGAAATGGAAAAAATGTGGGAACATTTTATTTGCCAGATTTCCCGCCGAAAAAGAATTTTCGGGTGCAGCGGTCAATAAAGAAGATAATGCTGAGACTATTCTAGGACATGAAAAGATCCATATCGATTTATTTTCTTAAAAAGTGTTGCCAACCCCTATAAGCAATACTTCATCTTATCCATTGAATGACGTTCGTATATGTTTGTAATTAAATTCAACAGATTGAAAATTGATTTAAAACTATTAAGCAATTGCTTGCAAGGTCGAGTCTCAACGAATTCGTTATAACTGTGGCCTTATGCCAAACTAAGCAAAGAACAATGAACGACAATATAAATGCTACGTTTTGAACGATTAACAATGAAAATCAAATTCATCGAATTTTTACAAGAACATGTTAAAATATTAAGGCAAGTAGATAAATAGGTCGATGATTACACTGATAATGTTGTTGAAGAGTCTGAAATGTATACATGCATCAAAATTATCACAGAAATAATTGAAGCAAATTACACACCAAATATCTCCAAGTATGCAGTGGACAAAAAATCTGAGTTGAACCCTACAGAATAAAAGCAGACGCATATCAAAATTACCCCGTTCAAAATGTATTTCCCTTTAAGAGATGTCCCCAAAACCAGAGTTTGAATCCCAAGAATACTTTTGTCAGTTCAATGGTGAAGTGGACCCAGGAGAAATACTAAATATTTACAGAAATCCTGAAAAGTATATCAACATCTCTAATTGATCGGCCATTACAAAGTTACTACAGGATGCAACAAAAATGCCACCCACATTTTAAACTGATGCTTTTATGATATAAGAGTATTAAGACAGGTGGTAATGGTAGTTCTATCTAGTTTATATTTAGCCATTTTTTTTGTAGATATGATCAGTTACAATCAGGACACGGACGGTACATATCGTGTATTTTCTGCTGAAATTTTTTGTAAGATTAGTAAATTTGTAATTGCTACACAGTCCTTTGTAATTTGCAAAAACTGGCAAATCTAAAATTGCTACACAAACCTTTTAAGATTGGAAAGTCTGTAACTTTAATTGTTTTTTTTTTAGAATGGTAAGTCAGTAATTTCATGCGTAATTTATTTTTTAGACTACTAAATCCCTAATTTCTATACTGGTAAATCAGTAATTTTGATTGTAATCGTTTTTTATAAGACAAGTAAATCTGTTATTTCTATAGAGGTTTTATTATAATTGGTCAGTCTGTAATTTTAACTGTAACCAGTTTTTAAGACTGTTAAATCGGAAATTATTCTCAGATCTTTTGATTGATAAAACAGTAATTTTAATTGCAATCAGTTTTTTCTTTAATTCGTAAAACAGATCTTTTAATGTGTAATTCCAAATGCAAGCAGATTTTTTAAGACAAATAAATCTGTTATTGCTACACAGTTCATTTAACACTGGTAAATCAGTAGTTTTAATTGTAATTTGTTTTTTTAGACTGGTAATTTTTGTAATCTTTACATTAATTTCAAGCACATTTAATTTTACGACGTAATGAAGATTTTCAACCCATATCTAAATGGGCATTTCTACACAAAGTGCCCTGTTCGCTGGGGCTGTATAATACACCGACTGCATCTCTGTATAGGGTTAACATCACCCACAACGAGTGTCCTGTTTAAGACATTAAACAGTCTGATGGTTAGATTCCAGTAATGCTGCTTGCCTTAGGGAATACCCATTCATTGCCACTGCTCTCAGCTCCACTCTGGCCTGTAGAGGTAGTACCTGATCGGGTCCTACCTATGGGTGAAATAGAATTAAACTGCGTACTTTTACTTAAGTGAATTGTTTGAAATAGAACTGTTTGAAAATTCAAACTACGTACTTTTACTAAACTGAATTGTTTGAAATTAAACTGTTTTGGTATGCTAAATTAAAGTGTTTGAAATAGAACTGCTTTTTACATTGAAACTGTACTTACGCTGAATTGTTTGAATTAGAACTGTATGACTAAACTGAATAGCTTGAAATAGAAATGTTTTTGAGAATTAAACTATATGCTAAAGTGAATTGTTTGAAATAGAAGTGTTTATTTGTGTAAAAATGGATTCGGCCTTAAATAACCTACAAAGGTTGATGTGCCAAAAAAAAAACCAAAAAAAAAAAAAGTTTTCATGTATATATTGTAGAAGTGTAAAAACCGGTATTTTTCTTCAGGGTCTTTCACTTTTATTTCCCTTAGATATATATAACAACCCGAACATAAGTCCTCGTCGATCTTCTTGATGACGGATTCAATTTGCCTGTGTATCACTGGTTTGATTCATTTTACTGTCACAGGATTAGAGTCAGGTCCCTTGAGTTCAGGCGTCATTTTGTGTCTACATCGAAAAAATAGTAAGAATAATGAAGAAAAAAATCTTTTAAGCAACTGACATAAAAATTCTGACCTTTTTAAATGTCTCATTGGAACGACGCTTGGGAGGATTTTTAAAAATCTCTAAGAGGATTCGGATTCAATACGAAAATGTTACATCAATCCAAGCATTTTAGGGTGGCATTTTAGATAATATTTCTGGTGAATAAACATATCTTAGTTCTAATTTAATGTGACATTTCTGCCTGCAAGACAAAATCGACGCAGTGTGCGGATTCTTTCATGTCAGTTTATGATCACAATTTTCTTCGGAATTACAAGGAATCTATTTCTTTGGAGTCATCTTAGTTTACGAGGAACAGGAATTTAGTTTTATTTCATTTTTAGATTTTTTTAAATCATAAAAACTGCTGAGATTTGAAAAAGAAATGATTCAGTATCGACATTCATCGTATTTGACATCTTATAAGACTCGTCATTTTATTTTGTTTTTTAGCAAAAGATTTAGTTTAGCTACGAGTGGTGGAATGCACTTCTTTCTTAATCCGACCAACATTTGATGAAAATGTTTCATTCCTATTTATTAGTTGTTCGCAATTCTATCAATCAATTCTACTGATACACGTTGATGAAATTATATTCGACTCGCTAAAATCTGATCAAAACGTTTTATTCATATTCCTCGTTCTAAGTGTTTTTAACAAACCATTCTGCATAAAAATTATTTTTCAGTCCAGTTCACTGAGGCTGTAGAATACGCCGATTGCATCTCTGCAAAAAGCAAAGATTCCCCCATCCAGGCCAGTGTCCTAGATATTTACATTAAACAATCAGACGGGGAGGCTCGTAGAATTCTGGAGCTTTGAGCAATGCGGAGTACCCCTTCATTGCCATTACTTCCACTTCTACTTCCACTTTGGTCAGGAGTAGTAGCACCTGATAGGGTCTCTTCTATGGGTCAAATGTAATGAAACTGTTCTTATGCTTAAATGAATTGTTTGAAATAAAACCGTTTATATGTATAAAATGGATTTGCTATTGATAACCTTCAATCGTTGATGTACCATAAAACCAAACTAAACAAAACCAAACTCTATAGCCCAGTCGGCTGGGGCTGTAGAATGAATACACTAACTGCTTCTCTGCAGAGGAGTAAGACCCCAACCCAACGAGTGTCCTGCATATGACACTAAGCAATCTGATGATGAATCTCCAGGATGCTGGAGCATAGGGTAATTGTTGTGGCCCCGGAAAGGGTCTCTAATGATAACACAAGCACGGATATTAGATAACAGATTATATTACACAAGAAAGATAGAGTTACATAGAAAATGAAAGAAGTCTCGTACTGTTCGGATAACACCGATATTGATCTGCTTCTGGCAGCGAAATTTCTACTACTAATAACGGTGAGAAGAGTCCATTATGGTTAGATAGGTAAGGCTCCTACAACAGTAATGCAGAGTACACTTTCAATGCCATTACTTCCAGGTCCATTTTGACTCAAATTGGTAGTGCCTGATAGGGTCTTATCTATAGGTCAAATAGAATTGTTTGGAATTTAAACTGAATGTAAATAAATGACTTACGCTAAATTAAACTGCTTGAAATACAACTGTTTGATTCTTTAACCGTGTTAATGACGGATGTTTGATTAAAGTGTTAGCGATAAATAGCAATACTTGGAACCATTTAACTTTGAATTATGCTAAATTGAATTTTTGAAAGCATAAATATTTGATCACTTGACTCTGTGTATCTACAAAATGTGTTTACAAATTATAAGTGTAAAAATGTGCTTATAAATATTATGAGTATAAACAGGATTTGGCTTTTAATAACCAACAATAGTTGATATGCCATAAAACAAAATAGAACAAAACAAATCGGGGTAGTAAAACCTGTCCGGATCCCATCTATGGGTCAAAAAAAGAATATTTGATTATTTACTCGGTAACTCTCTACAAAAATGAGTCAAGTTAAATTAAACAACTCGTAGTTCATAGCTATATTTGAAACCTTTTAACTGTGTGCACACAAATGAGCTCTGGCTTATGTAAAAATGTTATCTACAAACTATTCGCTTATAAGTCATACGTTTAAAAAAAGAATTTAGACTTAAATAGCCAGCGATAGTTGATATGCCGTAAAATACAACTAACCAACAAGTTTTTTTTTTGTATAATACAACCAGAAATTTTTCTCCTAATCCGACAAACAAGTAAAACATTAATAAATAATTCTTCATAGACCTAATTCATAAAAGGTTCATGAAAAGACAAAAACATAGTATATACATTGCTTCAGGCTGAAATAGAGACAAAAATTGAAAAAGGGTAATGAAAGGAAAGAAAAAGGAAAGAAAAAAAACTTTTTGAAAGAAAAACGAAGGGAGTAAAAAGGGTAATAAAAGAGAAGAAAAATGAAAGAAAAAACTTAATGAAAGAAAAACGAAGGGAGTAAAAAGGGTAATGAAAGAGAAGAAAAATGAAAGAAAAAACTTAATGAAAGAAAACCGAAGAGAGTAAAAAAAAAGGTAATGAAAGACAAGATAAATGAAAGAAAAACTTATTGAAACAAAAACAAAGGGAGTAAAAATAGGTAATGAAAGGGAAGAAAAATGAAAAAAAAAACTTAATGAAAGAAAACCGAAGGGTGTAAAAAAAGGTAATGAAAGGGAAGAAAAATGAAAGAAAAAACTTAATGAAAGAAAACCGAAGGGTGTAAAAAAAGGTAATGAAAGAAAAATGAAAGAAAAACTTATTGAAAGAAAAACAAAGAGAGTAAAAATAGGTTATGAAAGAGAAGAAAATGAAAGAAAAAATGTAATGAAAGAGAAGAAGTAAAGGAAAAAAAAGAAAACAGAGATGTAAATAGAAAGGAAAAGAAAAGATAAGAAAACTCCAAAAACAGAATAGAAATTAAAAGAAAAGAGAATGAAAGAGAAAATAAATGAGCCAGAGTAAAGACGAAAAAAACAATAGAAAACAGAAAGTGAAAGGGAAGAAGAATAAGATAGAAAAAAGTGAGTGAAAGAGAAGAAGAAAAAAAACAAAAGAAATAGTGCGAAATAGTAGAAAAATAAAAGAGAAAAAGGTCAGTAAATGAGAGGAGAAACAGAAAAAGAAAAAAATTAAATTGAAAGAAAAAAAGATTGAATAAAAAAAAAGCGTATGAAAGAGATAAAGAAAAAATGAACAAAAGAGTAGAAGAATAAGACAGAAAAACGAAATTGAAAAAAGAAAGAAGAAAGAGAAACAGGATAAAAAAGAAAAAGAGATCAATGTTTCATTCGCTTTTTTCTTTTATTCCTTCTCTTTCTTTTCTTTCATCTTTTAGTCTTTTCTTCTCCTTCTGATGAAGAAAAAGACAAAAAAAAAAAGAAAAAAGAATGAAAGAAAAAATGGCGAGTGAACAGAGAATAATAAAAAAAAAAAAAGAAAAGTTAAATTGAAAAGTGAATAAAAATGAAGAAGAAAAGCAAGTAAAAGAGATGAAGAAAAAAGGCATCGAAAGAAAAAAGTGAGTGAGAAGGAAGAAGAAAAATAAATTGAAAAAGAAAAGTTAGTGAAAGAAAAAAGAACGAATGGGTCGAAGAATGAAAGAGAAAAGGACAATTGAAAGAGAAAAAGAAAAAAGAATTACAAAAGGAATTGAAAGGAAAAGAGAATGAAGAAGAAAAAACGAGTGAAAGAGAAGAAAAAACGAGTGAAAGAGAAGAAAAACGAGTGATAGGATAGAAAAATGGTACAGTAAAAAGAGAGTGCAAATGGAAGAAGTTAAAGAAAAAGAAAAAAATGAAATTCAAAGGGAAGAAGAATGAAGAAGAAAACGTAAGTGAAATAGAAGAAAAAAGGGAGTGATAGGGTAGAAGAATACAAAAGAAAAGGGTGACGCCAAAAGAAAAAAGAAAAAGGAAAAATATAATTGAAAGAAAAGAAGAATGAAGAAGAAAAAGTCAGTGAAAAAAGAAGAAAAAATTAGTGAAAAAGAAGAAAAAAGAGTGAGTGAAAAGAAGCAGAAAAGGAATAAAACGGTAGTAGAAAGGAAGAGAAAAGAGTGATTGAAAGACAAAAACAAAAAAAAGAAAAAAAGAATGGTTAGTGAAAAAGAATGAAGAAGAAAAGTGAGGGCAAGACAAAAAGTAAACGAGACCGATAGGGGAGAAAAAGAAAAATGTTACAATAAAGTGAAGAAGAAAAAGAAAAAATGAAAAAACGTAAAAGAGAATGAGAAAAAGTAAAAACGTAATTGAAAGAGAAAAAAATGAAGAAAAAAGAATGAAGAATACGGATAAAAGGAGCAAAAGGGTACAAGAAAAGAAGATAAAAGGACAATTGAAATGGAAGAAGAAAAAAAAAATGGAATTAAAAGAGAAGACGAACGAAGAAGAAAGCGAGTGAAAGAGAAGAAAAAGAGAGCAATAGGGTAGAAGAATAAAAAAGAAAAAGGTTAGTGTATAGGGAGGAAGAAAAAGAAAACGAGAAAATAGAACTGAAAAGGAAGAAGAATAAAGAAGTAAAAAGCGAATGAAAGCGGAAAGAGGATAAAGAAAAATAAGAAATATAATACAATTTAATTAATAAACTTTAGGTATGGTTTGGTTTGTTTTGGCTGGTTTTATGGCATATCAACCCTTGTAGGTTATTTTATGCCAAATCCTTTTTATACATATGTATTAAATATATCATTTCTAGACACTTTTCGTAGATAACATTTTTGACGAACCTGAGTTCATTTTTTTTTCAAAGTTAAAAGGTTTCACTTATTTCTGTGGAATAGGAATAATTCTATTTACTATTAATCGTTAGTTTGCTCACAGTTAAATGTTTTCAAGTATTGCTATATATCACTAACAATTCAATAAAACATCAGTGATATGTTTAAACACTGTGAGATGGTCAGACAGTTCTATTTCGAACAATTCAGTTTAGCATAAGTACACAGTTTTTGTTTACACTCAGTTAAATGTAAAAACACACACACACACACACATTTTTATCGCAAAGAAAAGCCAAAACACACACACACACACACATTGTCGTCCTGAGACAGACTGCTTCGTTGTATCAAACCTCTTCAGTGTGGCTAGACACGTAGGGCACTTGAAACCCGCCCAACTTTACGTTAGACTAAGTATCATATCGCTCAACCAACAAACGAACTACGTCAGCCCAGAAATTATAAGTCATTATACAGTCGCTTTCGTTTGTTTACATTTTTAGTTTACCGAATATATATATATATATATATATATATATATATTCAAAAATTGAGGCGTCAACGCTGTAATGGTTAATGTAGTGGAAAATAGACATGGTAACCCAAGGGCATTTCTGAAAGAGGCTGATACACATGGGAAAGGTATGAGTCTATATGTTCTTTCTTCAGCTATGAGCAAATAGTCAGAGATCATTAAACACGTTTGGTTTGGTTTGGTTTGGTTTAGTTTAATGGCCAAACAACTGTTGTAGCTTATTCAATGCCGAATGCGGTTTATACTTATATATTAGATTTAGATGATTTGTAAACAGAAGTAAAAATAATCATCATTATAATTATCATCATGTCGTGCCGCTAGCACGGATATCCCTGACCCTCTCTCGCCACTTCTCCCTTTCGTTCATCGCCTCTGGCAGGTCTTCAGGACTGCATCCCGTATCCTCACATATGTGCCGTATGTATGTTCTAGCTGGTCGTCCTGCTTTTGCTCGGCCATATGTTGGGGTCCATAGGAGTACATCACTTATGAGCTCGTCCCTGCTTCTCCAGCAGTGTCCTGCATGTCTGGTTCGTCTAACTTGAATAGTTTTCGTGATGGGAGGACGGTGGCCGTATAGTTGGTGCTTTGTGGGGTGTTCCCGCCAGGACTTATTCAATATTGCTCGCAACATTCTTGTGTAATTGCCGTCTAGCTTCTTCTCCAGCCGTTGAGTTAACGTCGAAGAATTATTGTTAAATATCACTAACAATTTAATTAAACATCAGCCATTTGTTTACACACAATGAAATGTTCAAACAATTCTATTTAAAGCAATTTACTTTAACACAAGTCATTTTTTGCATTCAGTTTAAATGTATACTTTCTATTTGACTCATAGATAGGGTCCAATTAGGAACTACCACTCTGGGTCCGAGTGGACCTGGGAGTGATGTCAATTAATTGGTGTTCCACATTGCCCAAAGTTCCAGCATTACTGGAACCTCTCCATCAGATTGTTTCGTGTCATATCTTGAACGCTCGTTGGTGGAGTTTTACCTTTCTGTACAGATGCAGTCAGTGTATTCTAAACTTCGAACCAACTGGGTCATGAAATTTAGGAATTTATTATCAAATGACCCTTTTGACGGTGTTTTGAATACGTTGACAATATTCTTGCCAAGTGGGAAGACCTCTTCTAAGAACGTTGTATTCTGAGTATAACACTAAACTGCGTCCGGCGTCAAGCTTCGGGGCTCTGTAGTGAGTGGACTGCCTTACCCTTTGCATTAATCCCAGGTCCACTTAGCCCCGGAGTGGTAGTACCTGTGAGAGTTCCATCTGTAGGTAAAAAAAATGCCAGAAATTTCTCTGTATTTGATACTATTCACCCAACCCCTCCGCTCGGGCAGGATATGACACAAGGTCAGTTTTTAAGCGGAGTTTAACAGGTTTGAATTCAGAGTTTTCCTTCTCCTAGACTAGTTGCCTAACCAAGGCTGAAGAACCTAGTCTGTCCTACTATTTACCCATAGCTGGAGGGAGAATAATTGGATTCATACCTTTCCCAAGGGTATTAGTGCTATGTGAAATGCAATCAGTCTCGTCCAATATTTGAACTCGTGTCGCCGTGTCCATTTCCTACGACGATAACGACTACACCACGGGCACCTCTGTATTTGATAGGAATACTTTATATCATATAACTGTGTGCAAATTATTTGTTTTAGACATGAATACTTGGTATCATATAACTGTGTGTCAATTATTTGTATTAGACAGGAATACTTGATATCAAATAACTAAGTGCTTAAGCCTCTCAAAAAACTACAATATATATATATATGAACATACAATGAATGTAATTCGTCAATCTCTGTGTATAAGATAATCCCAGAAGGGTTGTCAAGCCGTTAAAATCAATTCTTATCATATTTTTCAAGTTTTATTTCCTACACCATAAAAGTATTGACTACATTTTTATGCAACGTCTTTTCCTTATTTACATTTCCTTTTGATATATATCTATATATATGATAGAATATTATAGATATTTTTTGTCGAAATATTTTTGTATTTATCTTTTCAAGTTGCTGTATCAATGTTATGATATCTGGCCGGACCTGATTAATAAACTTCCCCTTCATTTGTTAAGCAATTTTGGCCGGATATCATAACATCGATTCTGCAACATGAACGGATAAATTAAAAATATGTAGACAAAAATGTATATTTAATTTGATCAAATATGAGGTAACAAAAAATGCTGCATATATATATATATATATATATATATATATATATATATATATATATATTGTTTCGCCGAGTGGTTTATAGTGAAGAGAGGGAGGAGCCAATCTCCTCGCAGCACGTGCGAATATCTTCCAGAAATAGTTCCGATCGCAATTCTCTTGGAGCACAATACATATAAAAAGAAAAATATAATGATGTCCGGTGATATCTTCTGGGGTTAGTAATCAAGGAATCTCTTGTCTACTTGAGAAATGCTCAGACCCTCTTACAGACAAGGAAACGACAAGCTATATTATAAGTGGATAAATCTTTTATTCCGCAGCAACCAAAACAAAATAATATATATATATATATATATATATATATATATATATATATATACAAAGCTATTTACAAAGAAATATTCAGACTCAAATAAGAAAGGTGACGAATGTATGTTGTGAACTTGAAAAAGAATTTGGGATTTTATTTCAAATAAATTAAATTAGAGGGATTATTTGAACAATAATTATTATTAGAATAACAATATATGTTATGGAATATGAATGGATTGGTTTCTATGTTTAATGGCATATCAACCTTCGTGGGTTATTCAATGCCAAAGCTATTCTTCTAAAGAACAGTAGTGGTACTATTTAACCCCAAGCTGGGAGGATAAGGGGGTTCATACGTTTCCCAAGGGTATTTGTCCGAGAGTAAACGTAATAGCGCGACTGGAGTACGAACTCGGGTACTACGATTCTGCAGTCCATCGTTTTAACCATTACACCACGAGGACACCCCCTGGAATATGAAGGTGACGGTCATACCAATTTTAATTGGTCCGCTTGGAACAATCCCCAAAGGCTTTTCAGAGGAGGTGGAAGAGTTGGAAATCGGAAGACAGGCAGTGACCATCCAAATTACAGCATTATCCAGATGAGCCAGAATACTGAGAAGAGTCCTGGATATTTGAGGACACTCGCTTTCACACAGATTCTAGTGTTGTACCATCAACTACCACTGGTATAAAAAAAATCACAAAGTGTTTATTTATATATTAGACTGCTCAATACCACTCAAAATCTTTCTCTACAACGTTCTTAATTACTCGCTCGGGCTTCCGCCATGCCAGGAGTGATGTTGCTATTACGGCTTTTTTTCGTAGACTGTTGAGAGGATCAGATATTTCGGTCTGGTATACTTCAGGGTTTGAAATTCCTTCAACGTAGATTTTCATCTGATTCTCGGATGTGATAAATGAATTCCTATCCATTACAGTAGAAATATGAATATTCATATTTTCCTTTACTATGATGAATCAGTTTCCATCGTCGTCAATAATCTCGCATAAAGATTATTCCCCGGACGATAGCTGCACTTTATGTAACGAATTCGGAGTGGGAATATGTGTCAAGAATAATCTGTTTTTTAATTAACAGAGGGGCAAAATATCTTTTCCTGGTAAGAAATGATTTTTGTCTAGATCAACCGTCTTGAGTTCATCGCCGCTACTGACTTATATCTCAAAGTTTACACCTCTTTTCAATGTTGTCTCATCTTCCATTAAACCACTGAATGTCAGTTCAGACAATCTCGCCTACGTATTTGGTGCGTGCTAATCAAGTCATTACTACACTTCTGTGAAATTACAGAGTGTAGGGAAAAACTTTGCATGGATGGAATTAGAACGCAGCTGCAGACAACTTCCGCTGTCGCGTTTTAATGCCTTTTAACCCTACTCCCAAAGGATAAGAAAAAGAAAGAAAAAGAAACAACCACCTTAGGAAAGTGAGTACAATAGATAGATAGATAGATAGATAGATAGATGCATTAATCTTTTTTCATGTACAGATCTCTTCGTTCTACATTTACTTGATAGCCATGTGGCACATTCTGAAAGAGGCTGATTCATACAGGAAAGGTATGAGTCTATCTATTCTGTCTCCAGCTATGGGTAAATAGTCAAAGATCATTAAACACGTTTGATTTTGTTCGGTTTAGTTTAATGGCCTAACAACTATTGTTGGTTACTCAATGCTGAATCCGGTTTATACTTATATATTAGATTTATATGATTTGTAAATATAAGTCAACAATGCTAAGTTAACATGAAGGCATGTTGAGTTTTCCTTCCAATTATATATATATATATATATATATATATATATATATATATATATATAATTGGAAGGAAAACTCAACATACCTTCATTTGTCTATTATAAATTTATTTTAACAGGTCACTCCCTATGAAAAAACAACCTCCTCAGATAGCCATCACATAATGGGATGCTAATCTAAAGAGGTAGGTTATGTGATGGCAAACTGAAGAGGTTGTTTTTCATACGGAATGGCCAGCAGAAATAAATTTGTTATAACCAAATGACAGTCTGAGTTTTTCTTCAAGTTTGCACTGTGTGAAATTGATGGATTTATATATTAATTATCATACATTGAGCACTCCTGGAGATTTATTGGAATCCTCTAATATATTCTCAAATTGTATAATTCCAAACTCATCTTCTTTCGATATTCTACATATATATATATATATATATATATATATATAGAGAGAGAGAGAGAGAGAGAATCGAACATTGACATAATGGTTAGTGTGTTCGCCAATGGCCCGGAAGACCTGGGTTTAATCCCAGGTCGAGTCACACCAAAGACTCAAAAATGGTACTTGATGCCTCCTTGCTAAACACTCAGCATTATAAGGTAAGGTTCAAGAGTTAAGTGGAGGTATCCAGGGAAAGAAGTAGCTCCCTCCCCTACATCTTGGTGAAGTGGCTATTGAAAAGGGAGCCTTCGGTTTACCCTCGACTATAGTCATCAACTTATATATATATATATATATATATATATAATAATAATAATAACTCCACCGACTCCCTCTTCAGTATATGAAACTGAAAGTAATAAATGTATAGGGAAATCACGTGGTATCCATACTCAAAGAAAGTGATTGTTATGTGCAAAAATCTATTTTTGTATCTGTATTTTTAACATTTTATGTCCAATCAGTGAATAAGATCGGGTTCATAATTCCTTTGAGAATTTACAGACAAAAATATTTGACTTGACACGAAAAATTTGAAGGATCAAAACCCACAATAATTTTAGAAACCATTTCCCTATCTAATTATAAAAAATATATTTTCAATGAATTAGAATCATATATAATTCAACAGGAGGTACCTGTGGTGTAATGGTTATCGTCGTAGAAAATGGACACGACGACACGAGTTCAAATTCTGGACGAGATTGATTGCATTTTACATAGCACTAATATCCTAGGGAAAGGTACGAATCCAATTATTCTCCCTCCAGCTATGGGTAAATAGTAGGACAGACTGGGTTCTTCAGCCTTGGTGAGGCAACTAGTCTTGGAGAAGAAAAACCCAGAATTCAAACCTGTTAAACTCCGCTTAAAAATTGATCTTGTGTCATATCCTGCCTGAGGGGAGGGGTTGGGTAAATATGATAATTCAACGTTTTTTAAACCATTTCTTACCCAACTCATTCAAGTAAATACCAAAGAAATAAAACTTCTCTTCTGTTAGTATGGTATGATATTGTACTGACTCAACTTCTTTCTTTTGAAAATTTACGTTCATTTTTAATGACAAGAAAAGATTTTGTAACTTCAGTTTTTCAGCAAAATTTCACTAAATTTCGGAAAAAAGAAATTAATTTGTAGATCGGTGTTTTATTCAATTATTTACAATTTTGTCAACAACAGTGACACGTGAGGTGGAGTTAAAGGAACGTTGATCATTTCAGCCTTTAATTTCTCTCTCTCTCTCTCTCTCTCTCTCGCTCTCAATCTCTCCGTTATTTAATTGCAGAAGGATTTTTTTATATTATCATTTTTCGTTGGTTATATCTTATCATTCGGTTTGGTTAGGCTTAGAACTGTTCGGCTTAGAGCACGTGCTGGTGCAAATTGAGTGCAGGTGTTCACGCTCGCGCGCGGAGGATGTTACAATCACAGATGTCATAATAAAAAAACCCAGATGGGAAATGGGGTACGAATGAAGTCATGCTCGCAAGCGAGGGGCTGGGAATTTCGGTGATTTTTGAAAAAAGCAGTCAGTTGAGATTAATCTCTGGGCGAGGCGAGTTGATTTTTAAGCCTGGGCGAGGCCAGTCCAGTTGGGGCCTACGGGATGCGCCACGCGTTTGTTGGGTCCGATGGAACGCTAAGCATAGTAAAAGTTATGTCTCTCTCTCTCCCCTCGTGTCGAAAGACTAAACGTTTCGTACCTGAACTAAAGAAAGTCGTCAGTGTTTCGCGGGATTCCCTATGTATATTTCACATATTCATATCTTAGTCCGATTTTGGTGGCTATGCTACATCCCTCTCTCTCGGGCTTGCTCAACCTAACTTTCTCGTTATTAGGTTGATCGCCTTGTCTGAGGGTTCTCCCAACTTGGAAGGGCTTTTTATTGCTTGCCGACTGAAGCACTCCAAAATGGGGAATGCGGCAAGGATTGAGTATCTTTTATGATGATTTCGCATGGGTCGCTATTCTTGCGTGCATCTCTCCCCACGTCACAATAAAAGGATTCCATTTCAAATATGACTTGGTCGAAATTAGATAAATTTCTTACTTATTTCTGTTGGTCAGTGTTGATCACAGTTTCAAATTGTTTTTAGTTGTTTAGAAAATAAATAAATAAATATATATATATATATATGTGTGTGTGTGTGTGTTTGTGTGTGTGTGTGTGTTTGTGTGTGTTTGTTTGGTAAGTGAAAGAAAGACATTCAAAAGTATTGATGTAGCGATCTGCTTAACAAGATATTAGAGAAAGCAAGATTACTCTGGGAAGGATTTTCGCTCTTATCTTGAACTGATTAATACTTCCTCTACACACTAACTGATGACTCCCCCATAGAAAACTGTGCGTAATATAATTGGTAAAAATAGATGTATGCATCGACTTTTCATTTCAGATAACATCACTGGGAGCATTTGTGACCGGTTCCATTCCCTGTGCTCTGATCAAGGGTTTTCCTCTGGTTTCAATGTAGAAAAATATTCTTCTTCCTTCAGAGAGCCTCTTAGATCGTTGAATACCCTTATCTCAGTTGAATTCCTATTTTTCCCCAAAAGGTTCCACGATTTCTCCCTCTTTATCCTAACAACTAAATAGATTTTGTTTGGTTGGGTTTTATTACATATTGTGACGGGGAAATTAACTAAAATCCCTAAACGGGACTTTATTTTCGCACGTGTGAAGACGGGGCAGGTTGGCACTTGATCCCCTACAGAAATAAGTCCTATTCAGAGTTCTTTTCTCAGGCAGATAAGAACTGGCATATTACGTGAGGGAATAATTTAGGGCCAGACTGGCCACCGCTGGCAAAGGGGTCCAAAATTTCACACTATCACACACCCACCAGGCCGCTAAACTTCTTTCCCTTAGATAATAGAAGAATACGGGCCTATAGGTCTTAGTTGTAATAATATTAATATTGCTACAGTCGGCAACTCCTGTTTCCCGTGTGATACTTTAGGAATTATTAGGACAGTTCTAAGCAAGATAATGTAAGGCGAATAGAAGCTGAAAGGAAAGCATGGAATAATAACATAGACCACATGGTAAAATGAAAATACATAGGTTCTTTACTACGGTTATATATATATATACTTTCAAAATGTCAAAGATATGTAATAGGATAGTCCATGAATATAAATGTCTTTTCCTGGCTTTTATCCTTTTTCCAAATTGAGAGAGAGAGTGGTAACAAAATTTGGGTGTAACGGAAAAATGTCCCAAAGTTACTTATCTTATTTTTTTGACGGGGTTCCACTGGAGAATTTCTCTTCTTTCACGGGCTAGTAGACTTGGTACTGTTTTTAATGCTGGCTTGGAGGATTTTGGAGTCCCTCGTGTCTCAGTCTTTTTGTCTTTAGCCCGGAGTAAAATGGCTATCGTCCGTCTGCCACCAGACTTGCTCAAAAACTACCTTTTTTTGTATTTTACTTCCGTTGAGGGGAAGGGAACCCCACTTCCGTTTGGGGTCCCCCCACCAATCATTTGGCTTCATTTTCTCCTTCCCCTTCCGATGTCCGGCGACCCAAGGTCACTTAGGTGCAAACATCTGTGTGACCCACATTCATTTCTAACGGTCACTTTTTGACTGCTAGATAATTTTAGTTCAACGGGGGGAGAGTATCATTCCCACCTCCTCGTCTCCGTGAACCATCACGTGACACCTCCTTCCTTAAGAGAAGAAAGGGGGAGGAATAGAAATATCATAGAAAAAAAAAAGGCAATTCAATTCACTGTTCTTTCTCCTTTTCTTTCATTTTTTTTTTTTTCTCACTTTACTTTTCTTTCATCCCCTTTCTTCTTCACGCTTTGACGAATTCTTTCCTTTTCCTTTTTTCGTCCTTCCTAATTTTCACTATAGGGGAAAACAATTTCTCTTCTCTTTCTTTCTCTCTCTCTCTCTCCCTTTTCTTTTTCTTGAATCTTGTTTTCCTTTCTTTCTTTTTCTCTCTCGGCTTTTGGCCGTATCATATTTCAAACCTGGGGAGGTAAGTCCTTCTTTCTTTCTTCGTCACTTTTGACGACTTTATAATTTTAATTGTCAAGCTTTGGGGAGAAAACTTCCTTTTCTTTTCTCTCTTTCCCCTCTCCGTCACTTGTTGACGCACAGCTTTCTCGTCCATCTCATATTTCAACATTGGGGACGAGAATTCCTCATTTTCTTTAGTTTCTCTCTCTCTCTCTTTCTTTCTCTCAACAACTATGAAAGAATATTCTGCTACTACATTTTCGTAGGGCGTTAGAGAAATAAACCTGGGTATTTTTTTATTAATTTCTCTAAGTCCCCTCTCTCTGAAATAGACAACTGTCTTAATTTCTCCTCGAATTTATTCGGCATTTCCGAGTTCTTAATTTTTCGAGGTTTGCCTTTTTGACGGACATATCTTTTTAATTTGTTTGCATGACACACTTGTGTCTGCTTCCTTCCCTCGTGGGTATCAATCCTATATGTCCTCTTGTCTATCCTCCGTGTTACTACATAAGGACCTATATATCGTCCACCACCGTGGGGTCCTTTATTCGATGATAGTAGCAGGACTTCGTCGCCCTTTTCAAATTCTTCCTTCTTAGCCACTTGTGAGGGTCCTCTTATTTTCCTCTTATCCTCTCGATAAGTATTAGGGAATTTATTCCTAATATTCGTTGGACCTTCATCCTTTTTCTGACGACTGGTCCTTTTATCTTCTTGTTTATTGAGGGGTGGAAGGTTCAATTCTTTCCTTTCCACTTTCTCCCTCTGCGAGCGACTATGTCGTTTGTGCCACCCACGTGGCTCAGCCGCCATCTTGTCTTCATGTTTGGCGTTCATTCTCGCCATCTTTTTTTCTTCATTTTTGGCGCTCATTTTCGCCAACTTCTTTCCCTGTTTGGAGTTCATCCTCGCCATCTTTCTTTCTTCATTTATGGCGCTTATTTTCGCCATCTTTTTCGGGTGACACTTTTTTGTTCTTACTTCATTTCCCAGTATGAGGGAGATTCCTCTCATAGGTAGTTTGTCTACCACACCAACTTTAATAGGTCCATCTTTCCACTGGGACTTTAGGGTTATTTTACACAGCGGTATTTTTACCCTCTTTCCGCCGATACCCTCTATCATCACAGTCTCACGTGTTGCTTCTATTACCCCTTTAGGTAATTTACTTCATAGAAGTAACGACTGAGATGCTCCGGTATCTCGTAAAATTGAGACTTTCACTGGCCCTCCATGTGGGCCTCTTATCATCCCTTTTTTCGTCCAGGGTCGATAGGACTGGTTCCCTCTAGGTGTTGTTACAGCTCCTTGAGGTTTTCTCGGCTGGGTCTGGTTTCTTTCAGGACCTTTTCCAAGCTGACACCTTATGGCTATGTGTCCAGCCTTTCCGCATTTGAAGCAGACCACTGTTCTGCTGCTACTTTGGAAGGTCCTTCTATTTTCTTCCTTAGGTCTTAACTCAGCTTTAAACTTCACTCTGTTTCCTGTGAAGGTTTTTTCCTTCGTCTTTCGGTGTGTGAGGATGTATTCGTCTGCTAGTGCGGCCATTTCATAGGTCACGTCAGTTTTTCTTTCACTTAGGTGAACCCTGACTTCTTCTGGCACACAGTTTAAAAATTCTTCAGCTAATATTAGCTGCCGGAGTTTCTCAGCATCTCCGTCTATCCTCTTAGAGTCACACCACTTATCCAGCGCATTCTCTTTTTCTCTCAGAAATTCCACATAAGACTGGTTTTCAGTTTTTCTCTGTGTTCTGAATTTCTGTCTATAAGCTTCTGGAACCAACTCGAAGCTTTTTAGAACCGCTGCTTTCACCAAATCATAGTCGGCGCAATTTTCTGTCGGCAGAGTTGCATATGCTCTCTGTGCTTTTCCTGTCAGCACAGTTTGGAGTAGCATCGACCAGCATTCTTTCGGCCATCCAAGATTTAGTGCAGTTCGCTCAAAATGTGCGAAGTATCCGTCCACGTTGGCTTCTTCAAATTTTGGGACTAGCCTCGCTTGCTTCGTTACTTCGAAACTGTCATGGCTTCCTTTGCGTCCTCTTATTGCCAAGTCAACTTCTCGCAGCCTTGTTTCTTGCTGAATTTTTATTTTCTCCAGTTCCATTTTATTTCTCTGTAGTTCCATTTGTGCTTGTATTTTAATTTTCTCCAGTTCAATTTCTTCTGGAGTCATTCTTATCATTTCCGTTGGTAGCTCTTCTAATACTGCTTCCTCGAAAACATTTTCGTCGACCATGTGTCTTGCTATTTTTATAACGAGTTCATGCTTTCTCATAGAATTCTGAACATTTAACTCAAGCTTCTCGCCAATTTTTATTATCTCGCTTTTTCTCAGCCTCTCCAACTTTTCCATGGAGGGTTCTTTTAAAAAGTTCTCTATTTTGTCCATTTTTTCTTTAATTTTTCCAAACAGTGATATCAACCAGTAATTTGACTGTTTCAGCAATATTCCTTTTTTTCTTTTCACGGTCTCCCAGGGTAGATTTAAACGGCAGGAATTGTCACACGACTACTAGCAATAAATATTATTAATAATAATCATCCCGGACGAGCCCCCGTAAAATGTCTGTGACGGGGAAATTAACTAAAATCCCTAAACGGGACTTTATTTTCGCACGTGTGAAGACGGGGCAGGTTGGCACTTGATCCCCTACAGAAATAAGTCCTGTTCAGAGTTCTTTTCTCAGGCAGATAAGAACTGGCATATTACGTGAGGGAATAATTTAGGGCCAGACTGGCCACCGCTGGCAAAGGGGTCCAAAATTTCACACTATCACACACCCACCAGGCCGCTAAACTTCTTTCCCTTAGATAATAGAAGAATACGGGCCTATAGGTCTTAGTTGTAATAATATTAATATTGCTACAGTCGGCAACTCCTGTTTCCCGTGTGATACTTTAGGAATTATTAGGACAGTTCTAAGCAAGATAATGTAAGGCGAATAGAAGCTGAAAGGAAAGCATGGAATAATAACATAGACCACATGGTAAAATGAAAATACATAGGTTCTTTACTACGGTTATATATATATATACTTTCAAAATGTCAAAGATATGTAATAGGATAGTCCATGAATATAAATGTCTTTTCCTGGCTTTTATCCTTTTTCCAAATTGAGAGAGAGAGTGGTAACAAAATTTGGGTGTAACGGAAAAATGTCCCAAAGTTACTTATCTTATTTTTTTGACGGGGTTCCACTGGAGAATTTCTCTTCTTTCACGGGCTAGTAGACTTGGTACTGTTTTTAATGCTGGCTTGGAGGATTTTGGAGTCCCTCGTGTCTCAGTCTTTTTGTCTTTAGCCCGGAGTAAAATGGCTATCGTCCGTCTGCCACCAGACTTGCTCAAAAACTACCTTTTTTTGTATTTTACTTCCGTTGAGGGGAAGGGAACCCCACTTCCGTTTGGGGTCCCCCCACCAATCATTTGGCTTCATTTTCTCCTTCCCCTTCCGATGTCCGGCGACCCAAGGTCACTTAGGTGCAAACATCTGTGTGACCCACATTCATTTCTAACGGTCACTTTTTGACTGCTAGATAATTTTAGTTCAACGGGGGGAGAGTATCATTCCCACCTCCTCGTCTCCGTGAGCCATCACGTGACAATATCAACAACTGTAGATTAATTTAATGCCAAATTATTATGATACATATATTAAATATATGATTTGTAAACACGTTTTTTTGATAACATTTTAAAACGAGCTCATTTTTTGCACACAGTAAAAGATTTTCAAGTATTGCCATTGAACACTAATATTTCTATTCAACATCACTTATTCATTCATACACAATTAAGAGATTGTTATGTATCACTGACAAATCAATTAGACAGTCATTTGTTTACACGCAGTTTAATGATCAAAAATTCTATTTCTGACGAGTCAATTTAATGAAAGTCTTGTTTTTACACACTTTAAATGTCAAACAATTCTATTTGCCCCATAAATAGGGCCCAGTTAGATGCTACCATTGCGATTCAGAGTGGAACTTGGAGTAATGTCGATGAAGAGGTAAGTTATATTCCCTAAAGCTCCAAGGCTAGAACCTCACCATCAGATTGTGTAAAGTCATATCCAGGTTTTACTCCTCTGCATAGATGCAATCGGTGTATTCTACACCCTCAGCCGACTAGGCTGTCAGCTCAATACGTTCATACTTCCGGTATTTTGACTGATTCTCATATCAGTGCATGACGATTTAGCTACCTCTCTATATGAAAAAAAAATGCTAATCATCAACAATGTCCTTGCTATCATCCTAAAGATCATCGGGGGGGTGAGGCTCCAGTTCTGGAGCACTGAGGAGTCACCACTTGGTATGTCCCATCTGTGGGTTAAATAGATCTGTTTGGAAATAATTAATATCTAATTGGAATACTAAAATTGAAAAAAATGGTAAACTTACGACTACTGTTTCTTCTGCAGACGAATCAGACCTTCTCCGAAACGAGTGTTTTTTGTTTGTTTTTTTGTTTTGTTTTTTTTTTTGTATGACACTAAACTCTATCTGGTGGTGAGGCTCCATTACTGGAGCTTTTTGATGCCACTTCGTTACCATGGTTCCAAGAACAACACCATCTCACAATCGCAGTATTTGTTAGGGTCCTATCCAAGCGTCCAAAACATCTATTTAAGAATTATATATATTGTTAGGAATGTCTAAAACTTACAAAAGTCAGCAAATTATTTGTATTTGATGGGAATACTTGAAACCATATAACAGTAGGCAAAGAAATGATGATTATTGTCGACAAAAACGTGCAATTAAAAAATGATTACATTAGAAAATATTAATGATAAGTAATGCCTTGGGGATGAAACTGAAGTAAATCCAAAGGAGTGTTCTTCCGTTCAGGAGAGTGTGAAATCATCAATTTCTTGTTCGTTGGTTAGTTGGTTGGGTTTTATAACCTTTGTATGTTATTAAACGCCAAATCCATTTTTATGCATATTATCAGTTCTATTTCAAGCAATTCAGTTTAGCATGAGTACACGGATTAATTGTCGAAAAAATTTCTATTTCGGTTTATTCAAACTTTTCTAATTCAGCTATTTCAGTTTAGTATAAGTACAGATTTTGTTTACACACTGTTAAATGTCAAAACAGTTCGCTATTAAACAATTGAGTTTAGCATAAGCATGCAGTTTGAATGTAAGTACACAGTTTAATTGTCAAAAACATTTCTGTTTAAGCTGTTCACTTTAGTCAAACAGTTCTAATTCAAACAAATCAGTTTAGCGTAAGTTTGCAGTTCAGCTCAATTTAAACCGTAGATAGGGCCCTATTAGGTGCTACCTCTCCGGGCTAGAGTTAAACTGGGAGCAATGGCAATGAAGGGATGCTCTGCATTCCCCAAAGCTCGAGCATCAATGAAACCTCACCATCAGATTGTTTAGTGCCATATCCAGGACACACATTGGGAGAGGGTCTTACCCCTCTGTAGAGAAGCAGTCTCGGTGTATTCTACAGCCCCAGCCGAATAGGCAACATCAATTTGTAGCAATGACTCCTAGGACCACGCTTTGCCCAGTTGGCCGGAATCTGTTTTTGAAATTGAAACTGTACTTACGCTAAAATGAATTGTTTGAAATAGAACTGTTTTGACATTAAACTGTGTGTAAAAAAAGACTATACTTATACTAAACAAATTTTTTTTAATCAGAACTGTTTGACTAAAATGAATAGTCAGAAATAGAAAAGTTTTTGACAATTAAAATTTGTGTTTTTACTAAACTGAATTGTTTAAAACAGAACTGTTTATTTGTATGAAATAACTTTAGCATTGAATAACCTGCAAAGGTTGATATGCCATAAAACCCAAACAAACAGAAATACTCTGATCTACAGTGGAAGTACCTGTTACGGTCCCCACTATGAACAAAATAGATATGTGTGAAAATCATCAGTCACTGATATGAAGACACCGATTAACTTTGTGCAAATTATTTCAGTGGAAAGTTAAAAATATTGATTGTATTGACCATAATCAAACATTTAAAAATGAATCAAATTTCAACATTAAATAACACATAAAATGTTGATATGCCGTTAAAAATGATTTAAAATCCTAGGTTAAAGCATTATACATTCACCTTTTATTTAGGAGTTCTGATGAAAAAATATCTTGACTGAAGCTTACATGTTTTAAATTCGAAAATTTATAATTTCAATGAAAATGTAGGCACAGCTGCGCACCTAATGAAGACCAGACATCTAGACTTTTTCTAGATAAATAAATTCCAGTTTTTATATCACCACTTCTCTTTCCAGGCATTTAAAATTGTCGTAGACTCTTGAAAATTCAGTATCTTATTTCTACACATCTTATGAGATGACTGACCAATTTTTATGATTTCAGGTTCAAATCAACAGCTACAGTAGCAATTGTAATACACCCTACTAAAGACTAATTGTCACAGCTGGTGAATTTCAAAAATGCAATCTGGACGTGAGGACACTTTACAAGAACGATATGCAGTAAAATTCTGTTTTAACCTTGATAAAAAAAAATGCCACAGAAACATATGGAGTGCTTCAAACTGCTTTTCGACCATTTTGTATGAATCGAGCATGAGATGAGTTTTGGAGTGGCATAAGAGATTCAAGGAAGGCAGAGAGTCTGTGAGGGATGATGAGAGGTCTGGGAGGAGTAAGGAAGTCAATACACCAGAGTTGATTGGCCAAAGGGTTAGGGTTACTATGTTGAGGTTTTAAAGGAGTTGAGGAAGAGATTCCGTCGGAAGAGGCCAGCACTCTTCAAATCAGCTCCGTGGCATTTCAACCAGGACAGTGCACCAGTTCACAACTCCATCCTTCTCACAGACTATTTGAGCAAGATGGGCACCACGACAGTTCCTCAGCCTCCCTACAGTCCATACCTTGCTCAATTTTACTTTTGGTTATTCCCTAAGCTCAGAGGCTGTCGTTATGAGACAATTGAGGAGATGAAAGAGGCTGAGACGAAGGTCATTGACATGCTCACACAAGAGGACTTCCATGGGGTCTTCCAGAAGTTGTTGGAACGGTACAAGTGCATTGCAGCTGGAGGAGATTACTTCAAAGGGGACTATAATTTCATTTGTCTACTATCAATAAAAGTGCCCATACGAAAAAAGTCTGGAAACTTATCGTATGCACATCGTGTCTCATTCGCTTCTTCAATGATTTTAATTCATTACCCAGTTTGCAAATACTGCTGCGGTCAGTCTTGGGACCAAAGGTGGAGAATAATGAGAAAACTTCAACATCTTCCACCTAACTGATTCTTAACTAAAATCTAGGGTTATATGATAGGGTCATATGAGTGAGATTACCTAAGGAAAACCAAAATTTCACCTGCCCTTAAACTGTCACTCACATTTGGTAAATCCAAAGGTTAGAATCTTTTAAAATTATCTACACTACCTATTCAAAGATTGATAAGATAATGCGAATCTGTTATTAAACTCAATCTGAAAAAAAAAATAAGCCAGCTTCAATAATTTAATGAAAAATTTTCATCGAAACACAGTTTTGTGTTCGTTCAGTTCTCTCTAGTCTCACCAGATATGACTTCGTGATTCTTTTTTCTTTCTTAAATTAAAAATGAATTGTAAGGATAGAATATGAAGATGAAGAATAAAGAAAGTTTTCGGAGATGTTTCGAATGATTGTTAATTCGCTGGAATACTTGTTTTAAATGCTTAGGCAAATGTTTTGAAGAAATTTAAGGTTAAATCCATTGCCCTGTTCTGAATTGGTTAAGACAGCATCAATCTTGATAGTTTTTTTTAATACACGTCATTAACAGTGAGAATTCGTTTTATGAAATTGAAAAAAAATTACACAATTTGATTCAATCGTCAGAATCTCAGTAATTGTTTGAAAATATTTCCTAACTTGAAAAAAATTCTTGATTTTCTTCCCATGTCGAACATGACTGTAAAACTGATCTGTGTAAACGTTACTTGAAATTAACGTGCATTATTTGATGGTGACATCAGCGTTAATACATAATATACATACGTGTTTTTTTGACTGATTTAAGGTTAGTTTTCTGAATTTAATATACATATCTGTGTATTTATAGTATTATATATATGCACCGGCTCATTGGCCGTGGAGTATTCGCCAATGGCCTGGGAGACCGGGGTTTAATCCCAGATTGAGTGATACTAAAGACTCAAAAATTAGTACTCGATGCCGCCTTACTTAATACACAACATTATAAGATACAAACAGAGGGTAAAGTCAAGCTATCCAGAGAAAAGACGTCATACCCCCTATATCTCAGTGTAATAGCTAATGAAAGACGAGTCATTGACTACGGTCGCCAACAATATAAATATATATATAATTAAATTAAATCGCGAGTCGGAAATCTTCTACTAAAGTTTCACCTAACGGATCATCAGGAAGGCTTCCTGATGATCCGATAAGGTTAAACTTTAGTAGAAGATTTCCGACAAACGATTTAACTTAATTTTATATTTGGCTCCACTCGTGTTGAGCACTCTTGTAATTGTAGCATTGCAGGATTCGCAGAAGGTTTTAGTTTTCTTTTGACCAACTGACTGCATATCCCTTGATTTTTTTCAAGCGGTCGGACGAGGTTGGCCTTTTCTTTCTTTTTGACTTATAATTTTTTTTCTTTTCCCCTCGGGCGGTGATTCAAGATACTTTTATCTCTTGTTCTTGGCGAGTTTTTTCTTTTTTTTTTCTGGTACCGTGAATGCTGGTAGATATTATATATATATATATATATATATATATATATATATACGGGTGTATGTGTCTAGTGTAACATATTAAACTGCATCAGATGGTGTGGCTACAGACTGCAGCTTTGGAGAATGTTGAATATCCATCATTGACATTACTCCTAGGTTCACTCTGAACCAAAGTGTTTGTACCTTTTAGGGTCGTATCTATGGGATAATTAAAACTGTTAAGGGAAAAAAAACTGTTCACAAAACCCAGATGTCTGACATGTTAAGCCCTATGTAAATGCTTTCATCTACTTCCGGCCACTGTGGTGCCGATCTTGTTTTGCTAGTTCAGTACTTTCCAAGAGAAGGATAGGATCACGCTAGTAACGGAAAAAAAACTTTTACTTCCTAGAATAAAACTTGTCAGAAAACTTCTACGAAAAATGTGCACCAACAAAAAATATCCCAACTGGAAGGATGTCACCCACAATAAACAAATCCAACAAACGTAAAACCTTCACTTAACAGGATGGAATAAAGAACAAAGCAGGATAAACCCAGCTCAAACAGAACCGAAAGGCGGAGCATCATAATCTCTACGGAGCTTTGCATTGCGACTCTGGGTCAGGTCAGATTCGTTGAAAGAGGCAACATCAGAAAGGAGACAGGATATACTTTCTAATGAAGCAAGAAAGCGTCAACATACAGAAGTAAATATAGTATGGAATTTATGATCAGCAATAGTCTTCTTTCACGTATTAAAGAGGAACGCAAAAAAATGAATTATTGATAAATCACATTGAGGTTTCAATTTGTGAACACTACATTGTACCGCAATCGTTGTCCGACTAACACAAACAGCCCAGAAAAAAATAAGCAGTTTCTAAGACTAGTTCGACTTGACACTTCAAACAATCCAGAATACTAACAGAATTGTCGTTTTTGGCGATTTTAAAGCGCAAGTAAGCTAATCACATTATGCTTGGGCAGACTGTTTTTATCAAGTTTGGAACGGAGAAGACCAATACAAATAGCAATCAGCTACTATCTGTCTGTTCGGAACACCTCATCGAGTACATCTTCAAGTTACTGTGTGAACTGTAGGACTTTTTGAACACTAGAATGATAAGAGGAACCAACTGTATTATTACGTCAAAGTCAAGTCAACAACCAAATTGGAGAATATGGGAAAATTCCACTCAATAACTTACGCGACTAAGGTCAAAGTCAGGATCTCCAGGTGATCTCCAGGAGACTTAGAGATATTAATGACTCCAAAGGTTTTTACCAAAGCATAGGGGCTGTGTGGACCAAGAGAGAACCATTAAAAACTACCAGCCCTCGATATCAAATTAATGATCACGGAGAAGCACGGGCTTTTGGCAGAGTGAAGGAATTAACTGATTGTAATTTAACAAGGATAACTTTGTTTTTGAGAAAACGTAGTGATAATGTTATACCGCTGTTTTGATTGGGTTCTTGAGAAAAATAAGATTCTTATAATTTTCCTAGAGAACAAGTTGTTTGTTGAGAAGACACAGCTGTGACCCCATATTACAAGAGGTCAACCTGTATTGTAATTGGAAGCTTATAAAAGATGACGACCAGATATGTGTTGAAAATTTTAGAAATAAAGTATTGATGAGTTTTGAGTCGGTGAGGTCAGGGAAAGTGTGGAATAGAATTCTTGCTAGCAAGAGAAATAACCCTTGAACTTGATTTGAACAATAGCTGATTTGGAATGGTTTTCATCTCGGAAATAGATTTTGATTATGAAGAGATGTGTATATAATGGCTGGGTGTTGACGTCACAAGTTACTTGGTATATGGACTGTGAAGCAGACAGAACGATTCGAACCTAAGGAGATAGAACACACGTAATTTTGATAGTAGACGGCCGAGATATAACTCCCAATTACCATGTAAGAATCAGTCATCCAGCTCACATAGTTATGCACTCATGAGTAAATGACACAAGCATTTCACGAAGTCTCTAAAGTTAACTTAAGGCCGACATGCATATAACCATGATAGATGGTTTATTCTGTTTTTTGTTGTTGTTTTTTTATGTACATTCCATGCAATAGTTGATTGTATTTCTCTGGATATACTGTTATTAAATTGTTTATAGATAATCAACTGGCATTATTGTTCTCCCGGAGAAGAGACCGACTTATCCAGTTCAGAACATTTGTTATCAGAGAAGATTACTACGGCTTATCTGTTGAGGAAACACCAGTTTCTTTTGACTTTAAGAACCACAATATCTTTAGAAAAATCCAGCGACACGAATCACGACTGAATGCATGTCAAACGGGCAGTTTCAAATTATAAATGCCCTACCATTCAGACTGCTGTGTAGAGATTGAGATTTCGGAATGAGGTCTAAAACTAGCAGTGCGTCGACAAGAAATACAACGTGCTTTTTTTGAAAGATTTATCTTATATTAGCAGTGACGGTACAATGTAAGTGATAAAACAGCTCAGAAAATGACTCATCCGATAGTAAATGAGACAAAATAGAGGCAGTAGTAGAATTAATAACCAACCATTGAGAAGAATTTGTGAATGACGTAATGAAAAAGAGATTCTAAAGTCTTTGAATATCAAATATATTACCACTTCTCCATAACGTCCCCAAAGTAATGCAAAGATCGAGCGATTTGACATATTTTGGAAGTGTACTGGCAAAATCCCCAAGTGATTGATAAAGGGACTGGAAGACTTAGAAATCAAAGCACACCCAGGGACTATACAGTATTACCGAGAGCGGCCAGAGTACTGAAGATTTCAGAAAACTTGACGCAACTAAAACTCCATTGAGATGCCATCAGCTTAGGCTAGTATGAAATCATATCAAAGGAGTAAAATTGTCGATTTTGCTATCACAGCTGATCACAGTATAAAACTGAAAGAATGTGAAAAGAAGGATAAGTACCTCGACCTTGGTAGAGAATTGAAAAAGCTGTGGAACATGAACGTGACGACTGTACCAATTGTGATCGGTGCTTTTTGCACAATAACAAAAGAATTATTAAAAGGTCTGGAAGACTTGGAAGTTGACGGACGGGTAAAGACTATCCAAATGACAGCATTACTGAGAACGGTCTGAATACTGAGAAAAGTCCTGGAGACTTGAGGAGACTTGCTGTCACTCAAACTCCAGGGAAAACCATTATCTACTACTTATGGGAAAAGTATTTTTAAGTATCTAATTATTATTAGAAAAGTATTTTTAAATATTTTATTATTATTATAAAAAGATTTATTATACTTATGTGAAAAGTACTTATACTAAACTGAATTAGCTTAATTAGAACGGTTTGAATAAACTGAATAGCGTGAAATAGAAATGTTTTTGACAATTAAACTGTGTACTCACGCTAAACTGAATTGTTTGAAATAGAACTGACTATTTGTATAAAAATGAATTTGGCGTTAAATAACCTACAAAGGTTGATATGCCATATAACCCAACCCTCAACCTAGGTCCAGTGTAAAACGTTCTGAATGAAGAACATGGGAAAATGGAATATTTACATTCTAACAAAGCAACCTCATTGTAGCTTGCATGTTGAATGTAAATAGTTTCCTACAAAATTATCAATTTAAAAAATATATATTTTTATCAATCTCTTTAAAGATAAAGTCAAACTTGTATATTGACCTCCGATCCCGACAAATATACCATTCCAAAGACGGTGGAAGTGCATATCCCATTGGCGTGGGCGAGCTTGGCTGACAATATGGGACAGGGTTAAAATCCCACGGTACAGTCACAAGCTGATGCACCGGAAGAGAGTGACCTTTGAACTGCATGACAGTTATTTCCGCTCGATGACGATCAAACATACCATTCCAAAGACGGCGGAAATGCATATTCCGATGGCCAGTTATGGGAAGAGATCTCAGGGGCGTGGAGGCGTGTCCATATCTCCGCGTGGGAGTTTGATGGTAATATAAGGCCGACGAATTGAACGGAAGACAGTGAAAAATCCCGCTGTTCACGCAAGCTTGTCCGGTCGTTGCCCCGTGTGCGTTGTCTCGACCATCGTCTACTTACATCGAAGTGTCCAGGCCTCATAGACGAACGATTCTAATTCCTCTCCTGATTGCTCCTACTTCATACAAGCGTCCGTCGAGAAAATAAATATATATTGTTATATATATTACGTGTAGTTTGTTTGGCCAGAGCGAAACGTAACAAAACTACTGTCGCTTTACAATGAAATTACTTTAAAGAAAAAATAATGAACTCAAATTTTCATGAACAATGCATATTAATTTTTACATAGATATACGTATCTCAATATACATGAAACACACGTTACTGCTGATTACTCTACTAATAATAATGTTGTATTCTATATACTATACTCTAACAACTAATCGTTGATCACGTTGGACAAGAGATGAAAAATATTTTGTATCACTACTTATTTGAAGTAGTGATACATTGAAAACTCTCAAAATAGATGCAATCCATAAATATGATACGGATTTATTACTGAGAAATGAAATTCGAAAAAGGATTGCATGTCCTAGAAGCTGATATGATAAAAATTTAAAAAAAAACTTTAATTCAATATATCTCGGCAAAAGGATGCATTTTTTACAGGACGTGTTCCAAATGACCGTCATTGTACTGGTCTTAATCATCATCATCATCATCATCATGTCGTGCCGCAGGCACAGATATCCCTGACCCTCTCTCGCCACTTCTCCCGATCATTCATCGCCTCTTGTAGGTCCTCAGGACTACATCCCGTAATCTCACATAGCTGCTGAATGTATGTTCGAGCTGGTCGTCCTACTTTTGCCCGGCCATATGAGGGGACCATAGGAGTACATCACTTATGATCTCGTCCCTGCTTCCCCGGCAGTGAGCGGCGTGTCTGGTTCGTCTAACTTGGATAGTTTTTGTGATGGGAAGCAGGTGGTCGTATAGTTGGTGCCTTGTAGGGTGTTGCCGCTAGGACTTGTTCAGTATTGCTCGGAACATACTTGTGTAATTGTCGTCTAGCTTCTTCTCCAGCCATTTTGTTAGCGTCCAAGTAGTGCATCCATACAGCAGTAATAATAAATCATATTAATGGGTTGTATATATTTTCAGTCACCCTGTATAAAGTAAAAATTGAAAAATGATAATCTCCGATGATTTTCTTTTCGCTGCTTCTTTAGATCCAGACTTTATGTTTATTGCAGGGAAGTTTGGTCATTAATGCTATTTACCTTTGGCAACATTAACTTGCTTGTATCGAAATTGCGTGTCGTTTCACCTCTTGCGATTCGATAATTATGACAAAAAAAGATAGAAAATACAAACTAGGATTATTTCAAGTTTAATTTCGTGAAAATACGTTCGACTTTTTAGTGAAAGAATGACATTTCTATTCAATAATTTCAGCGTACTAATAGATATTGATAGACATTGAAATAGGTGAGTTCTTCTTGTTGACTCTCAGACATACGAAATGATGGGGAATTAACAATTTCTAATGAGAATAATATATTATCCTATAAAGAAGACTGTGACTGTTTTTTTTTTTTAATCATTGATATGAGATGCCCTGTCTGTAAGAAATAAATCTTTAATAATAAATATCTGACGTGCAAGTATAGATAATGATTACAGTCAGATTTGTAGACCAAATTAATTTGAATTCTTTGAAAGCAAAATACAGAAAATAGAAAATTCTTTGATATTAAGTTAAGCACAAAGGAAGACATGACAGAAAATTGATTTTTCTCCTCGAAGTGTCTTACTAAATAAAGTTGAAATTCATTTCAATTGCTGTTTTTGAACAGTAGAATTACTTTATGAAAAGCATACATTGAATATATGATATAAGATTTCTACATATCAAATATATGTATATATACTTAAATATGAATAAAATAATGAAAATGAATCAATGTATTTCAGCAACATTGAAGTAGATTAATATTGCTTCCCTAGTGCATTTCATCCTTTAGAGTCTCCAAATTGAGTCCTTGCTTAGGTCTTTGTTTGTGTACCTAAAATTCAAATGCTGCTGTAGCCTCAAGTTAACTATCAAGCGAGCACCTGGCGATCATGTCACACAGAACAGTTGTCTGGTTCCCGGATTGAATTATGTTTCAGTTTCTCATTTCTTCATGGATAGTATAGTGCGGCTATACTGGACCCATATTCTTTTATTAGAGCTCCAATCATAGATTTAAATTAGTCCTCATAAAAGTAATAGAACACATTGAATAGGATTGCTCTTATCGTATTAAAGAACAAGTTTGCTTTCCTCCTTAGTCAATTTTTTTCTGTTGGTTTCTCTAATTACTTCGGTCAACATTATTATTATTTTACTCATTCGAGAGGTTTTAACACTAACGTATTGTTATGGTCAAGGGGAGGTTCAAATGATGACACGACACAGTTTAGTGATAAGAAATATATTAAAGGCAAATAGTACATACATACACGATAGCTAGGAGGAACCCCTCCTCAGCTTAACAATTGGGAATATTACCGCTCTTGGTAACGGCTCGCTGAGACTCGACTGAGACAGAACCGAGGCTAAGACTCCGACTTCGACTGCGCTGAAGAGAGCTCAGTTAGTATATGTCACATGACGACGAGTCCATCTATAGGGGACACCCTAATACGTAGGATGATGTTTTTTTCGACTCGAGTCGTCTGAGGGACAGCAAGTTTCCTCATGTCCCCAGGACATTTTTCGTATTCTGGCCGATCTCAATAATAATGTAGTTTGGAAGGTCTCCATTCATCCTCTTATTTCCATGTCCTCCATTTTATGTACCTATTTCGGGTGACTGTAACAAGAGTGCGAATTACAATTGGTTTAACCGTCACCTTTATGTTCCATATTTTTAACGTTCTTTACCAAGATCAAGGTATTTATCTCTCTTTTTGCTTTTCTTCGGTTTTAGGTGATCCATTTGTAACTCAAAATCCCAGATAAATTTTAGCATCTCATTTTCTTGGATAGATTTTGGGTTGGACATACACCATTTGGTTGTAGAGTCAAATATAAAAATCTTGCACAATTCCCAGTGGATCACCATCCCCACCCATTCGTGTATAGTTTTATACTCTCTTTGTGCTAATTTACTGTATTCGTTTATTACATTATTGTTCGTTTCGTCATTGTCACCACATAACATACATCTGCTATTTTGATGTGTCTTGTCTATTCTTGCTTGAACTTTGTCTTCTTGGCGTTATTTTCTACTGCTGTAAGAAAATATTCACTTTCTCTCTTTGAGTTTCCTTTTCTTAGTTATGTTCCCGTTTTTTTGTCTAAGTTTTCGCTTGTTTATCACTTGAAATGTCCATACATTTGTTTTTCTTCCTATTTTTGTTCTGTTGTTGTCTATATTGTTTCCGTCGCTATAATCAGTCTTCCTCGGCGCTTTTTTATGTAACCTTCTAGTCGTTGTATCTATGCATCGATGCTAACTTGAATACTGGTGAGACCTCTTGTTCATTCTTTTCTTGACAAATTCACTCTATGTCATCTCTAGGATTAAGGCTTTATGCATCCGCGTGAGTTCTTTTGTTCGCTGGTCTATTTGAGTAAGTTCTTCTCTTGTCCACTTTAAGAATGGCCCCGAGCATTTTACGAGGGGGACATTCCAAGTATTTATTACTTTGATGAGATCTCTGCTACGTAATTTGGCTTCAAGGGGTTTTCTCGATTTCCTGGGGGTTTTAATTTTCATATTTTTTCTTTCATCTCCGTATATTTAATGGTGTCCAATATTCCCAAGTATTTGTTGGTTTCCATTTCTTCGAACGTTCTGATTTTATCTTGGTTTAGTAGTACTATTCCTTTTGTCATATGTCGTTTTCCGCTTTTCATTATCAGCATGGTACCTTTTTCTATATAAAATTCGATACTTATATCCTCCTTGCCTTTCCTCACTGCTTGTATTAGGGTTTCCAAATCTTTCTCATTTTTGGTAAACAGTTTGATGCTATCGAGGTACATTAGGTGGTTGATTTTTTCTTGCTATTTATGAAGCTTGTATCCTCCTCTGTCTTTTTAAAGAATGTCATTGAGTGGCATCCACCTTATTAACAATAGCAATGGTATAAAAATATTTTTATCTAATGATATTGCAATTAATTCCCAGACAATCATTTGTTTTATTTGTTTACTTCTGTGACAAGCATTTATTATTTTGTATATTTTGTAAAGGGAAATATTTCGGAAAGTGATGAAATGCTTTGTCTGTGCGTTTGGTTTAAAAATTTTGAACTGCAACGTTTTAAGTTTTAAAAAAAAACTAGCGTTTCAAATTATCGTCTGCTTAAGGAATTCGATAGAATATTTTAACTGACGAAAAAATATCAGTAGGAATAGTGAATTCGTAGCACGAAAAGGTTCTTTCTCCGGTTTTTCATAAGTCGAAAAATCGAAATTCAAATATTTGAAAATTTATAATCATAATGTCTAGCGTAATTTGTATTCTAACTTTTATATATATTCGTTTATGCATTGAGAAAAATTCATTGTAATTTGAACTAGCAAGTTCATTTGAAAAAAAAAGGGTAACATTCTCCAGATGAATAACTCTTTTTAATACGTAAATAAAAAAGGTATTTTTTAATATTTATTTGTCTTGTGTTTCTGAAATTCGTAGAAAATAAGTTTCATTTTAAAATAAAAATCTCAAACAAATTTTGTTAAAGATTATTGTTTAAGATTAATTCTCTTTTTACAGTTGAAATTAACAAGACAGTTGTTTAATTCCCATTACATTTGTAGTATCAGTTGAACTAAAATAATTTAAAATTATATTATCTAGTTTTTTTCTTTTTGCAAATGAACAAACATAAACAAAAAGGGGAAAACTTTTATAAAATTGTTTTTTATTTAGAAACAAGTTGTATAAACATTTCAGTTTTGCCTTTCTTTTGACACTGTAAAACTGTTAATTATTTATCTTTAAGATATCGCTTGAGAACTTTTAAGCAAATATCGTTATATATTTTTTGTGTTAAATGAAATTTCTTGGATTCGATTTCTGGATTTTTAAAATTGTTTTTTTTTTTCATCTTAAAAACCTTCAACTGAATCGTCTGAATTTGCAGACGATCTTCGTTTTATCAATATCAGAGTTTATCTTTAATTTGTCTGATAACTTTTAATTGTTAAATCACATCTTTTCTGCACAGAAACTATTAAGTATATTTGTAGAAAAATAAAATAGAATTTATTAAATTTTGATTTTAAAAAAAGAATTATAAAATTTTGTTGAATATAGAAAATTATATTTTCCTTAAAAGATTATTAAATTCAGTTCCCCTCTCCAGTTTTCCATGTTATTATTGTTCTGACGTTCTTCATCTGTCTTATCATTTTTGCTTGTTGTCGTAGGTTTCTTATCAGTGTTTCCAGTAGGATTTTCAATCCAGGCTTTGAGTTTCTGTTCGTGTTCTTTAGGGGAACACCGATTTCATCTCAGACAAATTTCGCTCCTGCATAGAATAGTTCGTTCAATTCGATGCAAACAGCTTATTAATTTCATTAACCAAGTCAGAAACAGTATTTTCAGCAGGAACATCAACTCTGCAAAAGGCAAGATATAAAATTTGTCGGCCTCTTAAAAAGGTCAGATATACATGTTGTCAGCCTCTCAGACAGTGACAAACAATACCAGCTGATCCATATTAACCAACACCTCTGCTCGGGTAGGATATGACACAAGGTTAATTTTAAGTGGAGTTTAACAGATTTGAATTCAGAGATTTTCCTTCTCCTAGACTAGATGCCTCACTAAGGCTGAAGAACCTTGTCTGTCCTACTATTTACCCGTAACTGGAGGGAGAATAATTGGATTCATACCTTTCCCAAGGGTATTAGTGCTATGTGAAATGCAATTAGCTTGGTCAAGGATTTGAACTCGTGTCACTGTGTCCATTTCCTACGACGATAACCATTACACCATGGGCACCTCCAAACCAGCTTATCTCCACGCGAGAGTATGCAGATATTAATGGCTCAAAAGTTTTTACCAAATCCTGAATCACCCGGAACAACATCCAGCCCTTTTCTCTTTCAGGAGAATATGTTTGATTCCCTATAGGTCTCCTTATACGAGAAGAATTTTCATTTAGTTTTTGCTAGAGTGTCGTCTGTATTTTTTTTTTTTTTTTTTGTTAATTTTTCTTTGAAATTTTTTGAGGTCTTTGTTTTAACACTCCTTTTTTGCTTGTAGGGTTGAGACAAAATTTTAGAATTAGTTTTAGGAAATCGATTTAAATTGTGTCTAATTTTTTTTTTTTTGATTGGTTAAATATTTTAGGTTTTGTGTCATTGGTTTTGTTAGTTATGGTCTTTTTGTTAAGCTTTGTGTGGTCTAAAGATAGTTTCTTTTTTGCGACCTAAAAATGGTTTCTTATTGTGCTGATATTATTTTTTCTAAGGTAATTTGATTTGCCAAAGAAAAGGTTTCTTACATTGTTGCTGTTATCTCATGAATAGTTAAAAGGTTTTCTCCTTTGGTTCTGAAGTGTACTATAATGGGTGAAGTATAACTCTTTCTCAATTCGTGGGTATGTGTTGTGGTTGCTCTAATATTTTGTGCGTAATGATTTTTATCGGGATTAATTTTATATCTGTTTTTGTCGAAAAAGTAGTTTTCTACTGAATGGCTTCTGTTTTATGGTGATTGAACGAATTCATTCATGTTTGCTGGTATTTTAGGGGATTAACTTTCTCTTTGTTTATGGTCGTTTGCGTGTGTGTTGGTTTAATTTGTTGTGTGAAAATATAAGTATGCTGTAGATTGTATTTTGACAGTTTTCTATTGTGTGGATTTTATTGAAGGTGATAATTGTGTATGAGGTTGTTGTACTTAGGTTTTTGCTTTGAGTGCGACTATGTAGGCTCTTTTTTTATGAGTGATTTTGTTTTTGTTTTAATTTTCATCCTTTGCACGGTATTTTTTTTTCTTATCTATTTTACTTTGGGGAGTAGATTTTTCAGCTTTTCACTTTTTTGTCTATGGTTTTTCTTGTTTTCCTTCCTACCTTAATATAAATATACATATACATACACTTGGGCGGGGTCGCCAAGTCGTGCTGGCTAATTAAAGAGTGTTAATTCAAACTTCAGCCATTACGTTCACTTTTGAACTAATATCACTGGGAAAGGCATGAACCTCTCATCCCACATTTAATGGCAATATAGAAATACAACTTTTCTACTACTAGAGTAGCTGAGACATTTAGTAATACAGGAATGTTGAAATTACAAAGAATACAACTAACCAAAACTATATATATATATATATATATATATATATATATATATATATATATATATATAAACAGTGTTTGATTGTTTCGGAGGAACTAGTGGGGTATCGGCTTTATTTCCCAAATTTTATGGACTATAATTTTGGGGAAGCATGGAGCCCCATTTTTTTTTTCTCTTAGAGAAGAAGAGGAGCGGTTATGCCTGATTATTGTAATAATCTAGCGATCCCTAGTAAGCCATATTCACTGACACATCCACACAATACAATAATTGCAATAATTCTTCACCAGGTAAGCCGCAATCAGCAAAATACTGCACATGTTTAGTGAGAAAAGCTCTATTAAAAATACTGGATGAAAATGAAAGATTTAATCTACAAAAAAATGATATATTTTCAATTGTTAGAAATGATGGGGATGGGAGAAAAAACCCGGAACAAATAAAATAAAACCAAAGTAAATAGCCCGTTTGGTTACCCTCCCATTTCCCCGTCTATAATATGGAGGCTGACTGTTTTCTGGTCTTCGAAAGGACCGACAACAAGCCTAATCTTGCCTAATGGCGGAGAGATCTAAAGTTAATCGGACAAAAGAAACTCAGAATGGGAGTCAATGTTGGAAGCTAATATGGGTTCCAGAGATGCGAATTTAAGAATGAAATTCGATGATCTTAAGAAAAGTGGGGCGGGTTCAAGGGATGAGGTACGAAATAGAATGCGGCGAGGAAGATCTTGGAAACTAACCACTAGATGACGGGGACAATAACTCACAGTAGTGTGCTTGGAAAATGAGGAAGAAGAATGCCTACCTAACTTGGATGGGGTCCCGAGGGACCCGGGTCGCAGTCGTCATGTGCAGGAAAAGGAAAGGATCAGTCCATCGTTGCGCCCTTTCGAACGACCAGGCTCGTTGCACGCACCCACTTTCAGTCCAATGTTATTCGGTTCAAGCTTTTTCTATCGCACCTAATTTTTACTATGCTGATGCCGAAAAAACAAAATCAGATCAGGATGAGACACATTTGCACCATCATGCAATCTTATATTTCCCGTCATCCAAATCTCCTTTCTAGCTACAGGTATGATCGCGAGAAACATTATACAATTCTCACCCACATAATGAAGCAAAACGTTATCTACGACATAATTAACGTCGTGCAGCACGAGCTGCTTGGGTTCGATATAGGCCGTCTACTCCCCGACGTGATTCTAAAACGAGCGAACTCACTCGCAGTAGTTGATGGTGTGCTCAGCCGTTTCTTCTTAGCCATTGCCGCAACGAGGACAATCTGGCATGTCTGCAAGGTTTGTTATGTAATTCAATCTGAGAAGGGACAATGCGTTCCGAGCAAGCTGCCAGGTGAGCTAGAACTCGGAGTTGTTCAAGAAGCCTTAATCTGGCTCCCAGTTCCATTGCGAGCGAACTCCCCCTCCCTTCTTTTTGATTGCCCATTAGGTAGGTGTCGCCGGTTTAGCTTTTTCGGCTGGTTTCTTACAGGGAGGAATTGGGCTGTCGGAAGAAGTCTCCCCGTTTGTTGACTGGGATGCGGGTAGCATATGCCACTAGTCTCCAATTGCACTTCTGGTTCTTTGTTGTCTTTGCTTTGATCTTCCTCGTTCTTCTTGGCTTCACACGGAAGGCTTCAAGTTTTCTTGTTTCGTTGAGTAGTTTGTTGTCTGCATTTTGATAGGAGTTTTCTTGGGAATCATCCGTAGCTGAGAAGAGCAACCAGAAGTGTGGGCAATGGCTGGGGTTGTAGGAGCTGTTGTGGCTATTGTTACTGGTCATGTTTATGTAGGCTGGTTCGAAAATGAACGGTGCATAAAACGGGGATATATATATATATACAGAGAGAGAGAGAGAGGGAGAGAGAATAAGAAAAAATCAAGCAAGCTAGCTCTTAGGTCACGTAGGAATCAAACTTTACGATAGAAAATTACAAATGAGATCTTCACCTTATGGGGTATCGGCTGTCAACAAATTGTCAGCAAATATTAATAACCTCACCGGTCAACACCAACAGTAGACTAGCCAATCAGTGAGGACTAATGAATATATGAACAATGGCAAATTACAAAGTCAAGACATAATGAAGCCTTGTTACTTAGAAGCAGTATCTTTTGTATCGCTCCACTAAAAACAAGATGGCTACCCGAATTCCAATAGATTATTAGTCAATGGTAGCAAAACTTTTCTGATGAATCCAATATGAGTTGTGGGGAGTGAAGTTCCTAGGATATCTTAGATTTAAAAAAAAAACTTATTTGTCAAAAGCAAAGACGAATGTTATTTTCCTCTACACAGAGCTAACATCTTTAAGAAGATTGGAATCAGATCTATAACGGATAGAGAAGATTTCAAACCCTCTGAAGGAAGCTGGGAAAGTTATAAACGACGGACTTCTGATTGAAAAGCAAAAACAATTACCGACGCCGACTACGCCGATGACATAGCGTTACTGGCGAATACACCCAACCAAGCCGAGACACTACTGCATAGTTTGGAACGAGCCGCCGCAAGCATTGGACTCCATGTCAATGTGCGCAAAACGGAATATATGTGCTATAATCAAACAGGTGACATTTCCACACTAGACGATACCTCTCTGAAACTGGTGGACAAATTCACCTACCTGGGAAGCAACGTCTCATCAACCGAAAAAGACATCGACACACGGTTAACGAAGGTATGGACAGCTATCAATAGGCTTTCGATCATATGGAAATCAGACCTGACCGATAAAATGAAACGCAGTTTATTGCAGGCAGCGGTTGTGTTGATACTGTTATATGGATGCACTACTTGGATGCTAACAAAACGGCTGGAGAAGAAGTTGGACGGCAATTACACAAGAATACTGCGAGCAATATTGAACAAGTCCTGGCGGTAATACCCTACAAGGCAACAACTATACGGCCACCTGCCTCCTATCACGAAAACTATCCAAGCTAGACGAACCAGACATGCACAATACTGCTGGAGAGGCAGGGACGGGCTCATAAGTGATGTACTCCAATAGACCCCCGCATATGGCCAAGTAAAAGCAGGACGACCAGCTCGAATATACATACAGCAGCTATGTGAGGATACCGGATGTAGCCCTGAGGACCTGCCAGAGGTAATGAATGATAGGGAGAAGGGGCTAGAGAGGGTTAGGAATATCCGTGCCTACGGCACGACATGATGATGATAATGATAACCCAGAAGAAGAAAACCTTGACTTTTTCAGAATTTAAATATGTCTAAAAAGTTATCAAGAAACAGAGCGTATGGGTACTCCCACACCAGATAAATCTAACAATATATTACAAATGAAGACTGCATTTAAGATTAACCCAAGGAATAAACTTGAGGTAAGTACTCATTCTTGCTTTGATTGTAAATCAACAAATTATAATTATAAAAATTACCAGAAACCTCTGTAAAATAGAGACGACTCTAAAATCCCTCCAGGGCAGACAAATATTATTTTTAACGTATGTGGGAAGAAGGGGCACAAAGCATTTGAATGTAAAAACCGTAGGCAAAGAGTTTTTTTTATCGTAATATACAAACCTATTCTAAAGGCCAAACCTCTTTCTTTGCCTTAGGATATGATATTATTTCAGATAAGAATAATTTATGAAACGACTGCGGGGCTACCAAGCAAGTCATAACTGTAGAATTTTGAACCAGAGAACGATTTTGTTGAATTTGCTGTGGCACAAGGCAATATGAAAGGGGCACCCAAAGAGACTCGAACCGAAGTCTCCCGAGCAATTGGCGAACAATTAAGTAAATGTACCAAAAACAGAAAAATTTTTTCAAATGACTCCGAATTACGTGTGGATTTTAATGTGTTAGAAACAAAAAAAAACAGTTGCTTTATTAAAAACAACATATATACAATAAAAGTGTACATATGTTTGGAGTATGTAGTCCCTGGCAGTTAGAGGAGAAGGGAAGAAGGAGCGGTCTTTTGTATTACTCTGTTGTTCTATGGGGCCGTAGCTAGTCAGCGTTACTGACACTTCCGTACAATATAATAAAAAATCAAGTCATACTCTCCTTGCGTACAACTAACACCACAATACCACAATCATACTATGGACCTATTTAAAATGTTCCCATTCATATGCAGAATAAAAAATAAATAATTGAGAAAAATACAGTGATAGCAAATGGTTAGAGGGTAAAACCAAAATAAAAAGAAAAACGTGTTTCGTTACCCTGCTTCCTACTCCCCTCGGAAAGCCAACTGTTTTCCGATACTTAAAATTAGAAACAAGTCGGGCAATACCTAAAATGGGAGGGTGGTCAAGATGAGTGCCGCTGAAAACAAATTGGGGAGGGTGTGGGCTATTTCTGGTGTCTGTTTGGTGTTTTCATTCTTATGGTTGCATGTGTTTCATTGCAAAAAGGGCGTTTTTTCCGTGTCATGTTCCCGGGTAGACGTTTTCATTTTCCGGGGTCTGCACGGGGGGGGGCATCAGAAGAGGGAGTTACCTGTCTCCGTTTTTCTTCGTTATTACCCTCTTTGGCTTGGGTGGATAAGATACGGGTCGTCTTCTCCTTCCACCGACTCAATACTACCTCTCTTTCTGAGAGGGGAAGAGGAGGCTACGCCAGTTACTCTTAATCCACTTTTCTTCATAATTTTTTCAGGTGGCTTCGATGGAGAGGGCCTTGCTTTTTTTTGTGAGATCCATCCACCCTTCTCTTTTTTCCTGACTGATGTTTAGCTCCTGTGTGGGTTTCGGTTCAGACTCGAGTGTCCCCTCGGTGGCTTAGTGTTTTCCATTTGTTTTCAGGCATAGGTTCCGGCCAACTGTGCCTGTTGGTGACATAATCAGCGATGTGATCGACTGCTTTCAAAACAGTATGGTTTCTGGTATCATCTGGAAACCCTCCTGCTTTAAACATAAAAGGAAAGGATTGTCATGATTTACGGCTCCGGATTCTGCTCTCGATGGAGTGACCTCCCCCCCACACACACACACACACTTGTCCGCATGCACTAAAGAATGATGCCAGCAAGTTGTTAGGCAGGTCCAAAAGCACGTTAAAGATTGTGACTTTTGTTTTTCTTGTGCCGAGGTAGTTTGGCTGTTGTCTGCTGTATTTAGTCAGAATATTCTTCTCGGCTAGCTTCGCTGCTTCTTCATCAGTGGGTAGTAGGATATCCCACGTAGCGTAGATCCTTCTGCAGTAGTAATAACATGGGATCATGCAATAATGAATTTTGTTCTCGAATAATTGACTTGAATTGAAATTTCCACAAATATAAAATTGTTTTTCTTATCAACAAAGGTGGATACAACACAGATGACTAACAAGAAAGCTACTTTCCATTTATAGTGTTCAAGAAAAAGAAAAGTATATCATATTGAAAGGATTCGTTAGAAAACAGTCAAGTTCTTTCAAAATAGCTCAATTAGTTTACACGTCAGAGTATATAACCAAACCTACCTAAAGCATTAAAGAAAATACTCATCGCTCTGAATCAAGATAAACCTGAAGAAAATAATAAGAAAGAGAAAAAAAAATTAGGGGAATATCAAAACTTACGTGGGCATTTGGTGAGTGTTAGAAACAGAAAACATTTACTAAAAAAGAAAGGTCGGAGAATAAATGTGATCTACTAAAGAAAAAACTGGCGTATTTACAGAGAAACCAACAGGCTGTCATATAGGAAAACTATACGAACTAACTTGACAGCAGATTCAATGTACACTTCAACGTTAAACAGGTATTTTCTCATTTCATATCATAAATAAGATGAACTTGGAAATTTTAGATAATAGAATCAAATTATTTTTAACTGAACCAAAACAATTGACATCTTGTAATAGCAGAGATCTTTCATACGAAAGAGAAATATTTAACAGGATTGGGATCATTAAAGGTGGGTTTTATATATTGGGAAAATAACAATATAATTACAAAAGAAAAGAAGTGTTTTTTTAAAGAGATTTATATCCATATGATGAAGAATATAGATTCTTTTTTTTTCAAATATCATCATAACCACAAAAATTGAATTAGAAGCAGAAGATACTCCGCAAAAAACAATTACCGACGCTGACTACGCCGATGACAGCGATACGGGCAAATACACCCACCCAAGCCGAAACACTACTGCATAGTTTGGAACGAGCAGCTGCAGCCATAGGTTTCCATGTCAATGCACACTAAACGGAATATATGCGCTATAATCAAACAGGTGACATCTCCACACTAGACGGAATCCCTCTTAAACTAGTAGACAAATTCACTTACCTTGGAAGCAGCGTCTCATTAGCCGAAAAGGATATCGACACGCAGTTAACGAAGGTATGGACAGGTATCAAATAGGCTATCGATCATATGGAAATCAGACCTAACCGATAAAATGAAACGCAGCTTCTTCCAAGAAGCTGTTGTATCGATACTGCTGTATGGATGCACTACATGGACGCTAACAAAACGGCTGGAGAAGAAGCTATACGGCAATTACACAAGAATGCTGCGAGCAATATTGAACAAGTCCTGGCGACAACACCCCACAAGACATCAACTATACGGCCACCTGCCTCCTATCACGAAAACTATTCAAGTTAGACGAACCAGACATGCAAGACACTGCTGGAGAAGCAGGGACGAACTCATAAGCGATGTACTCTTATGGACCCCCACATATGGCCAGGCAAAAGCAGGACGACCAGCACGAACATACATTTAGCAGCTATGTGAGGATACGGGATGTAGCCCTGAAGACCTGCCAGAGGCGATGAACGATAGGGAGCAGTGGCGAGAGTGTGTCAGGGATATCCGTGCGGGCGGCACAACATGATGATGATGATGATGATTCATGCAAATTAGGTTGTATATCCATTCGATGTATCTCGCATTTGATACTTACCATCTCTTCTGTGGACTATGGAATCAATGTTGTCTATTAGCGTGATACAAATAAAATTTTAGTTTCAAAATTTCCCCAAGGAAATTTGAAGAAGGCAGGAGAGTAAAATGGCTGAAACTCTGTACGTATTACATCCAATTTCTGTATAACAATTAAGAGAATTTAAATTTCTGATTTGGAGATCCAAGAAAAAAATAGAGAAGATTGTTAAGAAGATTCACCAACCTGAAATGAAATGTTTATATTGAAAAACAAGAAACCTCTAACGTAAGTAAAAAGCAAAATAAAGAAAATCTAAACGCAACATACCTCTTCAATAGAGATTTTTAAAAAATCAAACAAAAAAGAGAAAATAAATGTAGGAATAAAAAAGATAATCGTGACTGAAAGGAAGACAACAAAAATGTCAACGTGGAAACCGAAAACGTAAGCAAATTATTACCAAATAATTTAAAGGGTTACATCACTGAACTACGCGAGCTAATTTTTGCCGGCGCGAAACTTGTCTGAGATAAAATTGGGGTTATCCTAAGGAACCAGAACGGAAATACAAACAGTCAATGGGAAATTAGGCTAGAATGACGGATAAAGAAATTGCAACAACAAGCGAAAGTGCAAAGTAAGAAAAAAACGTTCAAGGTTATGTTTGGATGAATAAATCAATATAAAAAAGCAGACAAGTCTCACTATACAACTTGAAGAGATAAATCAAACGATAAGGCTGAAAGAAATGGTGGTGCCCGTGGTGTAATGGTTATCGTCGTAGGAAAAGGACACGGCGACACGAGTTCAAATCCTGGACGAGACTGATTGCATTTCACATTGCACTAATACCCTTGGGAAAGGTATGAATCTAATTATTCTCCCTCCAGCTATGGGTAAATAGTAGGACAGACAAGGTTTTTCATCCTTGGAGAGGCAACTAGTCTAGGGGAAGGAAAACTTTGAATTCAAACCTGTTAAACTCCGTTAAAAAAATTGACTTTGTGTCATATCCTGCCCGAGCGGAGGGGTTGGGTAAATATGGATTAGGGTGAAAGAAAAGAGACGTTTATATACAGCGATAGGGTCGAGCAATGCAGCGAAATAGGACATTCTAAAATAACGATAAATAACATGAAAAAATATTCATAGGACAAGAAAGAGACCCAGAGGTGAACATACATCTTGAGTAAAACAGAGTAACATTGAATAAAGTAAAGAGTTGGAGAATTCCATGTAATGATGACATATATGGATTCTGGCTCTTCAAAGAAACAAATATACGCGAATGAATGAAAAACGGAAGAGGCAAATATACGAGAATGAATGACAAACGGAAAGACTACACTAATCCTAAAAAAAACATCATAATAATCCTCAACCCAGAATCTGTCCTGGAGAATGAGGCACACAAACTCCAATTGGTTTTCACATACGTAGAGATGGATCATCTAATCTCGGTCGGACAATCAGACCTAATAATAATCAAAAAAAGAAAAAAAACAAGAACATGCAAAATTGTGGACTTCGCTGAACCGGCTGGTCACAGAGTAAAATGGAAAGAAAGTGAAATGAAGGATAAATACTGCGACCTTGCAAGGCTATTGAAAAAACTGATGGACATGAAAGAGACGTATATAGCAATCGTGATTAGTAATCTTAGTACAGGCACCGAAGAATTAATAAAGGGACTGGAAGACTTGGAAATAAGAGGACGAGTGTAGACCATCCTAACTCATCATCATCATCATATCGTGCTGGCAGCACGGATATCCCTGACCCTCTCTCGCCACTCCTCCCTATCGTTCATCGCCCTAGGTAGGTCTTCAGGACAACATCCTGTATCCTCACATAGCTGCTGAATGTACGTTCGAGCTGGTCGTCCTGCTTTTGCGCGGCCATGTGTGGGGATCCATAAGAGTACATCTCTTATGAGTTCATCTCTGATTCTCCAGCAGTGTCCTGCATGTCTGGTTCGTCTAACTTGAATAGTTTTCGTGATAGGGGGCAGGTGGCCGTACAGTTGGTGTCTTGTGGGGTGTTGCTGCCAGGACTTGTTCAGGATTGCACGCATCCTAACTAATACATACTTTAGAACGACCAGAATACTTAGAAGAGTCCTGGAGACTAGAGAAGACGTGTTGTCACTCAAACTTCAGTGAAAGAAAATCTGCTTACACTGATTTAAAATACTCTCAATGAGTAAAATAATAATAATAATAATAATAATAATAATAATAATAATAATAATAATTAGGAATTTTGGAGACTAACACCATCAAAAAAGTCGAAATGAAAAACAAAATTCAAAAAGAATATCTCAGGAGAACTAGAAAACTACTCGAGACAAAACTCAATTGCAGAAACCTCATCAAAGGAATAAATACTTGGGCAGTGCCCATCGTTAGATACTCAGGACCCTTTCTCAAGTGGACCAGAGATGAACTTGCACAAATTGACCAAAGAACTAGAAAACTAATCACAATGTACAAGGCATTACATCCCAGAGACGACGTGGACAGACTATATGTACCGAGAAAAGAGGGAGGTGAGGACTTGCTAGCATCGAAGACAGCGTTGACACATCCATACAACGACTCGAAGAAAAAATAGAAAAACACGAAGGAGGACTGATTACAACCACCAGAAACAATACTGACAACACGATAGATAACAGAATGACAAAAAACTAGGAAACAAAAATGGGAAAAAACAACTCCATGGGCGTTTTAAACAACTAATAAACACGACAAAACCTGGACATAGCTAAGAAAAGGGAACTTTAACAGAGAAACAGAATCTCCCCTAATGGTAGCACAAAATAGCGCCATAAGAATCAATCATATCAAAGTGATGATAGATTAGACGAAACAAAATAGCAAGTGCAGACTATGCGGTGACAGAGATGAAACTATCAATCACATAATAAGCGAATGCAGCAAATTGGCACAGAAGGAGTACAAGGCTAGGCACTACTGGGTGGTCAAGGTGATCCACTGGGAAATGTGCAAGAAATTTAAATTTGACCATGCCAACAAATGGTATATGCACAAACCAGCACCTGTCCTAGAAAATAACACGCACAAATTCCCGTGGGACTTTGATATATAAACGGATCACTTAATCTCGGCCCGAAGACATGACCTTATAATAATCAAGAAAAAAAAAAGAAAATCTGCAAAATTGTTGACTTTGCTGTCCCGGCAAACAACAGAATAAAACGGAAAGAATGGGAAAAGAGAGATACGTACCTTGACTTTGTTAGAGAATTGAAAAAAACTATGGAACATGAAGGTGACAATTATACCAATTGAGATTGGTGCTTTTGGCACGGTAAATAAGGATTATTAAAGGGCCTGGAGATTGGGAAGTTGCCGGCCGAGTGGAGACCATCCAATCAACATCATTATTGAAAACGGCCAGAATACTGAGAAGAGTCCTGGAGACTTGAGGAGACTTGCTGTCACTCAATCTCCAGTGAAAGACCATCAGCATAAGCTGATGTGAAAAACTCTTATGAGTAATAATAATAATAATAATACACGATGGAGGACTGATTACAGCCATCAGAAAAGATACTGATAACACGATGGAAAACAGAATGACAATAACTAGGAAAGAAAAATGGGAAGGAAAGCAACTCTATGGGCGTTTTAAACAACTAATAAACAACATCTCATACGAAAAAACGTGGACATCCCTAAGGAAAGGAAACTTTAAGAGAGAAATAGAATCTCTCTTAATAGCAGCACAAAACAACGCCATAAGAACCAATCATTTAAAAGCGAGAACTGATAAGACGTAGCTAAATAGCAAATGTAGGCTATGCGATGACAGAGATGAAACCATCAATCACATAATAAGCGGATGCAGCAAATTAGGGCAGAAGTCATATAAGACTAAACACAATTGGGTGGGCAAGTTAATCGACTGGGAGACGTGCAAGAAATTTAAATTTGACAATGCCAACAAATGGTATATGCACACAACCAGCAGCTGTCCTAGAAAAACACATAAACTCCTATAGGACTTTGACATACACACGGATCACCTAATGTCGGCCAGAAGACCAGACCTAATAATAATCAACAAAAAGAAGAGAACTTGAAAAACTGTCGACTTTACTGTCCTGGCTGACAACAGAATAAAACTGAAAGAACGTGAAAAGAAGGATAAGTACCTCGACCTTGCTTGGGAATTCCAAAACTATGGAACATGCAGGTGACAATTATGCCAATTGTTATTGGTGCATTTGGAACAGTAACTAAATGATTACTAAAGGGACTGGAGGACTAGGAAGTTGGCAGACGTGTGGACACCATCCAAACAACAAGGTTATTGAGAACGGCCAGAATACTGAGAAGAGTCCTGGAGACTTGAGGGGACTAGCTGTCACTCAGACTCCATTGAAAAAACAACAGCTAATGCTGATGTGAAAAACTCTAAAAGAGTAAATAATAAGAATAATAAGAAGAAGAATGACGATAGAGACGAAACGATCAATCACATTATAAGCGACTGCAGCAAATTAGCACAGAAGAAGTACAAGGCGAGACATGACTGGGCCGGCAAGGTAATCCACTGGGAAACGTGCAGGAAATTTCAATTCGACCATACAAACAAATGGTATATGCATGACCCGGTGCCTGTCCAAGAAAATGATTCGCATAAACTCATGTGGGACTTTAACATACTGTTATGTTTTCACCTTTTGACCCGGCCAAAAATGCCATTCAAGGTGATGCACCGGAAGGAAGTGACACATTCTAGTGGCAGTTATGAGAGAAAATCGCGTGGGCGGAAATTGGCTGATGAAATGGGATGAGGTAAAGAAAAATTCCATTATACTCTCATAGGCTGACGAACCGGAAGAGAGTGACCTCTGAACTGGATGACAGTTTTTTCCGCTCGATGACGATCACACAGGCCATTCCAAAGTTAGCGGAAGTGACGCATCCCAGTTGCTAGATATCGGAAGAAGTTGCGGAGGCGTGTCTATATCACCGAGTGGGAGTTTGAAGGTAATATAAGGCCGACGAATTGAGGACAGTTGAATACAGGCGAGAAGGAAGGCAAGCAGTACAGTTGGAGACGGAGTTGGACGAGATATATAATAGGGAAAGCCAGCACCCCCGAGAGTGGACTCCAAGGCTCCGGTTAAGCAGCCATGGAGAACGAGAAAGAAACAACGCTGACGGCCATAACTTTGGGATCAAAATATTTCAGTTATGTTCGGTCTCCAGCTCCCTCTCACACGCAAACTTTGAGTAACCCTTTTTGAAACCTTACAAATAAAGTGAGAGGTAAAATATTTTATAAAGAAACCTTCCTGCGTCTTTCTTCCTGCGTCGTTTATTTCTACGTCTTTATCATCGTGCGGGTGTCTTTATTATCATGTCGTTGTGATGCTGCATGAACATGTATATGTGTATATAAGCATATTTATTATGTAAGTATATAACAATACAAACGGATCGCCTAATCCCGGTCAGAAGATCAGACCTCATAATAATCAACAAAAGAAAGAGAATCTGCAAAATTGTTGACTTTGCTGTCCCGGCGGACCACAGAATAAATCTGAAGGAAAGTGAAAAGAAGGTTAAGTACCTCGACCTTGCAAGAGAATTTAAAAAAACTGTGGAACATGAAAGTAACGATTGTGCCAATTGTGATTGGTGCGTTAGGCACAGTAACTAAAGGATTATTAAAGGGCTTGGAGGACTTGGAAGTTAGCGGACGGGTGGAGACAATCCAAACGACAGCATTGCTCAGGACGGCCAGAATACTGAGACGAGTCCTGGGGACTTGAGGAGACTTACTGTCACTCAAACTCCAGTGAAAAACCATCAGCTAATACTGATGTGAAAAACTCTAGAAGAAGAAGAAGAAGAAGAAGAAGAAGAATGATGATGATAACAATAATAATAAAAATAATAAGGAGAAGAAGAAAAATTAAATATTTATTTCTTGATATGTAAGATATTGTACATATGTTTGTCTACTTTCTATGGGTTTTTCATTTTAAATATAAACATAGATTTTCACTGATATAATTTTATTTATAATCTTGACGACAAAACGCACTGAAAACGATGCAGCCTTTCAGATTATTTTATTAGATATACTCTATCATGGTAAATGAGAAAGAAAATATACTGATGGTTGGTTGCTTGCTTTGGTTTATGGGATATCAACTTTTGTTAGTTATTTAATGCCAAACCCATTATACAAATAATCAGTTCTATTTCAAACGATTTAGATTATCATGAGTGCACAGTTTGTCAAAAACATTTCTATTTCAAGCTATTCACTTTAGTCAAACAATTCTAATTCAACCAATTTAGTTTAGAATAAGTATCGATTTTGTTGACATACAGTTAAATGTCAAAACACTTCCATTTCAAACAATTCAGTTTTCCATAAATACGCAGTTTAAATGTAAGTACACAATTTAATTGTCCAAAACACTTCCATTTCAAGCTATTCAGTTTAGCCGAATTCGTCTAATGCAAACATTTCAGTTTAACATGAGGACGGAGTTTAGTTCTATTTAACCCATAGATAGGACCCTCTCAGGTGCTACCATTCTGGGTCAGAGAGGACCTGGGAGAAATGGCAATGAAAGGGTGCTCCGCATTCCCCAAAGCTCCATCATTACTAGAGCCTCACCTCCAGATAGTTTATCCAAGACACTCGTTGGTGGGGTCTTATCCCTTTGCAGAGGTGCAATCGGTTTATTCTACAGCCCCAGCCGCCTGGGTAGAATCGCATTAAAACAAATCTTAATTGACATAATGATGTTAAACAAGGTACAAAACCACACCCTTCAGTCATTAGAAAATATAAAAAATTAAAAATATAAAACATCTTTAAACATTGACTTGAAGAGATTTCTACGTAAACGAATGCATTGTTAAATTAACTTTAGGAATACTTTTGGTTTGGTTTTATGGCATATCAACAATTGTAGGTTATTTATCACCAAATTCTCATTACATACACACACATACACACAGACAGACATATATATATATATATATATATATATATATATATATATATATATATTCATCTAACAACGTGTAGTTTCGGTAGATCAAGGCGGTACTGCCGCTCCTTGCGCTACCAAGCAGCTTTTGTCACCGGACAGGATATTAAGAGAATTGTATATGTATATATATATATATACACACCAGATCAATTAAGAGCAGAGACTACATTGGACGTTAATCTTCATTTTTAGTGTGCAGTTTGTGATTTAAAAAACAAAAAAAAAAAACGCGTTTACTTTCGGCGGTTGATGTTATTACGCGTTTACAGTAACCATTTCTTACGTAATCACACGAAAAGGTGGTTCCGCGTGTATTTCCTTCATGCTGAAGACTTAGATAGATAGATAGATAGATATTTGATTTGTAGACACATTTTGCTTATAATGTTTTTAAAAAAAGCTTGTGCTCATTCTTCTTCACACATTTTATGCTTCAACAAATTAGTATGCATCACTAACTATTCAATTAAACATCGGGGTTTGTAATGGTTAACGAGATGGACTGTGGAATCGTAATAAGCGAGTTTATACTCCAGTCGCGCTATTACGTTCACTTTCATGCAAATACCATTGGGAAAGGTAAGAAACCCCTTATCCTCCCTTATCCTTCCACTATTGTTCTTCGAGGAGAATGACTTTGGCATTAAATAACCTAGAAAGGTTGATATGCCATTAAACAAAGAAACCAAACCAATCAATTAAACATCAGTCATTTGTTTACACACTGTTAAAAGATTAAACAATTCTATTGTAGAAAATTCAATTTAGCAAAGGATATATGTCAAATTTGTAGGCTATTTACTGCAAAAACCTGTTCCTATATATATATATATATATATATATATATGTCAATTTGCCGCATCAATACGCCTCTGTCGAGAGTCAGTATAGACCGGTGAGTGATGGCAACGAAGGGATGCTCCGCATTCCCCTGAAGCTCCTGTATTACCGAGACCTCGCGGATTGTTTAGCGTCATCCAGGACACTCGTTGTTAGGGTGTCTTGCCCCTCATCAGATATACAGATAATATATTCTACAATCCCTGTTTAGAATTGGATAAGAAACTGTTTTGCTACTTAATATGATGTACTCAAAATATTCAACTAAGTCTGATAGCATAACACTAGATAATTACATGGCTAATGATAATGTAGATTTGTCATTTTTTTTCAATTCAACGTTCTGTGGCTCAAGCTTAGAATCATTGAGCATCCAGGGAAAATAAAACAGTTGCCTGCTAATCTAGCTTTTAAAGAGTATTTTGTTCATTTCAGAAACGTCCTTATTCTGATTGAAATTTTTCTAGAGAAAAGATATATATAAATCGTATAGAAATTCCACTGAGAATTTTATATTGAATTACTTACGTGCAAGTATAGATAAGGATTACAGTCAGATTTGTTGACTAATTTAGTTCTTTGAAATATGAAAAAACAGAAAAAGAAATATTATGATAATAAGATCAGTAAAAAAAAAAAAAAAAAAAGGAGACGTCGCACAGAAAATTAATTTTCCCTCAAAAATAGTAAATTACTTCATGAAAGACAGACATTTAAAAGTTGTTGAAAAAAATACCCGCATATCCATTATTTGTAATTGAATATGACTACTGTGACAGTTACAATATCTTTGTTCCGAGGTTATAATATCCTGGAACGTCAGGGAGAATCACTAACGACAGTACTGTACCACCCAAGCTCTAAATATTCTCGGTAACTAGTTATATTTTATTGATAGCTCTGAGAACCCATATAACCAGCCAAGTATAAAGCTTGCGTATAGGTTTAGTTTTTGAGATACGGATGAATGAGGATGTGTCAAGGGTCGAGAGGGTTACGTGACATAAATGAACATGTGAAGAATTCCGAACCGGACAAACAATATGATCCGAGGTTTTCTTTTTTCTTTTGTTTATATATGTTCTTTCTTATATATTTTATTTCAAAGAAAGTACAATTATAACTACAGAAAAGCAAAAAGAAAAACAAATACAAAAAAAAACATACAGACACGAAGAGGACAAGTCACTTCCAATATTGTTTGACTATGTCCTTCCAGAAACAAAGTTCTCCTTTTTTTTTCAACTTGTCTTAAACTTGTACCAGTATCCTCTTGTTCCCTTTACAATTAAAGGGAGGGAACCTCCTCGTTCTCCTCCATATTTATTTTCTTATTTTTCCTTTTCCTTCCCTTCTTTTAGCGAAGAATAAAAGTCTCTCCTCTTCGAATTTGAAGTGAATATACAATTTTAAACAAATATGTTTTCCGCCAAAACTGGTTGCTAATGAACAACTTCAAAAATGTTTCTTTTGATATTCTTAATACGGTCCTTCATTTAGGTTACGCATATCATTTGTAAGAAAATTTTTGACAATCCTTTTTCTTTTCCTCTCTTTGGTTTTTTTTATTTTGTATTTTTTTTTATATTCGTTAATTTCCCATTAACGAGTCGCAAGGCACCATTTTTTTTAACGTTTATCTTTAATTTCTTGTTCAACGGAGTTGACGACTTCCATTAGGCCATTCTGCTACTAGAATTTCACTTTTCACCGGACCTAGTGAAAAGGCAACCTTTCTCTCCCTTGGCGAAGCTCGGAACTGACTTTTGGTTTTCGTTCTTTTTGATGGTAAAATGTCCTCACTTCCTTGACCAATCGTATGTCTTTTCCCTATCTGGGTTATGACCTTTCCTCCTTTTCAGTTGGACCTTTGCTGTTGCTAGGGCTCGAAAACCTGCCAATCGTTTGCCTCACTTCCGGTCCTCATATATTAGTCCTTGTTTTTCTACATATTTACCCTACCGCTGCCGCTGGGCCGTCACAACTACAATAATGAAAAGGAATCAAGGTATTTGAGAAAATCAAAAGTACACTCTTTTGGCAATTTTAAGTGTTAGAAAATCAACACTATTCCTGTGCTATAATATCGGAAATTTACTCCATTGATTCGTTTTGAGAACAAAATAATTCAAATAATTGAAAAAAAAAACAAATGACATATTGATTCATAAAACATTTTTATATTACAGATCTGTGTCGTTTTACTTCTTCTTCTGATTATTATTATTATTATTATTATTATTATTATAGTTTTTACTCATCAGCTAACGCTGATGGTCTTCCACAGAAGTTTGAGTGACAACAAGTCCCCTCAAATCTCCAGGACTCTTCTCAGTATTTCCGTTCTCCCTAAGGCTTGAAGTTTGGATGGTCTCCCCTCGCCCGCTATCTTCCAAGTCCTTCACTCCCTTTAGTAATCCTTTCGTTACTGTACCAAAAGCACCAATTACGGGACAGGATAGTTGACAATTTTGCAAGTTCTATTTTTTTTGTTGATTATTATTAGATCTGGTCTCCTGGGCGATATTAGGTGATCTGTGTGTATGTCAAAGTCATATAGGAGTTTGTGTGTGTTATTTTCAAGGACAGGTGCTGGGTTGTGCATATACCGTTTGTTCGTATGGTCAAATTTAAATTTCTTGCACATCTCCCAGTCGATCACCTTGCCCACCCAGTCATGTCTAGTCTTATTTTTTCTGTCCTAATCTGCTGCATTCGCTTATAATGTAATTGATGGTTTCATCCCTGCCATCGCATAGCCTACATTTGATATTTTATTACGTTTTATCTATTCTCGCTTTGATATGCTTAGTTCTTATGGCGTTGTTTTGTCCTGCTATTAGGAGAGATTCTATTTCTCTCTTAAAGCATCCTTTCCTTAGGGATATCCATGTTTTGTCGTGTGAGAAGTTGTTTATTAGTCATTTAAAACGCCCATAGATTTGTTTTCCTACACATTTTTGTTTCACAGTTATTGTCATTTTGTTGTCCATCGTGTTATCAGTATCTTTTCTGATGGCTGTAATCAGTCCTACATCGTGTTTTTGTATATAGTCTTCGAGTCGTTATATCGATGCGTCAACGCTGTCTTCAGTGCTGGCAAATCCTCTTCTTCCTTCTTTTCTTGATATATATAGTCTGTCAACGTTGTGTGTGGGATGTAATGCCTTGTGCATGGTCATAAGTTTTCTTGTTCTTTGGTCCATTTGTTTAAGTTCATCTGTTGTCCAAAAGGGTCTGGAATATCTAACGAGTGGTACAGCCCAGGTAATCATTCATTTGAAAAAGTTTAGGCTAGAAAGTTCTGCTTTGAGTAGTTTTCTAGTTATCCTGAGATATTCTTTTTTAATTTTGTCTTTCATTTCCACTTGTTTGATGGTGTCAGCCTCCAAGATGCGCTAGTATTTGTAGGTTTCGTTTACTGCAAGCGTTCCAATCTTGTCTTGATTTTCTAGTCCCATTTGTCACTTTGCCACTTTTCATTACAAGTATTGCACATTTTTCAATGCCAGATTCCATCCCTATGTCTTGACTGTATATTCTAACTGCGTGTATTACAGTTTCCAGTTCTTTTCCATTTTTTGTAATTAGTTTAATGTCATCCATGTACATTAAATGATTGATTTTTTCATGCGATCTACTAAGTTTGTATCCGGCTGTGCATTTTCTGAGTATGTGGTTAAGTGGCATCATGGAAATTATGAATAGTAAGGGTGATAGAACATCTCCTTGGAAAATACCTCTTTGGATCTTTGTTTCAGCTAAGTTTCTTCCTCCGGCTGTATATTCCACTCTCCAGATTTTTATGGTTTTGTCGATGAAGTTTATGATATCGTGTGATATTTTGCATATTTTGAGGCAGTTTATTATCCAGTAATGTGGAACCATATTATATGCCTTTTTGTAGTCAATCCAGGCCATAGCTCCATTTTTCCGTCTGGTCTTGCTCTCATTTAGAACGTATTGATCTATGTAAAGTAACTCTGCTGTGCCCCTGATCCTTTGCCGCATCCTTTCTGTTCATCAGGGAACAAACTGCGGCTAGTTAGCGAGTAGTTAATCTTTTCTCTTATTTGTACTGTAAATATTTTTCACATCATGGGTAGGCAAGTTATGGGCCTGTAATTGTTTGGGACGGTCCCTTTGTTTGTGTCCTTTTGTATCAATGTGGTCCTTCCTTTCGTCATCCACTCGGGTACGTGTGCTCTTTATAAGCATTTATTCATTTCTAGTGCTAGTCTGTCGTGAATGGAAGTGAATTTCTTGAACCAGAAACCATGTATTTCATCATGGCCTGGCGTTTTCCAGTTTGATATTTTTACATGTCGTTTTGAGTAAATCGGCGAGTATTTCCGCTTTCGGGCTTTTTTCGATTCCTTCTAGTTCTCTTTGATATTGTTTATCCATTCAGCCTTTTCGTTATGTTTTTGGTTGCCATATTTTAGTCCAAAATCGTTGGGTTTCTTTTGCATCCAGTTGTTGGTATGTTTTATTGTCATCTCCTCCCAATTATTGATAGAATTTTCTTTCATTGTTTTGAAATGTCTTGTTTTGTTGGTATTGTTTTACCCTTTTTCGATAACTCTTTAATCTTCCTTCTTTCGCCATTACTTTCTGGTTTATTTCCTCAATTTGTATTTCAAGTTTTTCCTGTGTTGCCTTTTCTTTTCTGTTCCTAATTATTTCAGCGTCTTTCTTTTGTTTTATCATTTTTGCCTGTTTCCTAAGATTTTTCATCTGAGTTTCTTGTCGAAATTCCCATCCTGGTTTAGATTTTTCTTTCGTGCTTTTTAAGGGAATCCAAATTTTTTCGCAAACTAGTCTGGCTCCTGCAATAATTAGTTCATTTAATTCGGTTATATTATTCGTTGATATGTATTTCAGTACTTAATTCACTTTATATGTCTCTGCCCAAACTATTCCCCATTCAATGTTTCTTAATGATGGTAAAGTGATCCTTTCACTGTTCATAATTCTCTGTAAATTTTCTAAATTTAACTTTTGTTGTTTTGATAGTGTTTGTTCTGGGTTGTTTGGTTGTGCAGTGTTTTGTTGTGTGGGGTTTCCATTTTTCGAAGTCGGTGGTACATTTGGCTGTTTTTGTTTGTTAATATGCAATGTGCCAAGTAATGTATTATTACCTTGTTGATCATTTATTTTCAGGTGTATTTCTATTATTTCAAGGTCAGAAAACCAATCCTTCTTTATTATTGTTCTGACTTGATCCGCGAGTCTCTGACTAGTTGTCTGAAAATTAGAGTGTTCTTGCCAGATCTCCATTATTCTTTTCCTATATACTCTTTGTGTAGGGTTACTCCTAAAATAGCAGTGTAGAACAAGTTGGCTGTCTTCCCTCGGCTACGCTTTCCATTTAGGTCTCTGGTTGGTGTGGCTCCTTAAATTGCCATTTGTGTACTTGAAAAGAGAACAGCCAACATTCGCAGGATGACCCTCAGTTATCCCATGTTGGCAATTAAGAGAGCACCTGCCGATCATGACACCCAAATCTGAGGCCCGAGTCCCATGTTGTGTAATATTTGAATTTGACATTTTATCATGGGTGGTATATTGTGGCTATACCAGACGCACGGGTTGTTTATTATCTGCGCACCTGACATAGATGTGACCGACAACATCCACATTGACTGTTCATGAACAGCGGATCACAAAAAAAAAAAAAGTTTTAACTTAGTTAAAATACATTGACTTACTCTTATGATTTATTTCTTAACGGGTACCTGAACTAACTTCAGACGTTCCTGTGGTATCTTTTTGGTTTGTATTTACTGACCTATTTTAAAATATGTCCGTTAAAATGGTCATGTTTGAATCAATACTAAGTGCCTGATATTTTCCCGTTATATGGAAGACGGAAACAGTTCTAATGCTTTCAAGCTACATCAAATACACATTTGCTTAGATAGAGAGTAGTCACAAATGAGCAATAAAGATAATGAGGCTCTAAATTTAAATACATCTATTTCATGAATTCAAAATTATTTAGCTGAAATAAATTTGGGGATTTATCAAGTTTTTATTTAAATACAACTGTTAACCAAAAGATTTTATGCGAAACGAAAAATCAATGTTTTAAATAAAAGACAGAGTCAACCAACCCATATTTCTATGAACATCACACACAGCAACAGATTCGTTCGATTATTATGGTTCAAGCCTTCATAATTTTTTGGAGTTACAGTTTTTTTTTTTTAATTTTATATTTATATTCTCAAAAATGGACATCCCGTGGCATGTCAGAATGTTCGTTTCTAAACTTATTTTCTTCTTTTTTTTTGGTGGTAGGGGTATTTATTTTATTTAATTTATTGTTTTTAGATTTAAGTTATTTTTCCATTTTTTTAAAATTTAATTTTAAAATTAGTTTTAGGTTTTGTTTTCTTTGGGGAACGTATTTTAAATTTATTCTTATTTTATTGTTAATTCCGTCCAATCTACATATATTCTCATCACTAACACACCAATTAGTCTAGTTATGAAATTGAGGCACAAAATTTAAATAAATCTATTTCGTGAATTCAAAATTATTTTGCTGAAATAAATTTGGGGATTTATCAAGTCTTCATTTAAATACAACTGTTAACCAAAAGATTTTACGAGAAACGAAGAATCAATGTTTTAAATATACGACAGTCAACCAAGCCATATTTCTTTGAGCATCAAACACAGCAACACATTCGTTCGGTTATTCTGGTTCAAGCCTTCATAATGTTTTGGAATTATTTTTTTTTGGAGTGTTTTACATATTAGGGTTAGCTGATGGTTTTCCACGGGAGTCTGAGTGAACGCTTCCGTGTTTTACTCGAATGGTAGGTGTTCTTTCATTGGTGTCTAAGTAACAGAAAATCTTTTAAAGTCTTCAGTTGTCTAGTGAATATCCTGGCCGGTTTGAGCAATGATAGAGACTGATCTTGATTCTTCCTCCGTTTTCCAACTTTTCCAGCCTTATTTCCAAGTCTTTGTAGACTGATACGAGTGCACTTACTACAATTTGTATCAACGTCAACCAATTTTTTTCACAGTTTCTTTATTTCTTGGACAAGTACATTTCTCTCTTTTTGCTTTTTTTCAATTGTAAATATGTGGTCCACTGGTACGGCAATTACTACTTTTTTTAAAATTAATAATCGACATGTATTGTCTTCTAACCGATATTACGGGATCTGTATATACCTAAAAATCGAAGATAATTTTATCTCTCATTGTCCAGGACGGATTCTGGTTTATACAAGTTGGGTTCAAATTTTAATTACTTGTCCAATTCTCAGTGAACCATATTTCCCATCCAACCGGGCCTGTTCTAATTCTCCCCTTGCACAAGTTTGCTACATTCACCAAATCATTTTTTCTCCTTTACACATAATCTACATTTGCTTTTCAGGGGGCACCTCTGGTGGTGTAATGGTTAGCAAGCTTGGCTAAAAAAACTACACGAGTGAGCTTGAGTCACACAGGGTGACCCATTTATTTGGCCTTGTGTCACACCGAGGTAAAGAGCTTCGTAAATCACAACGTTCGCAATTCAATTGCATATTATCAATTCTCCCTTTAATACAACTGGTTCTTTTGGCGTTGTTTAGTATTGCTGTTAGAAGAGACTCCGTTTCCCTCTTAAGGTTTCCTTTTCGTAGCCATGTCCAGATTTTCTTGAGAGAGATTTTGCTAGTTAATAATACCGATAGGATATCTCCCAGGGTGATTTCTGTCTGGATTTTCAATTCTGGAGAAAGATTTTCGTCCTGCTGTCAACTCCAATTTCCAGTTCTTCATTTTAGATGTTCTTTTGGGATTAGGTTAGTCTTCCATGGTATTTGTTTATTTGGTGAGATTTCTGCTACAGAGCTTAATTTCAAGAAGTTTTCTTGTTCGTCGGAGGTACGCTTTTCGCATTTTATTCCTTCATCTCAGTTTTTTTAATTCTGCATATTTCTAATAACCCCAAGTATTTACAATTTTCCCATTCTTCAAACGTTACGATTTTTTCTTTAATTGGCGGTTTTATTACTTCGATTTTTGGTCTTTTTCCTCTCACTAATATGGGCATCGTATATTTTTCTATATCAAATTCCATTCTTATATCCTAGCTATATATATATATATATAGGTCGCGTCATACCAAAGACATTAAAATTGGTACTTGATGCCCCCTTGCGTAACACTCAGCAATATAAGGTACGTATCAAGAGTAAAATGGAGTAATCCAAAGAAAAGTGTAGCGTCCTTCTCTACACTAGGTGTAGTAGCCATTGAAAAGGGAGCCTTCTGGTCTCCCTCGTCTAGGGTCACCAACTTTACATGGGGGTCATTGGTCTAGTGACTAGAGTGTTCGCCAATGGTCCGGGAGATCAGGGTTCAATCCAAGGTTGCGTCATTCCAAAGACTTTAAAAATGGTACTTGATACCTCCTTGCGTAGCACTCAGCAATATAAGGTACGTATCAAGAGTAAAGTGGAGCAATCCAGGGAAAGGAGTAACGCCCTCCCCTACACCTCTGTGTGGCAGCTATTGAAAAAGGAGCCTCCTAGTTGCCCTCTACAATGGTCGCCAACTTACTACTTATATATATATATATATATATATATATATATCCTGGTTATAAATTCTTAATCTTTACATCAGAACCACCAATTTTTCCTCATTTCTTTCAAAGAGCTAAATATCATCTATGTTTTATTAGTCTTTCCTTGCGATTGTTGTAATTTCTTGCCCTCAACCCAGTGCGTTTCCTGAAAATGCAATTCACTGGTATCATTGGTATTACAAATATCAATGCCAACAGCAACTATCCCAGAAAGATGTCTCTTTAGATTTTGAACCCTGCTTAAGATTTTCGTCCTGCTGTCAATTCTAATTTCCAGTTCCTCGTGTATTTCAGGATGATTTCATGCCTTTGTTGGATATCTTGCACAATTTTAAAGAATCTTTTATTGAGTATCACGGGAAAATATCATGTGATTCTTGTAATCAAACCACGCCATGGCTATATTTTTACACTTTGCTTTGCTCTCCCTAATGGATGTGCTTATCAATGTACGGTAAACAACCAGTTCTCTTTTTCCCTTCTGACATTCTTTATGTTCTTCAGAAAACAGACCGTGCATAATAGCGAGTAACAGATCTTCCTAATATGTCCTGTGAGGATTTCCCACATCGTAGGTAGGCATTTTATCGTTCTGTTGGTATTAGGTTGGATCCTATAAGGGGTTATTTTGGGTTCGTCTTCCCGTGAGTCAGTTATTCAAGTATATTTGGTTCTTGTACTGGTATACTCAGTTCGTCAGTCGAAGATGGACGTGGATATTTTCAACCAGTATCTATATATTATATCATGGCCTGTCGTTTTCCAATTCTGTACGTTTATCGGCTTTGTTCGAGGTTATTCTAGCTGTATGTCCGCGACAAGGCCTTCTTTAATTTGTTGAAATTATTTTTTCTTTTCATTTATCCATTTGTGTTCTTTTTATTGTCATATTTACAAGAAAATATGTTTGCTTTTTCTGCATCTGGTTGTTAATCTGTTATCTTGCATACTCAACTTGTTGGTAGAATTTCCTTTCCTTATTTTGGAATGTCAAATTTTGTTTGAATTGCTTGACCCTCTCAGGATATAATTAAGTCTCACTTCTTTCTACAGTATCTTTTGATTTATCTCGTCAAGTTTTATTCTGAGACTGGTCTGTTGTTTCGTATTGGCTTATCCATCTCAACATAAACTCCTGTCTTTTTTTTCTTAGTATTTTTGCTTGTTGTTGAAATTTCCTGACAAGTCATTCCAGCGTAATTTACAATTGAGATTGTGTATTTTGTTCGAGTTCCCTGGGGGGAACATTACAATATCAAAAATGTACAAAATACCTGATGATGTCATTAAGTTCATCGAGGAAACCATGTAATCCAAGAGAGTGGAATTCACAGCAGGAGGAAAAAGTTTAGATGAGATAAAGATCCTGAGAAATATATTCCCAGAAGATGCGCTCTTGCCTTTACCATTTGTAATAGCGATAATGCTACTCAATTACATACCCAGGAAATTCACCACCTAATAAAAACTTGGTAAATCACAAGCTCCTTTATATTATCGTAATCATATCTACTTACACATATTTGATGTGTTTTGGTTTGGTTTGATTTGGTTTCATACCAACCATTGTAGGTTATTTAATGCAAATTCCACTTTATACATGTTTATTAGATATGTAGGATTTGGTTGGGTTTTATAGCATATCAAACATTGTAGTTTATTGAATGGTAAATCCTCTTTATACATATATAGAATTAAATAGGATTTGGTTTAGTTGGGTTTTATGGCATATCAACCACTGTAGGTTATTTAATACCAAATTCTCTTTATACACATATATCAAATTTGCCTATCAACCATTTTAGGTTGTCTAACGCTAAATCCTCCTTATACATATTTATTAAATATAGATGATGTGTGAACGCATTTTGTTGATTATATGTTTTAATGAGCCTAAGCTCATTCTTTTGAACACAGAAGTATTGCTATATATCACTAACAATTCAAGTAAACGTTACTTATTTGCTTACACACAGTTAAATGATCCAACAGTTCTATTTCTAATAATTCATTTAGCATGAGTCATTTTTTTCCACAGAGTTTAAATGTCAAACAGTTTTATTTGACCATGAGATAGTACCTTCTCTGGAGTTACCACTCCGGCCAGAGTAGATGTGGTGTGACGTTACCCCCTCGGCCACAGTTACATCATCTTCTTCGTACCATTTCTCATTACGGCCTGCCGGTGATCAACTAGTGGTTCCGATAGGGGTAACGCACATTTCTTTACCACTACAAGAATACAATCAATTTCCTTTTTTTTTTTTTTTTTTGTGTTAGAAGTTCTCCACCCACCTTCTGCACTCGGAACGATTCTACATTGACCAGTCGATTTTAACCTATCTTAGCTATCTCTCTCTCTCTCTCTCTCTCTCTCTCTCTCTCTCTCTCTCTTATTTTTCGTTTCATCTTCCTTTTATCTGTGGTTTTAAAACTAATGCCACAATCTTTTTTCTTTTTTTTTAGTGAATCTTACAGGCAATTTTTTTTTTAATTTTACATTTTTTTTTCAATCGGTGACTCATCACTTCTCTAACATAAAAAAAGTACTACAAAACTTCCCAGAAAGGACAATAATTTTTTTTAAACCACTGGTCCTAACACTTAACTATAAAAATGCTATGAAAACTACTAGGCAAAAACAAACAAGCATTTTGAATACTAACGGTCAAGCTAAGTGTACGAGGAGGGTAAGGAGATACATTCTTCTCTTCCCTTCTAACAAAGATACAAAAAAAAATCAGCAGCCATCAAGGGTTTAAACACACACACACACACACACACAAAAACGAAATAGATTACTTGGGTTCTTTTTTCTCTCTACATTTTAGATTTCCTTAATCTAAACTTTTTTTGTTCTTATGTTCGAGTGCAGTGGGGGGGATATATATTCTTACCTTTGTAGATTTCTTTCTTTTCCACCTTTTTTCTCTTTGTTTCTTTCGTTTTCGTTTTCTTTTCTTTCTTTCCTTTTCTTTTTTAAAGTCTTTTCGTGTGTAGGATGTAATTCTTTGCTTTTGTTTTGTCTTTTTTTTTTTGCACACGTCTATCTCTTGTTTTTTCTTTTCTTCCTTTCTCGCTGGTTACGGGTCCTTATGGCATTTTTTTTCTTCTTCCGTTCGCTCCTCGATTCCCTCCGTCCCTCGATCATTTCCTTTTTTTTTTTTTTTCATCAGGTTTTTTTTTCATCCTGGTCAACGGTGCCATTATGACGTTACCCCCCTCGGCCCCCTGACACATCAATCTCTTCGTACCATGTCTCTTTACGGCCTGCCGGTGATCAACTAGTGGTTCCGATATGGATAACGCACATTTCTTTACCCCTACAAGAATACAATCAAGGGAGTTGGAGGAAAGAGAATAAACGAACAATATGCTTGGGGTTAACTAAAGTGCAGAAAGAGAGTTATGTAACATTGTGCATTTCCTGTGAGCAGTTGTAGACTAACGCTAGCATGGGTTTCTAGCGAAACTTTCACAAAGCTACTGGAATGCCGACTCATCTTGACTCGATCTTCTTTCACTGGTCTGGACCCTCTCTCATGCCGACTCGTCTCTCAGCTCCGGTGTTGACTGGTCACTCGCGTCATCCTTCGCCAACTGCCAACTTCGAGTTCCTTTTCCCAACTCTCTTCTCGCGTCCCCTTACCACTCCAGTCACGCCGAGATCTCAAGTTCAAAACTCTTTTGTTTCGCGCCAAAACAGACAAAGGAATCGTCTGCTTGACGGAGCACCTACATAGTGTTACAGAGGGAACAATGGCAATGAAGGGCTACTCCGCATTCCCCAAAAACCTCCTCATTACTGGAGCCTCACCATCAGATTATTTAATGTTATATCCAGAACAGTCATTGGGTTGGGGTATTACCCCTCCTCAGATATTCACTTGGTGTATTCTACGGCCAGAGCCGACTCAGCCGTTTGATAAATAGAAATTTGATATCAAATTTTCAATGTGTATCTTTCATAAAGCAAGTTCACAATTTTGAGGAGTGAATTGAATAGAACTTCAATTACATGTTGTAGAAGAGAGAATAAATTTTCTGTGTTATATGTCCCTTTGTACTAATTTAATTCAAATGATTTTCTGCTTTCTGTGTTCAGTTTTCAAGTGAATCAAATTACGTTGATCTACAAATCTGACTGTAATCATCATCTATACATGCTTGTATGTTATTTATTATTAAATATTTATTTTTTACAGATAGGTCACCTTATATCACTGATAATAAAAAGACACCGACACAGTCTTCTTTACACAATAATGTATGATTCACGTAAAACTTTGTTCATTCCCCATCATTTCTTCCGTGTGAGAGCAAACAAGCAAAACTCACCCGTTAAAATGTCTGTCAATATCTATAGGTATGCTGAAATTATTGAATAGAAATTTAATTCTTTCACTAAAGAGTGGGACATATTTTCACGAAATTGGACACCTAACAATTCCATTGTATTTTCTATCTTTTTCTGTCATAGTTATCAAACGTGAAGCGGTAAAAGGACATCGAGTTCTGTGTGCGCAAGATAATGAGCATAGAGTGACTGAACTTCCACATAAACAAGATAAAGTCTGGACAAGAAAAGACATAGAAAAGAAGATTATCAGAGATTATCATTATTAATTTAATAACTTATATTATTGTAGAAATAAGTATGAATTGTTCATGAAAATTTGAGTTCTTTATTTTTCTATAGAATACATGAATATTCTTTTAGACAACTGGCAACTGTTTTTCAAAATCGATTAGAACCCAAGGAAAGATTCTGCAGGATGGTATCCTCGGATACAATTGGCCAGTAATAGTAGTTTTAGTAGTTCGTACATGCATGCTCACACACACACACACACATATATATATATACGCACACTACCAGTCAAAATTATTTAGCTACCCGCAAAATTTTTCATACTGAACGTGTCATTTTTGGTTTGGTTTGGTTTGATTTTTCAATGGCATATCAACATTCTTGCGTTATTTAACGCCAAGTCCATCCTCATACAAGGGCAGTAGTGGTACTACTTAACACATTGCTGGGAGGATAAGTGGGTTAATAACTTTCCCAAGGGTTTTTGTCCGATAGTGAACGTGATAGCACAGCCGGAGTTAAAACTCGCTTACTACGATTCCACAGTTCGGCACTTCAGCCATGACAATACGAGGACATGCACATGTTATTTTTTAATGAAACAAGTTAAGTCACTTGATGTTTTTTTAATCTATTATGCTTAATACAAGTCTTCCTCAGTAACTTTGAAATGAGTATATCCAGATATCTTTTGAAAAAAATTATTTGACAGCGTTTTTCTTCTTTAGTACTGAGCATGAATAGATTTAAATTATACCACAAAATATCTGAATATGAGCACAGGTAAAAAATCATACATAATAGTAGTAATTCTAGTCAAGTAATAACAGTCACTCTGAATTGTCTAGAGGGACACATGGTGTAACGGTTATAGGCGTTGGTTCCCTAAGCTTCTAAGGAGACAATCATCTGGAGGTTGCAGGTTCAATCCTCACTACAGGCGAGTAACAATACAGGAATACTTAACACTTGTACCCGGTTATGGCTAACGGAATTAGAACGGGTGACCCCCGTGGCTAAATCCTTCCTGTTTTATCTAATCAGAGGACATTTTCATCAGCGTCACCTGCTTGCGTGACAGAAAGCTGATTGCTCCAAACATCACTGTACAACCTACCAAATGTCGGGAAAAATGTGTCAACATCCACTGTGAGGAAAAAAACTCTGTGAAGCTAACCTATATGGCAAAATTGCTACCAATAAACCACTGGAGAGGATGCAAAACAATGTCAAAATGCTCCAATGAGCCAAGGCTCACAAACACTGGCCCATAGAGCAGTTGAGTAGAGTCCTTCGAACTGGTGAATCAAAGTTTTAAATCGTAGACTCAAATAGAAGGGCCTTTGTGCGTTCAAGTTGGTGAAATAACTGCAACCCCTTGAATCACAACAACCACTAAGCTTGGAGTAGGCTCCGTTATAGTGTAGAAGTCTTTTGCCAATTGAAAAGTCAGAGATTTCCACCAGTTGAAGGGCAAATTGAATCAGACCAGACATTACAGAACACTACAGAATTACGCTTCCTTTCTTGAACGTGGCTTGTGGCTCAAAGTCTTCTGCTCATGCAAGATAATGATTTTAAAGCCTACTAGTAAACTCTACCAGAGGTACATCAAAATCAAAGAGGAACAGCAGTTCCTTCAACTGATATCTTAGCCGGTGCAATCAGCAGACTTAAAATTCCATTGAACTGAAATGGTATATACTTGACCGAAAAGTTAGAGCTAAACAACCCACAAATGCGGGTCACCTCTGGCAACTCTTGCAAGAAAGCTGGGCAGAGCTATCTTCAGTCTACCTCCAGTCTTTGAGGGAATGAATACCAAGGATCTGTGAAGCAGTGATTGCAGCCAACGGGAGTCATTTAAATAAATCAAAAGGTTTTTGGATTTTTTTTTTGTTTTTTTTGTTTAAATACTTTTATCGTGGCTCAGAAAAACTTTTACTTAGTATGATAAATGAAGACATTGCAATGTTTAACGTGTTTCATTGAAAATAACACTTTTAGAATGAGAAATTTTTAGGTTGGCAAATTACTGTTGACTGTTAGTATATATATATATATATATATATATATAAGAGAGGTAAGAAGAAGGAAAATACAAACGACAAAGGAGTATAAAAATCCACCCAATACCCGAAAAATATATGTCCTTACTAGAGTATTCATTCGTGTATATAAATGCATATGCGTGAACACACTTACACACACACACTTACACTGAGAATACAAACTTATATAGGCACAAGGAAACTCCATTTACACAGAACAAAGGTTTTCACGGACATTTAACTCCCGTGGGATATTTACAGAAAAACGTTCTGGAATTAACAAAATAAAAACTATCTTACTTACAAAAACTATCTAGATCTCTTGAAGTCAGCATAAAGTCCGAACCACGTGTAGACTACATGTATATAAAAGAATTTAAAGCTAAATATCAAATTTATGATCATTCTCGGATCGATTCAGTTCATATATATATATATGAACTGAAAATCAGAGAAAAAATCGAAAGAAAAAGCGTTAGGCTCGGAGAGCATTCTACTCAAATCCTTACACTTTCGCAAAAAAGCTTTTCGTGGAATCAAAGAGTGGCAAGCATGATGTACCGAAGGTGGAACTCGAGAATCATTTGAAGATGACATACTCAGATGATTTAAACGGTATCCCAATACCTCCTCTAAGAGATTTACCAAAATCCCAAGATCCAACGCTAATGTTTGATGATAGCGGGATAAAACTAAAAGAAGTTCGAGATTTCGTCCATAAGGCCCGCGCAGGTAGTGCCCCGGGCTTGAATGGGATATCGTACAAGTTATATAAAAACTGCCCACGTGTCCTCAGGAAACTCACTATCCTCCTTCAGCAGGCTTGGAAGAAGGCTATTGTACCACAGGAATGGTGTCTGGCCGATGGTATTTGGATACCAAAGGAAATGCAGCATCACAAAAGGTATCACAAATTTTCGCCCTGTATCCCTCCTAAATGTAGAAGGGAAAATATTTTTTGGAGTTCTTGCTCGTCGTATGACAACCTTTCTGATGAGTAATCATTATATAAATACATCTGTCCAGAAGGCTGGGATACCGGGCTTCCCCGGATGTCTGGAACATTCGCAAATGATATGGAACTCTATACTCTCAGCTAGAAGGGACAAAACAGAATTACATCTGATCTGGCTTGATCTTGCTAATGCGTACGGTTCAGTTCCACACCACTTAATCCGAACGGCCCTCGAATTTTTCAACTTCCCTAGCAAGGTTGGGGAAATCCTAATGAAATACTTCAATTCAGCTTTCATGAAATTTACCGTTAAAAACTATACCACCAAGTGGCAGGCACTTGAGATCGGCATCATGATGGGCAGTGTGATTTCCCCACTTCTTTTCGTTCTAGCTATGGAACTCATTTTACGAGGTGCAGCAAATACGTCGGAAGGAGTAATAAAAATGATCATCTGACTCTTCCTCCTTCCAGAGCTTTTATGGACGACATCACCATTCTCGTCCCATCCCAAATCTCTGCCGATGGTTTACTACAAAGGTATTATGACCTTTTCACATGGGTGAGAATGAAGGCTAATCCAAAGAAAAGTCGAAGCCTATCGTTAGTCGGAGGATCTGTCAGGGAGATCCATTTCAAAATTGGGGGTGATAAGATCCCAACAGTCAGGGAGAAGCCGGTAAAGAGTCTCGGACGTCTTTATTCAATCTCGCTGACTGATCGTCATAGGGGTACAGAGATCCAAAAAGTAGCTTTGAAGGGACTTAGATCAATTGATAACACTTGTTTACCCGGAAGGATGAAGGCTTGGTGTTACCAACATGGTCTGCTACCCCGTCTTTTGTGGCCATTACAGATGTATGAGATTGCGATATTTCGTGTTGAACGGATCCAACAGTACAGCAACAAATACCTGCGTAAGTGGCTCGGAGTTCCTCCTTGTTTTTCGAAAGTGGGTTTATATACCTATTCTGGAGACCTACAGCTCCCAATATCCTCACTGGTAGAAGAATTCAAAATTGGGAAAGTACGCCTTCACATGATGATGAAGGACTCAGCCGACGAGATCATTCGGAAGGCGTATCCAGGAATAAAATCAGTTACGAAGTGGTCGGCTGTTAAAACCGCCCAGGAGGCGGAATGCAGCCTACGAATCAAAGACATCATAGACGTCACTCAAACCAATCGAGCTGGGTTGGGTAGCACGAGCAAAAAGGTATTCTTCAAAATGGACCCAAAAGGAAAAAAGACATGGTGAGCGAAGAAGTCAGGATGTTTGAGGAAGAACAAAGAAATGCCAGTGCTGTTAGTCATGTGCTTGGACAAAATGGAATGATATCGAACCAATTAAATTATCGTGGAAATCCCTAATTGCAATGGAACCACTGGCGATATCATTCCTTCTTCGCTCTACTTATGATCTCTTACCAAATGCAACCAACCTAAAATTATGGGGATATACCAATTCGGACCTGTGCTTGTCGTGTAAAAGTGATCGGGGTACTTTGCGCCACGTCTTATCTGCATGTCTACACTCACTTCAAATGTACACATGGCGACATAACAAGGTATTAGAAGAGATAATGTTAAGAACACAATGTGAGACAGTAAATCAGCAATCCATAACAGCCAAGGAACCCATAATTCAGTTTCTCAATGAAGGTGAATGTCCTGTGAGGAAACAAAAAAATCCTAACATGAAGCTACTGAATGGAGCTAGTGACTGGAAAGTTTCAGCAGATCTCAAGACATCTCCACAATTTCCAGTTCACATTATTCAAACAGAAAAGCGGCCGGACATTGTAGCATGGTCCGATTCAAAGAAGAGTGTCCTCCTCATAGAATTGACTGTCCCTTGGGAAGAAAACCGGGAGGAAGCACACGAGCGGAAGAAAAACCGCTACGAGACACTGCGTGCCGACTGCGTGGAAAAGGGTTGGATATGCCATGTGATTCCTATTGAGGTTGGTTGCCGTGGTTTTATAGGACACTCAGTCATTTCGTTTCTTTCAAAATTAGGAATCTCTGGCCGCAGTTTGAAAGTTGCCTCGAATCGTCTTCAGACCACGGCGCGATATGCATCAAGTTGGATTTGGTCGAAAGCGAGAAAGTTTTCAGCACGAAGGTAATACACGCGGAACCAACTTTCCCGTGTGATTACCTAAGAAACGGTTACTGTAAACGCGTAATAACATCAACCGCCGAAAGTAAACGTGTTTTTTAAATCACAAACTGCACTCGGAAAATGAAGATTAACGTCCAATGTAGTCTCTGCATTTAATTGATCTGGCGTATATATATATATATATATATATCGATATATATATATATATATATATGATTCTCTTAATACCCTGTTTGGTGGCAAAAGCTGCTTGGTAGCGCCTGGGGTGGCAGTACCGCCTTGAGCTACCGAAACTGTGTTATCACCCCTGGATGGCGGCTGATGAGGACATGGTATCGCACGTGCTTTCACACGTTGTATGATAAAAAAAAAAAAAAGAAATATATATATATATATATATATGAATCAGAAAAATATCTAAATTTTTGAATAAAACATATGTTTATAGAATTAATAATTATATTTCTTTTACAGGAGTGGAATGCTTGTTGTACAGTTTTTTTATTAGAAAAGGTCATAATTAGATCGAGCCTTAATACTACCGGAGAAGGAATCAACAAGAAAAAATTTAAAAGCAGTGTGCGTTGTTTTATGTTTAGATGATATATTTTGTGTGTAGAAAAAGTCTTTTTGTATGTCAGTATGCAGAGAAAAAGTACATTAATGCGTTATTTTTGTTCGAAAATAATTGAATGGTTTTAAAATTGAATGCATTCTTAAAAGGTAAAAATTTGTGATTTTCAGTATAAGTTTCGGAACTCATCTCTATATCAATACGAAGTTAGTCTATTTTATCGCTATCTTTATAATATTTAGATTGGCTCAAAATTAGATTTTTAACAAAAGTGGATAGATTTATCTCTGATTCCTATTTTTTAAAAGTAATATTCATAATCTAAGAACGAAAGAATTTCTTGAATTATTTTGGGTTTTTATCTGTAATATTCTGTGAGGTATTTAAAAGATTATCAACTACTATCTTTATAAAATTTTGGAAAAAAACAGCTTCTCAAATGAATCTGTTGCTTGATTTATAAATGCAAAAATTACAGCTTCTCAGAGCCTATTTTCATGTAAAATCAAGTATTTTTCAATATATATATATATATATATATATATATATATATAAAGAGAGAGACATAGGGGGAAAGAGAGTGGAGGAGTGAGAGAGAGACAGAGAGAGAGAGAGAGAGAGAGAGAGAGAGAGAGAAAGCGACTTCTATCTAGACAGAGGGTAAGAATCGTATTTTAAAAATTGCTTCTAAAAAGTTTTCGGTAAATGGCCGGTTTTAAACGTTCAATTTTCAGAAAAGATTTTAAAAAATCATTTAGCAATATCTATATCAACTATACTAAGCACTCATCTTAGTTGTATTTTTTTCATTCATTTTGTCTTTCCCAAAGAGAATATATATATATATATATATATATATATATATATATATATATATAAGTCGGGATTAGATACCCTGAGGAGCCGCTTAGGCGAAAATATAGTAAATAAATTCCTGACTCACTAATTATCGTCACTATATATATATATATATATATATATATATATATATATATATATATGTACATATATATATATATGTATGGTTAGCTAAAAGTAGGTAGACAATAGTTTAATTTTCAATGGATTTTACTTTTTAGAGATATTGTGAATAATGTCGTAAGATTAGAATCCAAAACAAAGAAACAAAGAAACAGTACCAAGAAATTGAATTATGTTGAGTGGGTATGCACTGAGTGGCAAGAAGGATTTATCACTCTTCCACAAAAATGGCTGTAAAGTTAAGTATATGTCGACTGTTGACTCTCTCTCTCTCTCTTTCTCTCTCTCTCTTTCCATATGTATATATATATATATGTATTTGGAAGTGGGTGTACATACACACAAGGATGAAAAAACTACCCTGGGTAAAACAACCACCCATCTACTACGAAAATAATTACACACACACACACACACACACACACACACACACATATATATATATATATATATATATATATATATATATATATATATATATATATATATTTATATAAACCTTACCTAATTTCATCGGGTGCTTAAAATAATCGTACTACGTTAGTAATTCAAATTTCCAATTTCCAATTTTACAAATTGATTACACTTGCCTGTCTCGTTCATGTACATTCTATTTTGTTTTTCTTTTAATTATACTCATTTCAATATATATATATATATATATATATATATATATATATATATATATATATATATATATATAAACTTACTTTATCTATATTCAATTATTTTGAACGTTGTTTCGCTTTAGTTTCTGTCATTACCATTTTTCTTTTAGTAATTTAAAATAAATTTGTTTTGATGTCTACATTCAGATAACAATTTACTTCTTTTGTTAAGAAGGTTTGTGGTGGTTGTTTAATATCGAGAATAATGAGATTTTCTTTTATACAAAATCTACACGTTTTGGAGGTGTTGATTAGGTATGCTCTAGATGTTTTATCTCATGTTATGATCGGGTTTTTTTTTTCATTCTTTTAGTTTAAACGATTGTTTGGTTGATTTCTTTTACACTTGGTGCAATGGAATATCATTTTCCGATTATTGTATTTTATATTCCATTCTCACCCAACTGCTTCGTTGTTTTTGTATGTATACACGTAGATAGATAGATAGATAGATAGATAGATAGATAGCATGAAGAAAAGTCGAAAAAACAAAATAATCCAAAATTTGATGAATTTATAATTAAAGACGACGTTGAACGTTTCGGTTGTAATAACCTTCTTTAGGAATTTAACTAATGAAAAGGGTTGTTAAAGTAGCGGTGGGTGTTTTGATGAAATGATAGGAGATAGATAGATAGATAGATAGATAGATAGAAAGAAACAGGCCGAAATAGATAGATAGATAGATAGATAGATAGATAGATAGATAGATAGATAGATAGATAAATCTATTAAAAGAATCAGATATGTAATTGTGTGTCAATTTCTCATGAAATGTATGTTCAGTATATCTTGAAAAAGTTGATTTTCTCAATTTCCTATTCAGATGAAAATAGTTAATATTCGATAGGAGAAAACATTCAATAGGAGAAAATATTGGCTGAATCGATTGCAAAAAAGACAAAAAGAATAATTCGTTTGTCGCAAAAATATTAACAGGAACAACAAAATGCTCTTTCCACAGTCTGTAGAAACAGACCAATTGATTTTATATTCGACGTTGCGTAGCATGACTCAACCAAATCCTTGATCATGAAAAAATATATAAATGAACATACTAAAATACGAATAACAAAGTCATATAATCTATTTGGAATGAAAGGAATGAAAATTACCTTTGTATATGCGTCCACCAAGGAAATGTTTATCGAATTTTACTAATAAATATATCAACAGATTTTAATGCTCATTCATTCTAGAGAAAATAGATAGATACATAGATATGAAAATACTGAGATTGGTACATATGATTTATCTGATATATATATATATATATATATATATATATATATATATATATATATGCGTGTGCGTGTGTGCCTCTGTGTGTGTGTACGTGTCTGAGTGTGTGGAGATAGATAGATAGATAGATAGATGGATAGAAGAGAGAGAGAGAAAGAGAGAGATGTGGTCAGTCCGATATTGCTTGACAGATATGAACGGACTGAGATGAATACATTGGATCAGTTCGCTATATATATATATATATATATATATATATATATATATATATATATATGAAGAAACTTGAAAAAAAGCAAGGCAAAAGTGATGAATTTATCATGAAGAAAAGGTCGACGTTAAAACGTTTCGATTTTAATGAACAATCATCAGGACTTTACAATGGTAAAAACAAGTTTGATAGAAGAATAATGGATGTTTAATAAAAGGCAAAAACAAGTGAAAGAAGAATAAATACAAACAAAGATCTTATAACCGTTCAATCATTCAATCAGTGTTCATTATTGAAAAACT
>OY757922.1:70405029-70420029 GCA_963585895.1 Sepioteuthis lessoniana
GTTCATTATTGAAAAACTATCACGTTATTGCTCAGGAAATGATGTTTACACAAATGGAACTATATATATATATATATATATATATATATATATATATATAGGTATTATTCGGTCCAGTTAAACCAGAGTTTGGAGTGATTCCTTCAGTACAAGAAAATCATTCAAGAGTTGAGCATCTAAATTTTCCTGGTAGGGAGCTCAGAAACGCAAAATAGGATGAAAATCAGAAACGCAAAACAGGATGGATATAAATTTATAATCCTAAAATAACCGGTTTTTGTTTTTTTTTATTTAAAGAACATATATATATATATATATATATATATATATATATATATATATATATATATATATATATATATATATATATATACGTGTGTTCCTCTATGTTTGTGTCTCAGTGTGTTTGTGGAGATAGATAGATAGATAGATAGATAGATAGATAGATAGATATGAACAGACTGGGATCACTTGAGATGTATATATATATATATATATAGAGAGAGAGAGAGAGAGAAAGACTGAGATAGATAGATAGATAGATAGATAGATAGATAGATAGATAGATAGATGGATAGATGTTGTCATCCTGAGATAGATTGAAAGAGAGATATGAACAAAGTGAAATAGATATTTGTGAGATATTATAACTCAGTCATATAATCTCATTGAAATACAATGAAAGACAATAGCCCCTGTGCATATATGCCCCAAGGAAATATTCATTGAACTTTACTAATAAATATATCCACAGATTTTAATGTACATTCCTTTCACTCAACAGAGAAAGTATTTTTTTTTTTTATTGAATATTGATTATTTTGTTTGATCGAATGCTAAAGAATAATCGAAAGGCTTCAATGAGATGAAAGCAAATCTTTTGTCTTGTATGTACATCCATAAAAAAAAAATAACGTCTGTTTTGAGATACACTTAGAAGAATATATATCAGAACATCGATACATGTAAGACGCCTAATAAAGAAAAAAATATTCTACCCAACAAATATTTATATTTCACCATAATTACATTTACTTTTTTTTCTATTTCTACCTCAACAGACTTAATACAGTTCCATCTCTCTCTCTCTCTCTATATATATATATATATACTATATATTCACACATAAGAACATATGCTTACACCTATATATGTTTATTTATGTATACATATATAACATACACATACATGTCTACATATATATATATATATATATATATATATATATATATATATATATATATACGTACATTTATATACATTTATGAACAAACCGAGATAAACACACATACATACTCGAGGGATTCCATTCACTTTACTTTTGGTATTAAAACTAACAAGAATGATTACTCATGTTACTGTTACTGGAGTAAAATTCTAATCTAGAAAAAGCAAAGATTGTTAGGCCTTTGACATACTGGAATGACCCCTTTTAGTTTTTTATACACACACACACACATACATATACATATAGTGTGTGGGTATTAAAAAATGTGTCTACAATATGTCAAAGGCCTAAAAATATTTGCTTTTACCATATTAGAATTTTTGTTCCTGCGATAGCATTTCGGTTCTGTTCGGTTTCATTGTTTAATGGCATATCAATCTTTGAAGGTTATTTAATGTCAAAAACTCCTTCTAGAAGAACTATTTAACCCATTGCTGGGATAGGGGGATTCATACCTTTCCCTGGGTATTTCTCTGAATATAGACGTAATATCGCGACTTGAGTTCGAAATCGCTTATTACGATTCAGGAGACCATAGCGACAGCAATGTGAGTAGCATATATATATATATATAATCCCAGCTTGAAGCGTCTTGCCTGTCTAGCCACACTGAAAAATTGTGACATAACGAAACTGTCTATCTGTGATGACATTATACGCGCTCCTGATGTAATATACTAGCTTAACAGGCGACGAGGAACTTAGCAGGTTCAATGCTGTCGCAAGATAGCATCAACAAAGTAGGTAACAGGAAAGAGGAGATAAAGGAGGATGGCGAAGAATATAATTTAGTGCCTATGGACAGAGTGACAGATATTTCCGTGCGCAGATAAGATCAACAAATTACCGGAAAAACAAACGGAAGTATATAAGTTCTGATAACCACCCATAAACCGAAAGGTACATGGGCGAAGAGGATATTGATATTTTCGTATAGGACTTGAATAACGAAGGGGAGGGATTCGCTAGTCTCTCAAGCGAAAGGACAGAACTGCAGGTCTAGCAAGCAAACATGTTGTGTGTGTTCTCCGGCCGTTGCACTATTTCACAAAAAGGGCCCCCGCCACAGAGGAAAGATATGTGTGAACTCTCTCTGACCGTAGTCCTACTAGACAAAATCGTCGCCGTCGAAGAATAAAAATATAAATTATATTCTTATATATCTACGAGTCCTTCGGTGTTTGTCCATCGGTGCAATATGTGACACCCCCCTGGGGTTGATCACTTTGTCGAAGGAAGTAATGGTTACCACTCGCGTAATGCAAAGCTCTTCCGTTGTTAACTTAAAATTTAAACCAAAGAAAGTTAATATATATGAGCTAAACTACCGAGTTGACGCTGAGTAACATACTGACTTAGTGGCATGTCATCAGCCTGACATAAAGTTAGGCGGATTTCGATCCCAGCTTGAAGCGTCTCACATGTCTTCCCACACTGAAGAGTTGTGATGCAACGAAACAGTCTATCAGTGGATGGCAATATATATATATATATATATATATATTTATGTGTGTGTGTGTGTTTGTGTGTGTGTGTGTGTGTGTGTGTGTATGCAGACACTTATCTTAAAAATAGTTATCGTGGTAGGAAATGGAAACAAAGACCCGTGTTCAAATATAAACCTAAGAAAATGGTACTCCACATAGCGTTCCAAATATGAGTACAGGGTAGGGCTGACTGGGCTCTTTTACCTTTGTATGGGAACTGATATAGGAGAGAAAAAAATTCTGAATTCAAAGCAGATAGACTCGGCTCAAAAGTTGACCTAATGTAATTTTCTGCGGTTGTGTGGGAGTTTAGGTAAATTTGCCGGCTACCACATTAGCTAAAACTCAATAAGCTCTTCTCATGAATTCAGCCCCTCCGATAAAGTATACGTAAAAAATGTATACATAAAAATTGCTTCACTAACGTAGAGAATGACGATGGCGCTTGGATAAGGTATCCGACTGACGTAAAGTTAGCCGGGTATCGATCCCTGTTAGATGTATCTCACGTGTGTAGTCACACTAAAGAGTTATGATACAACGAAACTGTCTGTCGATGACAATATATATATATATATATATATATATATAAAGAAATCCGAAAAACGCAGAAAAATGGATAAAACCGAACACAAACATCGGATTCAGTTGATATTTCGGTTTTATTTACCAAAGACTGATGAATTCTACGGGTAAATAAAGATGAAATATCAATTGAATCCGTTTTCTATGTTCGGTTTTATCGACTTTTCCACTAATATTTATATATATATATATATATATATATAATGTACGTGAGGTGTAATGCCTATTGGAATTGAAAATGGTCACAGCAAACCAAGGTAAAATTAATTTCCCTGGCTTTGGTAAGGGGAACCTGCCAAAGAGAAGGAAAAATCCCTGGTTTAAAACAACTTTCAAAGCTAGTTGAGTTAACCATATTTACCAACCCCTCCGTTCGGGTAGGATAAGACACAAGGTAAATTTTTAAGCGGAGTTTTAACAGGTTTGAATTCAGAGTTTTCCTTCTCCTAGACTTGTTGCCTCACCAAGGCTGAAGAAAACAGTCTGCCGTACTATTTACCCATAGCTAGAGGGAGAATAATTGGATTCATACCTTTTCCCAAGGGTGTTAGTGCTATGTGAAATGCAATCAATCTTGTCCAGGATTGGAACTCGTATCGCCGTGTTCATTTCCTACGACGATAACCATTACACCACAGACACCTCCACTCTAGTTGAGTTAACAGAAATAATTTTACTAGTTTAATAAGTAGTAGTACTGTATTGACACAATAAAGAACTTTGCAATGGCTATTATTTCTGGTTGATGCTTAGATATATTTGAAGGATCCTAGTATATTTCTGACAATACTTTAGAGCTTACATGGTTTGATAGATTGGAAATCTCTTGCAAGGATCTGCGCGCAGTAAACGTATTCATGAAATAATGTCGACGTTCACATGGTAATGTGGACATGCCTTTTAGCTTCGAAAGCAAGATTGTAAAAAGGCACCCATCACTCTAAAAGGCGAGCTGAACTCTAGGATTAATCCTGTGTTCCAATCAAAAGCTGGTTTCGGAAACCTCAAATAACCCCTAGCATTGCTGACTAGATTCAAATAAATACTTTCAACCCCTACCGCGAGACATTAAGATAATGCTTCACCAGTAGACGTTCGGTGTAGAAGTTATCTTGTTTTGAGTAGACACATAAAAGGGTCTGCGAATGTTCAACTTATTACACCTCACAGTCATTTATTTGAATCACACGTGAACGTATCTAAAAAAGAAAGGCTGACCTGTTAAACCAGTTTCATGCGTATAATCAAGCAATAGATTATCTATCTATCTGTCAATTTTATATCTATTTCTATTGACATAGTGGGTAGAATGTTTGCCAATGATCCGGATGACCAGCGTTCGATCCATGGTGGAGTCATAATAAAGACTGAAAAATGGTACTTGATTCCGGCTTGCTGACCATTCAGCATTATAAGGTACGGATCAAGGGTAAATGGAGCAATACAGAGAAAGGAATAGTGCCCTCCCCTACACCTCGGTGTCGTTACTATTGAAAAGGGAGCCTTCGGATCACTCTCGATTAAGGTCGCCAACTTTACTGACTTATCTATATATCCCTATGTTTTTGTATCCTTCTATTCCAGTCTTTTTCTATCTCTCTTATTTATCCCGTTATTTTTCCATCAATTTATCTATCTATCCATCCGATTACTTTATATCCATCCCAGTAGTTTATATCATCTACCCAAGAATCTATCTAACTCACTCTCTCTAGCTCTCACTCTTTCTCTTTCTCTCTCTCTCTCTCTCTATATATATATATATATATAAATCTTTATATCTAATCTGTCATTTTTTTGGTATGAAAAAAAACAAAAACAGATTGTGTTATGTTTTGACCTTTTGACCCGGTCAAAAATGCCATTCAAGGTGATGCACCGGAAAGAAGTGACACATTCCAATGGCCAGTAATCGAAACAGATCCCGTGGGCAGATTAAGGCTTATAATATGGGACAAGGTGAAGGTCCCACGGTGCCACTACAGTGATGCACCGGAAGACAGTGACCTCTGAACTGCATGACAGTTATCTCTGCTTGATGACGATTAAACATTCGATTTCAAAGATCCAGTGGGCGATTGTGTGGGCGTTGAATTATAATTTAACTCAGTTGAGTTCGAGTCCAAGAAGCAGTTGCCAGTAGAATTCCAGACAGCTAGAAATCAGATATGGTACGGAAAGCCACACCCGACCGAGGCGGCCCTCGGAAACCCCGATGGAGTTTGGGGTCCAGAGAAGATGCTGATAAGATGCAATAAAGAAAGCAAGCATCCAGCAGTGGGCCTTAGGCCTCAGGTTGAACAGCACTAAAGAACAAGAACGACACAACGTGACGGTCATAACAGTGGGGTCAAAATATCAAGTTTATGTTCGGTCTCCAGCACCCTCTCACATGCAACTCTTGAACAACCCTTTCGAACCCTTGCAATAAAGTGAGAGGTAAAATATTGTTAAAGAAGTCTTCCTGCGTCCTTTATTCCTGCGTTTTCCTTCATGCGTCTGTTTTATTATTGTGCCGTTGTGATGCTGTAGATGAGTATATAACAATTGTACAATTTGAAAATTCTTCAAACTGATATCTGAAGAAGAATTTAGTTAAAGAAAAGACGAAAAACATACGTGCTATAAATTGAGTAACACATACAATATGAGCCCGAATAAGTACAAACATATGTTGCATAAGAAGCCATTAAACATTATCAAAAATATCCACTAAATTTGGAAAATGACTTAAATAATGAAGCATAAATATTGGCGAGCAAATTTAAGGTAGAAGATAGAATAGAAAAATATAATATAAAAAGGTGCTTTATCACCCTTAAAGACCATAAAAGTGTCTTCCAGAGTAACCCGACTTGCAGAATAATCAGTCTTTCTAAATCAGAAATGGTTAAAATAAGTAAAATTATTTTTCAGGACTTTTGTGCAACGTTGAGAATAGCTTTAAATATAAATCAATGGCATAACACTGAAGATTGTATTAAATGGTTTAACAACCAAGATAAAAATGATAAATATTATTTTATTAAATACAATATAAGGGAATTTTACCCATCCATTACGGAAAAAGCAGTAAATGAAGAGTTAAAATTAGCAAAAGAATACACTAGAATATCCGAGGATAAAATGATTATTATGGAGATGCCAGTGGTGTTATGGTTAGCGTCGTAGGAAATGGACACGGCGACGCGAGTTCAAAACCTGGACGAGACTGACTGCATTTCAATTAGCACTAATACCCGTGAGAAAGATATGAATCCAATTTGTGTCAATACAGTACTACTACTTATTACACTAGTAAAATTATTTCTGTTAACTCAACTAGAGTGGAGGTGTCTGTGGTGTAATGGTTATCGTCGTAGGAAATGAACACAGCGATACGAGTTCCAATCTTGGACGAGATTGATTGCATTTCACTTAGCACTAATACCCTTGGGAAAAGGTATGAATCCAATTATTCTCCCTTTAGCTATGGGTAAATAGTAGGGCAGACTGTTTTCTTCAGCTTTGGTAAGGCAACTAGTCTAGGAGAAGGAAAACTCTGATTTCAAACCTGTTAAACTCCGCTTAAAAATTGAGCTTGTGTCATATCCTACCCGAGCGGAAGGGTTGGGTAAATATGATAAAATGATTATGATTAAACTCTGTCGAAAATCCTTACTCTACCATAATGAGGAATCATGGATTAAAAAAGGAGTTAGGGGAAATTGTGATAATCCAATTGGTTCATATGATATCGCTTGGATATGAGAATTGGTAGGGTGCTTGTTGCTATATAAACTTAATGATATAATCGACCCCAGCTGCCATGAATTTTATCGGGATAACGGATTGATTATTATAGATAATTGCACACCCAGAAAAGGAGATATTGTTCGAAAGAAACTACATTGTTTTTTTAACAAATTCTGATTAAAGTTAGAAATTCAAGTTAATTTGAAGATTAATTATTTAGATGTTATGTTTAACCTATACGATCGGACAGTGTCCCTTTAAAAAAAAAAACTATCAATATACATGTTACATAAATGTAGGATCTGATTACCCTGAAAGGTCTTTAAACAAATCCCTCAGAACATTATGATAAGGTTATCAACAAATTCATCAAACGAGGATATTTTTGCTCAAAATACGCAGGATTATGAAATCACCATAAAAATTATAGGATTATGAAATCACCATAAAAATTATAGGATTATGAAATAGCCTTAAAAATTATAGGATTATGAAATCACCATAAAAATTATAGGATTATGAAATCACCATAAAAATTATAGGATTATGAAATCACCATAAAAATTATAGGATTATGAAATCACCATAAAAATTATAGGATTATGAAATAGCCTTAAAAATTATAGGATTATGAAATCACCATAAAAATTATAGGATTATGAAATCACCATAAAAATTATAGGATTATGAAATAGCCTTAAAAATAATGGATATAAAGAAAAACTCATTTACAAAAGTGGAAAGAATATACTAATATACAGAATAAGAGTAATGATAAGAAAAGGAAAACCTTATGGTTCACACGTCCATATAACATAGCCGTAGCCACAAAAATAGGAAGAGAATTTTTTTAGATATTAGGAAAAATCTTTCTAAGACGAGTAATTTATCAAAAACATTTAATGAAAACACCGTGAAATTAAGTTACAGCTGTATACCTAATATTTCCATATCAATTTATAGAAGCAACTCAAAAAAGCTTAAAAGAAATAAAAATACTGAATTTCAAAAGTGTAACTATCTTAAGAAAACTGCCCCCTCAAGGGAAGATATCAAATAGAGTGTGTAGTGTATAAGGCTGAAGTGCTCAAACCAAGCGGTAACTAACAATAGGAATGACAAAGAAGGTTTGTGGGTTCAACGGAAGGACATTTCCAACAAAAATATTATGATTATAAAAGTAGTTTCACACACGAAATATATAGACATAAAACTAGTTTGTCCAATTGTAATATACTGGCCGAGGGATTTCGTTTTATATATCTTGCCTTTCGGTTTAGTTAGGGTGAGAACCTTTCGATTAGCACATGGGTTAGTTAGGTGCAACTTGAGCGCAGGTGTTCACGCGCGCGCGGATAGGATGTATCATTCTGATATGTCGAAATAAAAATCCCAGATAAAAATGATGACCGGGGGATGTGAATGACGTCATGCACCGGAAGCGTGCGCGGAGGATTTTGGGAGATTTGAGAAAAGTCAGTTAGTTGAGATTGAGACCTGGGCGAGGCCAGACGAATTTGTGCGCTACGGGCGCCGCACGTGTTTGGGGGGGGGCAGATGGAAAAGTCAGCATAGAAAGATGGTATCTCTCTCCTTATGTAGAAAAACCTTTTAACTCAAAAAAATTTTCGTACCTGAACTAAGAAGTCGTAAGTGTTTTTTGTGTTTCGGGATTCCGATGTTCTATGTATATATGTTATGAACATTCTATGTACATTTCACATATCCGTATCATAGGTATGTTACACAATTACGAATGGGAAGCGAAAAAAAATTTGGTATAGCTCCTATATTAGAATTAGAAATAGGGAAAAGATCTTCTAAATATAAAGGGAGATAGATATTGTAAAGTGTGTATGGAGGAAAAATTAACCTTAGCTACATTTAATAAACCAAAATAATTGCTTAACTAAATGTCTGAAAAATTTAATATTTATAGATAAAGGAAAAATTGGTTGATTAATGAAGAGAAATTTTTTGTCAGTTTCTCGAAAAAAAGTCATTATTTCTTTTTGTTTTTCTTTATATGCTAATTTAGGTGAGGGATTTTTAATCAATAAAATATACGATATCCTAACCATCTTTGCCAGTGCGATCCTAAAGAGCCGTTTGGTGAAACCTAAGTCGACTGCTCTTGACCATTTAGGAATTTTTTATGATATATATATATATATATATATATATATATATATACTTTCTTTAAGAAAAAACAACGAAACCAATCACAAAAGGATTATAAATTTATTTCCATCCTGTTACGCATTTTTGAAATTTTCAAAAACACGAAAAAAAATTAACAGGACTTCATCAGATCTTTTTTTTTTTTTTTTTTTTTTTTTTTTTTTTATCTAAAAGATCTGATAAAGTCCTGTTAATTTTTTTTCGTGTTTTTGAAAATTTCAAAAATGCGTAACAGGATGGAAATAAATTTATAATCCTTTGTGATTGGTTTCGTTGTTTTTTCTTAAAGAAATTATTGCTCTGTATAATTGGTACATTGAGCTCTTTACCAGGAAGATTTAAATATTCATTCACGAATAATTTCTTGTCCTGATGGAATTACTCCCAACTCCGGTTTAACTGGACTAAGTATTCTATTTTCTATATATATATATATATACATATATATATATATATATATATATATATATATCAGTATTCTGTATATCTATATATTCAAGTATTTTATATTTATCGCTATCAAATCCAGTATTTTTATATCCATCCATCAATCAATCAATCTATCTAAATGTTCTGTATCAATCGATTGATCATTTTATCCATCTAAATCAATATTAACCTTGTGCCATATCCTGCCCAAGCGGAGGGATTGGGTAAATATGATAAAATGATTATAATTAAACTCTGTCGAAAATCCTTACTCTACCATAATAAGGAATTATGGATTTAAAAAGGAGTTAGTGGAAATTGTGATAATCTAATGGGTTCATATGATTTCGCTCGGATATCAGAATTGGTATGGTGCTAGTTGCTTAAATAAACTTAATTATATAATCGACCCCAGCTGCCATGAATTTTTTCTATGTCATTTATATATATATATATATATATATATATATATATATATATATATATATATATATATATATATATATATCAGATTTTTTAAATGCAAAGGTTTATTTACTACGTGTTTTTCAGTAGCAAGTGTCGGACATTTGTTTTAATTCATTAAAGAAAGCAATATGTTCCTTTGAAATACTTTCTTATTAGTCGAACACATCTAAAATACTAAAAAATGCAAGACAGTGTTGTTACACCAAATTTTCAGCGTATTTCTCAGATCTGATATTTTATTGAGATGGAAAGTGTTATATTTAAAAATACGAATATTCGGTGAAATAGGATTTTTTTTCCAACAACTACCATCATCGCATATAACAAAATTTAGGTACACTCTAACAGCCAAACACTTCAATAAATCAAATTCATCTTAGCTTCACAAATTTACTTCTAATTTCTAAACATCAATGAGAAAAATTAACTGCAATGCAAATCTGCGTTTTCATTTACGATGTCCCAAACTTGTTAAAATCTTGATAGATTTTTAAATTTTTACGATTTTCTTGATTTTGAATGTTATGTCGGCTGAACAGTGAATTGAAATCTGACCTTGCCTTCTAACAGGAATTTATCTCTGATAAAATTATTGAGTTCTAACAACCAAGAAATAAATCACAGGCTTCCAGTTAGTATTCTTCAATTTTAGCTATTTTGAATCTTGCTTTTTTAAGAGGAAAGAAAAAAAAAGAGACTAAAACAAGTTCTAAGTGATTTTTGGAAATTATTGATGATTTTTTTTTTCGCTAATGAAAACTTTTCTACTAAATACTGTCTTCGGGGTTAAAAATTACTTTAAAACGTGTTACATTTGCAAATATTGCTTAAAAATATTCCCACGATCCATGTCGTCAGCATGACATCATAATTAATTCAAAAAGTCTTTCAAACGCCATAAGCACCAATCTAATCGATAATCTAAAAGTTTTAAAGGCAGGAACTTTTATACTTTTGCTAAATGTCTTCCTTCAATTTCGTCAAAAATGATAAAATATTTCGGACTACTATGCATTGTTCTGTATTTCCAACTATATATATATATATATATATATATATATATATATATATATATATATATATATGATAGTTAGAAATAAATATATATTAGATAGATATATTTAATTCCATGGAATCTAGACTGCGACCCCTGAATTTCATGGATTTTTTTACACAACAACAATCATCTGATGATTGTTGTTTTGTAAAAATATCCATGAAACCCAGGGCTTGCAGTCTGAATTCCATGCAATATATATATATATATATATATATATATATATATATATATATATATATATCATATATTCATTCTTTATTATTATATTATAGGTCTATCCTAGATATTGAACACTCTCCTTATTATATGGTATTTAGTTCGACACGAACCCACAAAGTGATTTAGTGACAACCAACACTTATAATATATATATATATATATATATATATATATATATATATATATATATATATATATTACATGGTGTTCATGCTAAAGGTATTCGTCAGACAGAGTGAATGTTTTCAAAAAAAGACCGATTAATATGGTTAATTTTTGATCGAAATGGAAGAGTTGTTTGTATGTATGTGTGCCTAAGTTTGCTATAAAATGTTAGTGTATTTGTGTATAGGCTATTGCTTGTATGTACATATATACGTATATTGGCCATACATGCTGGTATGCATCTGTGCATATGTACACATAATTCCGCTGTCTGTTGATGGGAACGGGTGAGACGAAGTAAGAGAGTGTGATAAGGGAAGAGTGGATGAGGAGTGGGTGGGAAATGGATTGTTATGAACCAAATTATTTCTTTTTTCTCTTAATCCTAACTTTATGACCGCTAAAGGTATATTCGATGTGAATATGAAATGTCTGATTTGTGGTGAATTTCGTTGAGTGTTTATGATGATTAAGATTTGAATCATCTTGTTACTTTTTTTAGAAAGATTTTTTATATATATATAATGATTGTGTTGTAGCACTATGTCGGAGGTCAACCAAGCAGACGATTCCTTTGTCTGTTTTGGCGCGAAACCAGACCAAGGGTTTTGGGCTCGAGATCTCGGCGTGACCGGAACTGGAGAAGGGAGTTGGACAAAAGAACTGGAAGAAGGCAGTTGGTGACAGACAATAGACAGGACGGTCGACACCGGACAACAGAGAGACCAGTCGGATGAGATGAGATCCAGAGCAGTGAGGGAAGACGAGTCAAGATGAGTCAGCACTCCTCATGGGTTGTAGAATTTTCGCTAGAAATCCACGCTAACGTTAGTCTATATATGCTCACAGGAATGCAGAGTGTTACATAACTTCTTGTCTTGCACTTTGAGTTAATCCCAGGCTCGTATTGTTCGTTTTGTTCGTTTTTTCTTTTTCTCCCACTCCCTGGATTGTATTTCTTGTAGCCGTAAAGAAATGTGCGATGCCCCTATCGGGACCACTAGATGATCACCAGCCAAGAATATCGAAATGGTTCGAAGAAGTTGATGTAACGGGGCCGAGGAGGGTAACGTCACAGTGTGGTCAAGGTTTATTTGGTATAGTATTTATGGGAAAGTAATAAATATGATAAGATTTCGGTAGCTTTTGCAATAATTATAATAAATGTAATAATTATGATCATAATGGTCTTTGACAATACTGACGTGTGCTTACCATGCAATAATGTGAAAAAAATAGTGTTTATAATTATTGACAATATTAAAAATATTATTCACATTTACCGGTAATGCTTGCGGGTGTTACTAATGTGATAATGTTGGGAAAAATGGTAATTACAGTGAGTGGTTCTGTTGTATAATTAACATGGTGTTGGTAATGGCTGATAGATGATATGGCAATAAGAAAGGTTTTGGTGAAACAGGTGGGATAGGGTGAAAGGACATAGAGAATGTTTTACTGAGTGCGAGATGTAGGGGGCATTTCTCCTTTTCCTGGATTACTCCATTTACCCTTGTTCCGTACTTTATAATGTTGAGTGGTAAGCAAGGAGGCATCAAGTACCATTTTTTAGTCTTCGGATTGAACCCCTGTATTCCGGACCATTGACGGACACTCTAACTGTTACACCAATCGGTCAGTATATATAGCAAACTTTATATATATATATAGTCATCCATAGACAGTCTGCTTTGTTGTATCCCAACTCTTCGGTGTGGCTTGATAGCTTCAAACTAGAGTCGAAACCCGGCTGACTTTACGCTTGTTGGATATCTTACCACAGAGCTATCGGGAACTCAACATATGCGAAGTAATTACAATATAGATAGTATTTTCCTTTGTCCACATATACCCTAAACAGCTACCGGAGTATTCAATTCATTAGAAGAGCTCTTCATTACACGAGTATCAACCGGTAATTACGTGATATATATCATCATCATCATGTCACCCTATCAGCACTAATATCCTTGACCCTCTCTCGCCACCCATCATTATTGTCTATTGTTTCCGGTAAGTCTCCAGGGCTACATCCCATATCGGCACAGAGCTGCTCTATGTAGTTGATCTGGTAGTCCTGCCTTTGCTCGTCCATGTAAAGGGGTCAACGGGATTACTTCCCTTATGAGCTCGTTCCTACTTCTCCAGTAGTGTCCCGCATATCTTGTTCGTCTAATTTTGATAGTTTTTTGCGATGGGTGGTAGGTGACCGTACAGCAGCTGCTTTGTAGAGTGCTGCTTTCAGGACTTGTTCAATATTCCTTGCACAATTCCTGTGTAGTTATCATTAAGTTTTTTCTTCATATGTTTTGTTAGATTCCATGTAGTGCATCCATATAGCAGTATCGACACGACCGCTACTTGGAAGAAACTGCGTTTCATTTTATCGGTCAGCTCTGACTTCTATATGATCGATAGCCTATCGATAGCAGTCCATGCCTTCGTTAGCAACGTGTCGATATATTTTTCGGTTGATAAGACACTGCTTCCTAAGTAGGTGAATTTGTCAATCAGACCGATAGCCTATCAAGAGCTGTCCATGCCTTTGCTAGTCACATGTTGATGTCTGTCTTGGTTGATGAGACACTGCTTCGTAAGTAGGTGAACTTGTCTACTAGTTTCAGAGAGTTACCGTTTAGTGTAGGGATGTCGCCTGTTTGATTAAACAACATATATTCCGTCTTCTGTGCATTGACATGGAGGCTGATGCCTACAGCGGCTCATTCCAGACTATGTAGCAGGCTTTAGCTTGGGTGGGTGCATTTGCCATAAGCGCTATGTCATCGGCGTAGTCGGCGTCGGTAATTGTTTTGGCGGGGTACCTTCTGCTTCTTTCTTGTGTTAGCTTGCAACCGTTTTCTTTGAATTTATCAATCGATGGGGCTAATGTGTCTCCTGCAACAAAGTCGAAGTAGTCTGTGTCACGATCCGGAGAACGTACCCTCACTTTGATGTTTCTATAGAACATCATTATGGCTGTGAGGGTTTCTTTTGGTTGGCCGTAGGCGGGTAGAATTTGCTTCATCTTTCCTCTCTGAATGGATTCAAAGGCCTTAGTAAAGTTGATAGATAATATTGTTGTCTCTAGGTTTTTTGCCCGTACACCTTCAAGAATTCAATGAATACTTAAAATTTGTGACGTCGTGGATCTATATCTCCGGAAACCATTTTGGTTCTTCCTTAGTTATAAATCTATATAACGGCAAAAATAGTAAAAACTTATTACGAATGTTAGGAATATTGTAAAGAGTGCCGATCAAATATCATAATAAGGAAATATTTTTAAATATAAAAATAAACCCTTCTAGTTTCACGAAGCTACAATAAAAATGTCTTATTTGGGAGTATGTGGATTATCGCTTCCTTCCCATTATTCATAGTCTCTCTCTAACCCTGAGTAGTTTTATAGGGTGTCTCAACATACATGAGACCCATGTGACTGC